>JAFMOC010000446.1:210000-233309 GCA_019802505.1 Corydoras sp. C115
TAAACTGAGGGTTAACTGAGGCTTCACTGAGGGTAGACTGAGGATTAACTGAGGGTTAACTGAGGGTTGACTGAGGGTTAACTGAGGGTTTACTGAGGTTTGACTGAGGGTTGACTGAGGGTTAACTGAGGGTTGACTGGTGGTTAACTGAGGGTTTACTGAGGTTTGACTGAGGGTTGACTGAGGGTTAACTGAGGGTTAACTGAGGGTTGACTCAGGGTTAACTGAGGGTAGACTGAGGGTTAACTGAGGGTTGACTGAGGGTTGACTGAGGGTTGACTGAGGGTAGACTGAGGGTTAACTGAGGGTAGACTGAGGGTTAACTGAGGGTTAACTGAGGGTTGACTGAGGGTTAACTGAGGGTTAACTGAGGGTTAACTGAGGGTTGACTGAGGGTTGACTGAGGGTTAACTGAGGGTTGACTGAGGGTTAACTGAGGGTTAACTGAGGGTAGACTGAGGATTAACTGAGGGTTGACTGAGGGTAAACTGAGGGTTAACTGAGGGTTGACTGAGGGTTAACTGAGGGTTGACTGAGGGTTAACTGAGGGTTGACAGAGGGTTAACTGAGGGTTAACTGAGGGTTGACTGAGGGTTAACTGAGGGTTCACTGAGGGTAGACTGAGGATTAACTGAGGGTTAACTGAGGGTTGACTGAGGGTTAACTGAGGGTTGACTGAGGGTTGACTGAGGGTTAACTGAGGGTTGACTTAGGGTTAACTGAGGGTTGACTGAGGATTAACTGAGGGTTAACTGAGGGTTGACTGAGGGTTAACTGAGGGTTGACTGAGGGTTAACTGAGGCTTCACTGAAGGTAGACTGAGGGTTAACTGAGGGTAGACTGAGAGTTAACTGAGGGTTGACTGAGAGTTAACTGAGAGTTAACTGAGGGTTAACTGAGGGTTAACTGAGGGTGAACTGAGGGTAGACTGAGGATTAACTGAGGGTAGACTGAGGGTTAACTGAGGGTTGACTGAGGGTTAACTGAGGGTAGACTGAGGGTTAACTGAGGGTTAACTGAGGGTTAACTGAGGGTTAACTGAGGATTGACTGAGGAGGGTTAACTGAGGGTTAACTGAGGGTTAACTGAGGGTTGAACTGAGGGTTAGACTGAGGATTGACTGAGGGTTAGACTGAGGGTTAACTGAGGGTAGACTGAGGGTTAACTGAGGGTTAACTGAGGGTTTACTGAGGGTTGACTGAGGGTAGACTGAGGGTTAACTGAGGGTTAACTGAGGGTTGACTGAGGGTTAACTGAGGGTTGACTGAGGGTTAACTGAGGGTAGACTGAGGATTAACTGAGGGTTAACTGAGGGTTAACTGAGGGTTAACTGAGGGTTAACTGAGGATTAACTGAGGGTTAACTGAGGGTTCACTGAGGGTTAACTGAGGGTTGACTGAGGATTAACTGAGGGTTAACTGAGGGTTGACTGAGGGTTAACTGAGGGTTAACTGAGGGTTAACTGAGGGTAGACTGAGGGTTAACTGAGGGTTGACTGAGGGTTAACTGAGGGTTAGACTGAGGGTTAACTGAGGGTTAACTGAGGGTAGACTGAGGGTTAACTGAGGGTTAACTGAGGGTTAACTGAGGGTTGACTGAGGGTTAACTGAGGGTTAACTGAGGGTTAACTGAGGGTTAACTGAGGGTTAACTGAGGGTTAACTGAGGGTTTACTGAGGGTTGACTGAGGGTTGACTGAGGGTTGACTGAGGGTTAACTGAGGGTTGACTGAGGGTTAACTGAGGGTTGACTGAGGGTTAACTGAGGCTTCACTGAAGGTAGACTGAGGGTTAACTGAGGGTAGACTGAGAGTTAACTGAGGGTTGACTGAGGGTTGACTGAGGGTTGACTGAGGGTTGACTGAGAGTTAACTGAGAGTTAACTGAGGGTTAACTGAGGGTTAACTGAGGGTGAACTGAGGGTAGACTGAGGATTAACTGAGGGTAGACTGAGGGTTAACTGAGGGTTGACTGAGGGTTAACTGAGGGTAGACTGAGGGTTAACTGAGGGTTAACTGAGGGTTAACTGAGGGTTAACTGAGGATTGACTGAGGATTAACTGAGGGTTAACTGAGGGTTAACTGAGGGTGAACTGAGGGTAGACTGAGGATTGACTGAGGGTAGACTGAGGGTTAACTGAGGGTAGACTGAGGGTTAACTGAGGGTTAACTGAGGGTTTACTGAGGGTAGACTGAGGGTAGACTGAGGGTTAACTGAGGGTTAACTGAGGGTTGACTAAGGGTTAACTGAGGGTTGACTGAGGGTTAACTGAGGGTAGACTGAGGATTAACTGAGGGTAGACTGAGGGTTAACTGAGGGTTAACTAAGGATTAATTGAGGATTAACTGAGGGTTAACTAAGGCTTCACTGAGGGTTAACTGAGGATTGACTGAGGATTAACTGAGGGTTAACTGAGGCTTCACTGAGGGTTAACTGAGGGTTAACTGAGGGTTAACTGAGGGTAGACTGAGGGTTAACTGAGGGTTGACTGAGGGTTAACTGAGGGTAGACTGAGGGTTAAATGAGGGTTAACTGAGGGTAGACTGAGGGTTAACTGAGGGTTAACTGAGGGTTAACTGAAGGTTGACTCAGGGTTAACTGAGGGTAGACTGAGGGTTAACTGAGGGTTTACTGAGGGTTGACTGAGGGTTGACTGAGGGTTGACTGAGGGTAGACTGAGGGTTAACTGAGGGTTGACTTAGGGTTAACTGAGGGTTAACTGAGGGTTAACTGAGGGTTTACTGAGGGTTGACTGAGGGTTAACTGAGGGTTAACTGAGGGTTGACTGAGGGTTAAATGAGGGTAGACTGAGGGTTAACTGAGGGTTAACTGAGGCTTCACTGAGGGTTAACTGAGGGTTAACTGAGAGTTAACTGAGGGTTAACTGAGGGTTAACTGAGAGTTAACTGAGGGTTGACTGAGGGTTGACTGAGGGGTAACTGAGGGTTGACTGAGGGTAAACTGAGGGTTGACTGAGGGTTAAATGAGGGTTGACTGAGGGTTAACTGAGGGTTGACTGAGCGTTAACTGAGGGTTAACTGAGGATTGACTGAGGGTTAACTGAGGGTTAAAAATCGTTAATAATCTGATCTTCTGCCACATAATCTAGTCCGGTTTATAAAGCGAACGCTGATCGCTGAGTAACAGGATTCCGGTTTCTCTAACCATCAAATCTAAACACTGCCTTCTGGTGGTTAAATTACAGAACACAGTTTATAAAAAACAGCAGGAAAATAATGTATGGTATATCACACACTGATACGAATGTGAAGCTCAGAGGGGGGTGTTATTGTTAATAAACGGCTCGGCCAATCAGATTTAAGGAGCGGAACGACACGTTTTCTAATAAAGCAATAAGGTCTGAGGGGGCGTGGCTTTATAGTGAATAAATAACGGGAAATCGTTAATAATCTGATCCTCCACATCGTAATCTAGTCCGGTTTATAAAGAGAACGCTGATCGCTGAGTAACAGGATTCCGGTTTCTCTAACGAACAAACACTTATTTTATTTTTTAATTTTCATTCATTCATTATCTCCCGCTTTATCCTCTATTAGGGTCGGGGTGGGGGGTGGGGTTCCCCATGACCATCCAGGGGAGAACGTCTCGGGCGCTGGGCAGATAGACCCAGGACAGGGCGCCAATCCATCGCTGGGCACACACTCACTCACACATACACTCTATATGGGGCAATTTTTGGGAATTGTATTAACTTGATCCATGTTTTTTGGACTGTGGGAGGAAACCGGGGAACCCGGAGGAAACCCACGCAGACACGGGGAGAACATGGAAACTCCACCCAGATGGGGATTCGAACCTGGAAGCCCTAGTGCTGAGAGGAGAACGTATTCGGGCGCCGGGCAGATACACCGAGGACAGGGGGGCAATCTATCACTGAACACAACTGAACTCAATCACACAATATAGTGGAAATTAGGAGCATTCAATTCACCTTGAATCCATGTTTTTTGGACTGTGGGAGGAAACCGGAGAACCCGGAGGAAACCCACGCGGACACGGGGAGGACATGCAAACTCCACCCAGATTGGGATTCGACCTTGGAGAGGGGCAATCTATCACTGAACACACTCACTCACACAGACACAGTCTATATGGGGCAATTTGGAGAATTCATTCATTCATCCATTATCTCTATTGGGTCGCGGGGGGGGGGGGGGGGGGGGGGGGGTTCCCCATGCCCATCCAGGTGAGAACGTTTCGGACGTTGGACAGACACACCTAGGACAGGACACCAGTCTATCGCTGGACACTCACTCACTCAGACACACTCTATATGGGGCAATTTGGTGTATTAATTCATTCATTCATTCATTCATCCATTATCTTCCACTTTATCCTCTATTAGGGTCGCGGTGGGGTTCCACCTGCCCATCCAGGGGAGAACGTTTCGGGCACTGGGCAGATACACCCAGGACAGGATGCCAATCCATCGCTGGACGGACACACACTCTATATGGGGCAATTTGGAGAACTTAATTCACCTTGATCCATGTTTTTGGACTGTGGGAGGAAACCGGAGAACCCAGAGGAAACTCACGTGGACACGGGGAGAACATGCAAACTCCACCCAGATTGGGATTCGAACCGGGAACCCCTAGCGCTGAGAGGAGAACATGCCAAACCACTAAGCCACCGTGCCGCCCTGGTGCAATATCTTAAAATTAAAAATAGAACATTATACGTCAGCGAGGTTCTCAGTTCCACCATCGGTGCCGGACCTCGTAGAACAACAAACAGACCGTTTCTCAGAAGAGGAACTGAACTGGATTAAGAGCTTTAAACGTGCAGTTCCACTCCTTAAATCTGATTGGCTGAGCCGTGTGACATCATTAACAATAATATACGAATTTGAGTGCTTCACATTCGTATCAATTATTTATTATTATTGTTTTTATTTTATTTAAAATCATAAAATACAGATTCATATAAACAGAGATCAGCACTGAACCGGTTACACTGTTTTATAACCTGTATTCTGTAGTGTAACCACTAGAGGGCAGTGTTTAATGGTAAGAGAAACCGGAATCCTGTTACTCAGCGATCAGCGTTCTCTTTATAAACCGGACTAGATTACGATGTGGAAGATCAGATTATTAACGATTTTGCGTTCCCGTTATTTATTCACTATAATGCCACGCCCCCTCAGACCTTATTGCTTTATTAGAAAACGTGTCGTTCCGCTCCTTAAATCTGATTGGCTGAGTCGTTAATTAACAATAACACACCCCTCTGAGCTTCACATTCGTATCAGTGCGTGATATACCATACATTAATTTTCCCGATGTTTTTTACTAACTGTCTTCTGTGATTTAACCACTAGAGGGCAGTGTTTTGTTTGATGGTTAGAGAAAGCGGAATCCTGTTACTCAGCGATCAGCGTTCTCTTTATAAACCGGACTAGATTACGATGTGGAGGATCAGATTATTAACGATTTTGCGTTCCCGTTATTTATTCACTATAAAGCCACGCCCCCTCAGACCTTATCGCTTTATTAGAAAACGTGTCGTTCCGCTCCTTAAATCTGATTGGCCGAGTCGTTTATTAACAATAACACCCCCCTCTGAGCTTCACATTCGTATCAGTGTGTGATATAAAATACATTATTTTCCCGACTGGACCTGTTACACTGTTTACAAACTGTCTTCTGTGATTTAACCACAAGAGGGCAGTGTTTTGTTTGACGGTTAGAGAAACCGGAATCCTGTTACTGAGCGATCAGCGTTCACTTACGATGTGGAAAATCAGACTATTAACGATTTTGCGTTCCCGTTATTTATTCACTATAAAGCCACGCCCCCTCAGACCTTATTGCTTTATTAGAAAACGTGTCGTTCCGCTCCTTAAATCTGATTGGCCGAGTCGTTTATTAACAATAACACCCCCCTCTGAGCTTCACATTGGTATCAGTGTGTGATGTACAGTACATTAATTTTCCCGATGTTTCTTACAAACTGTCTTCTGTGATTTAACCACTAGAGGGCGGTGTTTTGATGTGACGGTTAGAGAAACCGGAATCCTGTTACTCAGCGATCAGCGTTCACTTACGATGTGGAAAATCAGACTCTTAACGATTTTGCGTTCCCGTTATTTATTCACTATAAAGCCACGCCCCCTCAGACCTTATTGCTTTATTAGAAAACGGGTCGTTCCGCTCCTTAAATCTGATTGGCCGAGTCGTTTATTAACAATAACACACCCCTCTGAGCTTCACATTCGTATCAGTGTGTGATATACCATACATTAATTTTCCCGATGTTTTTTACAAACTGTGTTCTGTAATTTGCCCTGTAATCAAAGTGTTTTGATTTAATGGTTAGCAACACTGGGCGCCACAGTCGTTTGGCATGTTCTCCTCTCAGCTCTAGGGATTTCCAGTTCGAATCCCCATCTGGGTGGAGTTTCCATGTTCTCCCCATGTCCGCGCGGTTTCCTCCCACAGTGCAAACACATGGTTCAAGGTGAATTGAATGCTCCAAATTGCCCCATATAGAGTGTGTTTGTGTGAGTGTGTGTTCTAGTGATAGATTGGCGTCCTGTTCTGGGTGTATCTGCCCAGCGCCCGACACGTTGGATGGGCATGGAGAACCCCCCTCACCACAAGCCCTAGTGACCCTAGTAGAGAACACAGTGGATGATAATTCATTCATCCATTACCTTCGGCTTTTATCCTCTATTAGGGTTGCGCGCGGGGGGGGGGGGGGGGGGGGGGCGGGGGGGTTCCCCATGCCCATCCAGGGGAGAACGTTTCGGGCGCTGGGCAGATACACCCACGACAGGGGGGGCAATCTATCACTCACACACAAACACACTCTATTTGGGGCAATTTGGAACATTCAATTGACTTGATCCATGTTTTTGGACTCTGGGAGTAAACCGGAGAACCCGGAGGAAACTCACGCGGACACGAGGAGAACATGCAGAACCACAGTGGAATATAATGATTAAAGGATTAATTAATAACAAAGCCACGCCCTCTCTCTTTATTATTTTAATGAAAGTTTTATTAATAATAAGCCGTGTCCTCATACTTTAGTTCCTGCTGTCAGCAGGATGTTTTGACGGAACCCGCCCGCGGTCTGAGGTTCGTCTGTCGGTGGAACAGCGCCCTCCAGCGTCGGGGGAACGTTGTGCGGTTCTAAAGCATGACTCCGGAAACGTGAGAGAACGCTGGCAGAACGGTTCTCCTGGTTCTCCTGGTTCTCCGCTCGGACGCTGGTTCTCGGTTTTCGGGTCTTTTCTTTTCAGGCGGTCGCTGAGTTTGAGGACAAGGCCGCGACATGCCGGCGGTGTCGAAGGGCGAGGGCATGCGGGGGCTCGCCGTCTTCATCTCGGACATCAGGAACTGTGAGTCCGCCGAGACCCGCCCGCCCGCCGGTCCGTTAGCTTAGCTTAGCATAGCGGTCTAGACACCGTTAGAAACAGCGTTCCAAAGAGTGTTCTAAACCTCGGTCTAACAGTTATATACAGGGTTCTAACAGGGTTCTAACAGTTCTAAACAGGGTTCTAACAGGGTTCTAACGGTTCTAAACCTCGGTCTAACAGTTATATACAGCGGTCTAACAGTTATATACAGGGTTCTAAACAGCGTTCCAAACAGGGTTCTAAACCTCGGTCTAACAGTTATATACAGCGGTCTAACAGTTATATACAGGGTTCTAACAGCGTTCTAAACAGGGTTCTTACAGTTCCAAACAGGGTTCTAACAGTTCTAAACAGGGTTCTAAACCTCGGTCTAACAGTTATATACAGCGGTCTAACAGTTATATACAGGGTTCTAAACAGGGTTCTAACAGTTCTAAACAGGGTTCTAAACATTCTAAACAGGGTTCTAAAAGTTCTAAACATCATTCTAAACAGGGTTCTAACAGTTCTAAACATCGTTCTAAACAGGGTTCTAACAGTTCTAAACATCGTTCTAAACAGGGTTCTAACAGTTCTAAACAGGGTTCTACAGCGGTCTAAACAGGGTTCTAAACAGAGTTCTAACAGGGTTCTAACAGTTCTAAACAGAGTTCTAACGGTTCTAAACAGCGGTCTAAACACCATTCTAAACAAGGTTCTAAAGTTTCTAAACAGGGTTCTAACAGCAGAAACACCATCTCTGTGCTCCAAACTGCTTCACATAGAAACCTAAAAAATATTAGCGCATCCGGATTGGGATTCAACAAACACACAATATAGGGGCAATTGGGAGAATTCAATTCACCTTAAATCCATGTTTTTGGACTGTGGGAGGAATCCAGAGAACCCGGAGGAAACCCAAGTGGTCATGGGGAGAACATGCAAACTCCACCCAGATTGGGTATCGAACCGGGAATCCCCGGCACAAACAAATTCAAGGTGAACTGAATTCTCCAAATTGCCCCATATAGAGTGAGTGTGTTCCCAGTGACGGATTGCCCCCTTGTCCTGGGTGTATCTGACTATTGAGACACGGGCGGAACAGTGGCTTAGTGGTTTAGCATGTTCTCCTCTCAGCGCTGGCGATTCCCGGATCGTATCCCAATCTGGGTGGAGTTTGCATGTTCTCCCCGTGTCCATGTGGGTTTCCTCCGGGTTCTCCGGGTTTCCTCCCACAGTCAAAAAACATGGATTCAAGGTGAACCGGATGTGCGAAATTGCCCCATATAGTGTGTGTGTATGTTGAACCCCAACCTGTGTCTGTGTGGGTTTTTCGGTTTCCTCCCACAGGCCACAAACAAATTCAAGGTGAACTGAATTCTCCAAATTGCCCCATATAGAGTGTGTCTATGTGAGTGAGTGTGTACCCAGTGACGGATTGCCCCCCTGTCCTGGGTGTATCTGACTATTGAGACACGGGCGGAACAGTGGCTTAGTGGTTTAGCATGTTCTCCTCTCAGCACTGGCGATTCCCGGATCGTATCCCAATCTGGGTGGAGTTTCCATGTTCTCCCCGTGTCCATGTGGGTTTCCTCCGGGTTCTCCGCTTTCCTCCCACAGTCAAAAAACATGGATTCAAGGTGAATCGGATGTGCGAAATTGCCCCATATAGTGTGTGTGTATATGTTGAACCCCAATCTGGGTGGACTTTGCATGTTCTCCCTGTGTCTGTGTGGGTTTCCTCCGGGTTCTCCGGTTTCCTCCCACAGGCCACAAACAAATTCAAGGTGAATTGAATTCTCCAAATTGCCCCATATAGAGTGTGTCTGTGTGAGTGAGTGAGTGTGCCCAGTGACGGATTGCCCCCCTGTCCTGGGTGTATCTGACTATTGAGACACGGGCGGAACAGTTGCTTAGTGGTTTAGCATGTTCTCCTCTCAGCGCTGGCGATTCCCGGATCGTATCCCAATCTGGGTGGAGTTTCCATGTTCTCCCCGTGTCCATGTGGGTTTCCTCCGGGTTCTCCGGGTTTCCTCCCACAGTCAAAAAACATGGATTCAAGGTGAATCGGATGTGCGAAATTGCCCCATATAGTGTGTGTATGTTGAACCCCAATCTGGGTGGACTTTGCATGTTCTCCCTGTGTCTGTGTGGGTTTCCTCCGGGTTCTCCGGTTTCCTCCCACAGGCCACAAACAAATTCAAGGTGAATTGAATTCTCCAAATTGCCCCATATAGAGTGTGTCTGTGTGAGTGAGTGAGTGTGCCCAGTGACGGATTGCCCCCCTGTCCTGGGTGTATCTGACTATTGAGACACGGGCGGAACAGTGGCTTAGTGGTTTTGCATGTTCTCCTCTCAGCACTGGGGATTCCCGGATCGTATCCCAATCTGGGTGGAGTTTCCATGTTCTCCCCGTGTCCACGTGGGTTTCCTCCGGGTTCTCCGGTTTCCTCCCACAGTCCAAAAACATGGGTTCAAGGTGAATCGGATGTGCGAAATTGCCCCATATAGTGTGTGTGTATGTTGAATCCCAATCTGGGTGGACTTTGCATGTTCTCCCTGTGTCCATGTGGGTTTCCTCCGGGTTCTCCGGTTTCCTCCCACAGTCAAAAAACATGGATTCAAGGTGAATCGGATGTGCGAAATTGCCCCATATAGTGTGTGTGTATGTTGAATCCCAATCTGGGTGGACTTTGCATGTTCTCCCTGTGTCCATGTGGGTTTCCTCCGGGTTCTCCGGTTTCCTCCCACAGTCAAAAAACATGGATTCAAGGTGAATCGGATGTGCGAAATTGCCCCATATTGTGTGTGTGTATGTTGAACCCCAATCTGGGTGGAGTTTCCATGTTCTCCCCGTGTCCATGTGGGTTTCCTCCGGGTTCTCCGCTTTCCTCCCACAGTCAAAAAACATGGATTCAAGGTGAATCGGATGTGCGAAATTGCCCCATATAGTGTGTGTGTATGTTGAATCCCAATCTGGGTGGACTTTGCATGTTCTCCCTGTGTCCATGTGGGTTTCCTCCGGGTTCTCCGGTTTCCTCCCACAGTCAAAAAACATGGATTCAAGGTGAATCGGATGTGCGAAATTGCCCCATATAGTGTGTGTGTATGTTGAACTCCTATCTGGGTGGACTTTGCATGTTCTCCCTGTGTCTGCGTGGGTTTTCTCCGGGTTCTCCGGTTTCCTCCCACAGGCCACAAACAAATTCAAGGTGAATTGGAATTCTCCAAATTGCCCCATATAGAGTGTGTCTATGTGAGTGAGTGAGTGTGCCCCGTGACGGATTGCCCCCCTGTCCTGGGTGTATCTGACTATCGAGACAACGGGCGGAACAGTGGCTTAGTGGTTTTGCATGTTCTCCTCTCAGCGCTGGCGATTCCCGGTTCGAATCCCAATCTCCCATGTCAAATTTTTTTTACTTTCACTTTTATTTTGATTGACAGGTAAAAGTAAAGAGGCTGAGATCAAACGGATCAACAAAGAGTTGGCCAACATTCGCTCCAAGTTCAAAGGTGAGTCGGGGGGGGGGGTTGCCCCCCGGGCGGGGGGGGGTTGCCCCCGGTTGCCGTGGTAACCCCCCCCCCCCCCCCCCTGTGTTTCAGGAGATAAAGCTCTGGATGGATACAGTAAGAAGAAGTACGTCTGCAAGCTGCTCTTCATCTTCCTGCTGGGTCACGACATCGACTTCGGACACATGGAGGCCGTCAACCTCCTCAGCTCCAACAAGTACACCGAGAAACAGATCGTACGTTCCGCCGACGACCCGCACCCGTCCAGATAAGAGCCACATGTCCGTCCAGGGGAGAACGTCTCGGGCGCTGGGCAGGGGGGCAAGCAATAACTGGACACACTCACTCACATAGACACACTCTACATGGGGCAATTTAGGAGAATTCAATTCACCTTGAATTTGTTTGTGGCCTGTGGGAGGAAACCGGAGAACCCGGAGGAAACCCACACAGACACAGGGAGAACATGCAAAGTCCACCCAGAATGGGATTCAACATACACACACACTATATGGGGCAATTTCGCACATCCGATTCACCTTGGATCCATATTTTTGGACTGTGGGAGGAAACCGCAGAACCCAGAGGAAACACCACGTGGACACGGGGAGAACATGGAAACTCCACCCAGATTAGGATACGATCCAGGAATCGCCAGTGCTGAGAGGAGAACATGCTAAACCGCTAAGCCACTGTTCCACCCGTGTCTCAATAGTCAGATACACCCAGGACAGGGGGGCAATCCATCACTGGACACACTCACTCACATAGACACACTCTATATGGGGCAATTTAGGAGAATTCAATTCACCTTGAATTTGTTTGTGGCCTGTGGGAGGAAACCGGAGAACCCGGAGGAAACCCACACAGACAACATACACACACTATATGGGGCAATTTCGCACATCCGATTCACCTTGAATCCATGTTTTTGGACTGTGGGAGGAAACCGCAGAACCCAGAGGAAACCCACGCGGACACGGGGAGAACATGGAAACTCCACCCAGATTGGGATACGATCCGGGAATCGCCAGTGCTGAGAGGAGAACATGCTAAACCACTAAGCCACTGTTCCATGTCTCAATTGTCAGATACACCCAGGACAGGGGGGTAATCCGTCAATGGGCACACACTCACTCACACAGACACACTCTATATGGGGCAATTTGGAGCATTCAATTCACCTTGAATCCATGTTTGTGGCCTGTGGGAGGAAACCCACACAGACACGGGGAGAACATGCAAAGTCCACCCAGATTGGGATTCAACATACACACACTATATGGGGCAATTTCGCACATCCGATTCACCTTGAATCCATGTTTGTGGACTGTGGGAGGAAAGCGGAGAACCCGGAGGAAACCCACACAGACACAGGGAGAACATGCAAAGTCCACCCAGATTGGGATTCAACATACACACAGACTATAAATGGGCAATTCCGCACATCCGATTCACCTTGAATCCATGTTTTTTGACTGTGGGAGGAAACCGCAGAACCCAGAGGAAACCCACGCGGACACGGGGAGAACATGCAAACTCCACCCAGATTGGGATTCGAACCGGGAATAAAGCGAATGAATGAACAGATGTTCTAAACAGGGTGGCACGGTGGCTTAGTGGTTTTGCATGTTCTCCTCTCAGCACTAGGGATTCCCAGTTTGAATCCCAAGCTGGGTGGAGTTTGCATGTTCTCCCCGTGTCCGCGTGGGTTTCCTCCGGGTTCTCCGGTTTCCTCCCACATACCAAAAAACATGGATCAAGGTGAATTGAATTCTCTAAATTGCCCCATATAGAGTGTGTCTGTGTGAGTGTGTGTGACTGTGTGTGTGTCCAGTGATAGATTGCCCCCCTGTACTCACTCAGTCCAAAAACATGGATTCAAGGTGAATTGAATTCTCCAAATTGCCCCATGTAGACTGTGTGAGTGTGTGTGTGTACAGTGATGGATTGCCCCCCTGTCCCGGGTGTATCTGCCCACCGCCCCGAAACGTTCCCCCCCTGGATGGGCATGGGGACACCCCCCCCCCCCCCCCCCCCCCCCGCTCCCCGACCCTAATAGAGGATAAAGCGGAGGGATCAGTTCATCAGGGTTAATGGCAGCCGGCAGCCAATGAGAAGGCAGTATTTGTTTTTTGCTGACGGTGTTTTTTTTGGGGGCGGGTTGTCAGGGTTACCTGTTCATCTATGTATTTGTTTTTGCTGACGGTGTTTTTTTTTTTGGGGGGGGGGGTCGTCAGGGTTACCTGTTCATCTCGGTATTTGTTTTCGCTGACGGTGTTTTTTATTTGGGGGGGGGTCGTCAGGGTTACCTGTTCATCTCAGTATTTGATTTTTGCTGACGGTGTTTTTTTTTTGGGGGGGGGGTCGTCAGGGTTACCTGTTCATCTCAGTATTTGTTTTTTGCTGACGGTGTTTTTTTTGGGGGTCGTCAGGGTTACCTGTTCATCTCGGTATTTTGTTTTTGCTGACGGTGTTTTTTTGGGGGGGTCGTCAGGGTTACCTGTTCATCTCGGTATTTGTTTTTGCTGATGGTGTTTTTTTTGGGGGGGGTCGTCAGGGTTACCTGTTCATCTCGGTATTTGTTTTTGCTGACTGTTTTTTTTGGGGGGTCGTCAGGGTTACCTGTTCATCTCGGTATTTGTTTTTGCTGACGGTGTTTTTTTTTGGGGGGGGGGTCGTCAGGGTTACCTGTTCATCTCGGTATTTGTTTTTGCTGACGGTGTTTTTTTGGGGGGGTGGTCAGGGTTACCTGTTCATCTCGGTATTTGTTTTTGCTGACGGTGTTTTTTTTGGGGGGGTCGTCAGGGTTACCTGTTCATCTCGGTATTTGTTTTTGCTGACAGTGTTTTTTTTTGGGGGGGGGTCGTCAGGGTTACCTGTTCATCTCGGTATTTGTTTTTGCTGACTGTTTTTTTTGGGGGGTCGTCAGGGTTACCTGTTCATCTCGGTATTTATTTTTGCTGATGGTGTTTTTTTTGGGGGTCGTCAGGGTTACCTGTTCATCTCGGTATTTGTTTTTGCTGACAGTGTTTTTTTGGGGGGTTGTCAGGGTTACCTGTTCATCTCGGTATTTGTTTTTGCTGACGGTGTTTTTTTTTGGGGGGGTTGTCGTCAGGGTTACCTGTTCATCTCGGTATTTGTTTTTGCTGACGGTGTTTTTTTTGGTGGGTTGTCAGGGTTACCTGTTCATCTCGGTATTTGTTTTTGCTGACGGTGTTTTTTTTTGGGGGGGTCGTCAGGGTTACCTGTTCATCTCAGTATTTGTTTTTGCTGATGGTGTTTTTTTTGGGGGGGTCGTCAGGGTTACCTGTTCATCTCAATATTTGTTTTTGCTGACGGTGTTTTTTTTTGGAGGGGGGGGTGTCGTCAGGGTTACCTGTTCATCTCAGTATTTGTTTTTTGCTGACGGTGTTTTTTTTGGGGGTCGTCAGGGTTACCTGTTCATCTCGGTATTTGTTTTTGCTGACGGTGTTTTTTTGGGGGGGTCGTCAGGGTTACCTGTTCATCTCGGTATTTGTTTTTGCTGATGGTGTTTTTTTTGGGGGGGTCGTCAGGGTTACCTGTTCATCTCGGTATTTGTTTTTGCTGACTGTTTTTTTTTGGGGGATCGTCAGGATTACCTGTTCATCTCAGTATTTGTTTTTGCTGATGGTGTTTTTTTTTGGGGGGGTCGTCAGGGTTACCTGTTCATCTCAGTATTTGTTTTTGCTGACGGTGTTTTTTTTGGGGGGGGGGGGGTCGTCAGGGTTACCTGTTCATCTCGGTATTTGTTTTTGCTGATGGTGTTTTTTTTGGGGGGGTCGTCAGGGTTACCTGTTCATCTCGGTATTTGTTTTTGCTGACGGTGTTTTTTTTGGGGGGTCGTCAGGGTTACCTGTTCATCTCGGTATTTGTTTTTGCTGACGGTGTTTTTTTTGGGGGGTCGTCAGGGTTACCTGTTCATCTCGGTATTTGTTTTTGCTGATGGTGTTTTTTTGGGGGGGTCGTCAGGGTTACCTGTTCATCTCGGTATTTGTTTTTGCTGACGTTGTTTTTTTTTGGGGGGGTTGTCGTCAGGGTTACCTGTTCATCTCGGTATTTGTTTTTGCTGACGGTGTTTTTTTGGGGGGGTGGTCAGGGTTACCTGTTCATCTCGGTATTTGTTTTTGCTGACGGTGTTTTTTTTGGGGGGGTCGTCAGAGCTACCTGTTCATCTCGGTATTTGTTTTTGCTGACGGTGTTTTTTTTGGGGGGGGTCGTCAGGGTTACCTGTTCATCTTGGTATTTGTTTTTTGCTGACAGTGTTTTTTTGGGGGGGTCGTCAGGGTTACCTGTTCATCTCAGTATTTGTTTTTTGCTGACAGTGTTTTTTTGGGGGGTTGTCAGGATTACCTGTTCATCTCGGTATTTGTTTTTGCTGACGGTGTTTTTTTTTGGGGGGGTCGTCAGGGTTACCTGTTCATCTCGGTATTTGTTTTTGCTGACGGTGTTTTTTTTTGGGGGGGTCGTCAGGGTTACCTGTTCATCTCGGTATTTGTTTTTGCTGACTGTTTTTTTTTTGGGGGGGTCTTTAGGGTTACCTGATCATCTCGGTATTTGTTTTTGCTGACGGTGTTCTTTTTTGGGGTCTTTAGGGTTACCTGTTCATCTCGGTTCTGGTGAACAGCAACAGCGACCTGATCCGCCTGATCAACCGTCATGTTAATAACAGGCCGAGGCCTTCGCTTCGGAGGTGCCGAGCGTTTCCGCCAGCTGTGTGATCAAGAACGACCTGAGCAGCCGGAACCCCACCTTCATCAACCTGGCACTGCACTGCATCGCCAACGTGGGCAGCAGAGAGATGGCCGAGGCCTTCGCTTCGGAGGTGCCGCGCATCCTGGTGGCGGGGTGAGGGACTGCGGCCGCGCCGCCCGTGTGTGAGGTCACGTTCTAGAGTCGTTTCGTTCTTTAGAACGTCACAGACACAGCTTTACACCTTTAAACCGCCAAAGAGCACGAAGAGGAGGCAGCGGCAAGACAAAACTCCGTCATGTTAATAACAGGCCGAGGCCTTCGCTTCGGAGGTGCCGCGCATCCTGGTGGCGGGGTGAGGGACTGCGGCCGCGCCGCCCGTGTGTGAGGTCACGTTCTAGAGTCATTTCGTTCCTTAGAACGTCGTCACAGACGCAGCTTTACACCTTTAAACCGCCAAAGAGCACGACGAGGAGGCAGCGGCAAGACAAAACTCCCCGTTATGTTAATAACAGGCCGAGGCCTTCGCTTTGGAGGTGCCGCGCATCCTGGTGGCGGGGTAAGGGACTGCGGCCGCGCCGCCCGTGTGTGAGGTCACGTTCTAGAGTCGTTTCGTTCTTTAGAACGTCACAGACACAGCTTTACATCTTTAAACCGCCAAAGAGCACGACGAGGAGGCAGCGGCAAGACAAAACTCCCCGTTATGTTAATAACAGGCCGAGGCCTTCGCTTCGGAGGTGCCGCGCATCCTGGTGGCGGGGTGAGGGACTGCGGCCGCGCCGCCCGTGTGTGAGGTCACGTTCTAGAGTCGTTTCGTTCTTTAGAACGTCACAGACGCAGCTTTACACCTTTAAACCACCAAAGAGCACGACGAGGAGGCAGCGGCAAGACAAAACTCCCCGTTATGTTAATAACAGGCCGAGGCCTTCGATTCGGAGGTGCCGCGCATCCTGGTGGCGGGGTGAGGGACTGCGGCCGCACCGCCCGTGTGTGAGGTCACGTTCTAGAGTCGTTTCGTTCCTTAGAACGTCATCACAGACGCAGCTTTACACCTTTAAACCGCCAAAGAGCACGACGAGGAGGCAGCGGCAAGACAAAACTCCGTCATGTTAATAACAGGCCGAGGCGTTCTAGAGTCGTTTCGTTCTTTAGAACGTCGTCACAGACGCAGCTTTACACCTTTAAACCGCCAAAGAGCACGACGAGGAGGCAGTGGCAAGACAAAACTCCGTTATGTTAATAACAGGCCGAGGCCTTCGCTTCGGAGGTGCCGCGCATCCTGGTGGCGGGGTGAGGGACTGCGGCCGCGCCGCCCGTGTGTGAGGTCACGTTCTAGAGTCGTTTCGTTCTTTAGAACATCGTCACAGACGCAGCTTTACACCTTTAAACCGCCAAAGAGCACGACGAGGAGGCAGCGGCAAGACAAAACTCCCCGTTATGTTAATAACAGGCCGAGGCGTTCTAGAGTCGTTTCGTTCTTTAGAACGTCACAAACGCAGCTTTACACCTTTAAACCGCCAAAGAGCACGATGAGGAGGCAGCGGCAAGACAAAACTCCCCGTTATGTTAATAACAGGCCGAGGCCTTCGCTTCGGAGGTGCCGCGCATCCTGGTGGCGGGGTGAGGGACTGCGGCCGCATCGCCCGTGTGTGAGGTCACGTTCTAGTCGTTTCGTTCGTTAGAACGTCGTCACAGACGCAGCTTTACACCTTTAAACCGCCAAAGAGCACGACGAGGAGGCAGCGGCAAGACAAAACTCCCCGTTATGTTAATAACAGGCCGAGGCCTTCGCTTCGGAGGTGCCGCGCATCCTGGTGGCGGGGTGAGGGACTGCGGCCGCATCGCCCGTGTGTGAGGTCACGTTCTAGTCGTTTCGTTCGTTAGAACGTCGTCACAGACGCAGCTTTACACCTTTAAACCGCCAAAAAGCACGACGAGGAGGCAGCGGCAAGACAAAACTCCGTCATGTTAATAACAGGCCGAGGCGTTCTAGAGTCGTTTCGTTCTTTAGAACGTCACAGACACAGCTTTACACCTTTAAACCGCCAAAGAGCACGACGAGGAGGCAGCGGCAAGACAAAACTCCCCGTCATGTTAATAACAGGCCGAGGCGTTCTAGAGTCGTTTCGTTCCTTAGAACGTCGTCACAGACGCAGCTTTACACCTTTAAACCGCCAAAGAGCACGAAGAGGAGGCAGTGGCAAGACAAAACTCAGTGATAGATTGCCCCCCTGTCCTGGGTGTATCTGCCCAGCGCCCGAAACGTTCTCCCCTGGATGGGCATGGGGAACCCCCCCCCCCCCCCCCAATGGACCCTAATGGAGGATAAAGCGAATGAATGAATAAATGTTCTAAACAGGGCGGCACGGTGGCTTAGTGGTTTGGCATGTTCTCCTCTCAGCGCTGGGGATTCCCGGTTCGAATCCCAATCTGGGTGGAGGTTCCATGTTCTCCCCGTGTCCGCGTGGGTTTCCTCCGGGTTCTCCGGTTTCCTCCCACACTCCAAAAGCATGGATCAAGGTCAATTGAGTTCTCCAAATTGCCCCATATAGAGTGTGAGTGAGTGTGTGCCCAGTGATAGATTGCCCCCCTGTCCTGGGTGTATCTGCCCAGCGCCCGAAACGTTCTCCCCTGGATGGACATGGAGAACCCCCCCCCCCCGACCCTAATAGAGGATAAAGCGGAAGATAATGGCTGGATGGAAGAGTGGACGGCTTGGTGGTTTGGCATGTTCTCCTCTCAGTGCTGTTCGAATCTGGGTGGAGTTTGCATGTCCTCCCCGTGTCCGTGTGGGTTTCCTCCGGGTTCTCCGGTTTCCTCCCACAGTCCCAAAAAAACATGGATTCAAGGTGAATCGAATTCTTGAATTTGCCCCATATAGAGCGTGTGCCCAGCGATAGATTGCCCCCCTGTCCTTGGGTGTATCTGTCTAGCGCCCGAAACGTTCTCCCCTGGATGGGCATGGGAACCCCCCCCCCCCCCCCGCATTAGTTATTCCAAGCCCTCCTCCCCTCAGCCTATCCCGTCTCTATTATTATAATGCACTGCTCGCCGGTCTCCCAGCATGCACCATCATGTGAGTGAATCATGTGACTCACTACGTTCTAGTGATGAATGTCGCCTGGTGGGGCAACCTCACCACCACTCTGTATAGTTCTCCACTGATCAATGGGGGAACCATCTTCCCGACCCTGTCCGTGAGGCGGGGTCACATGGCGTCTTTAAGAAACCAATCAATTTTTAAAGATGCTAATTAATTATTAATTTATTAACCCTTAAAGACGTGTGTGTGTGTGTGTGTGTGTGTGTGTGTGTGTGTGTGTGTGTGTCTCAGGGACTCGATGGACAGCGTGAAGCAGAGCGCCGCCCTGTGTTTGCTGCGCCTCAACCGCACCTCCCCCGACCTGGTCCCCATGGGCGAGTGGACGTCCCGCGTCGTGCATCTGCTCAACGATCAGCACCTGGTGGGAGAGGACGACACACACACACACACACACACACGACGGTTGTAGTAGGTGTAGTAGGTGTAGTTGGTGTAGTAGGTGTAGTTGGTGTCGTAGGTGTAGTTGGTGTAGTAGGTGTAGTTGGTGTAGTAGGTGTAGTGGTGTAGTAGGTGTAGTAGGTGTAGTAGGTGTAGTAGGTGTAGTTGGTGTAGTAGGTGTAGTTGGTGTAGTAGGTGTAGTAGGTGTTAGTGTAGTTAGGTAGTAGGTGTTGGTGTGGTAGGTGTAGTTGGTGTAGTAGGTGTAGGTGTAGTAGGTGTAGTTGGTGTCGTAGGTGTAGTTGGTGTAGTAGGTGTAGTTGGTGTAGTAGGTGTAGTTGGGGTGTAGGTGGTGTAGGTGTAGTAGGTGTAGTTAGGTGTAGTAGGTGTAGTTGGTGTAGTAGGTGTAGTTGTTAGGTGTAGTAGGTGTAGTTGGTGTAGTAGGTGTAGTTGGTGTAGTAGGTTAGTGGTGTAGGGTGGTGTAGTTAGTAGGTGTAGTAGGTGTAGTAGGTGTAGTAGGTGTAGTTGGTGTCGTAGGTGTAGTTGGTGTAGTAGGTGTAGTTGGTGTAGTAGGTGTAGTTGGTGTAGTAGGTGTAGTTGGTGTCGTAGGTGTAGTAGGTGTAGTAGGTGTAGTTGGTGTAGTTGGTGTAGTGGTGTAGTAGGTGTAGTTGGTGTAGTAGGTGTAGTTGGTGTAGTAGGTGTAGTTAGGGTGTTTAGGTGGTGTAGGTGGTAGTAGGTGTAGTAGGTGTGGTGAGTAGGTGTAGTAGGTGTCGTAGGTGTAGTAGGTGTAGTAGGTGTAGTAGGTGTAGTTGGTGTAGTAGGTGTAGTTGGTGTAGTAGGTGTAGTAGGTGTAGTTGGTGTCGTAGGTGTAGTAGGTGTAGTTGGTGTAGTAGGTGTAGTTGGTGTAGTAGGTGTAGTTGGTGTAGTAGGTGTAGTTGGTGTAGTAGGTGTAGTGGTGTAGTAGGTGTAGTAGGTGTAGTTGGTGTAGTAGGTGTAGTGGTGTAGTAGGTGTAGTTGGTGTAGTAGGTGTAGTGGTGTAGTAGGTGTAGTTGGTGTAGTAGGTGTAGTAGGTGTAGTAGGTGTAGTTGGTGTCGTAGGTGTAGTAGGTGTAGTAGGTGTAGTAGGTGTAGTTGGTGTAGTTGGTGTCGTAGGTGTAGTTGGTGTAGGTGTAGTAGGGTGTAGGGTAGGTGTTAGGTGTAGTAGGTGTAGTTAGGTGTAGTAGGTGTAGGGGTAGTAGTAGGTGTAGTTAGGTTGGTGTTAGGTTAGCTTTAGGGTGGTGTTAGGTGTGGTAGGTTAGGTGTAGTGTTGGTAGGGTTAGGTAGTAGTGGTGTGGGTAGTAGTTAGTGTAGTAGGTGTAGTAGGTGTTAGGTTGGTGTAGTGGTAGTAGGGTGTAGTAGGTGTAGTAGGTTGTAGGGTAGGTGTAGTAGGTTAGGGTGGTGTTGGTGTAGTAGGTGTAGTAGGTGTTAGTGGTGTAGTAGGTTGTAGTGTTCGTAGTAGTTGGTTGGTGTCGTAGGTGTAGTAGTAGGTGTAGTACGGGTAGGTAGTAGTGGTGGTGTAGTTGGTGTAGGTAGGTGGTGTTGGGGTGGTGTTAGGGTAGTGTTAGGTTGGTGTTAGGGGTGGTTGGTGTTAGGTGTGGTAGGTTGGTGTAGTAGGTGTAGTTAGGTGTAGTGGTGGTAGTAGGTGTAGTTGTGTAGTAGGTGTAGGTGGTAGTAAGTGGTAGTGGTGTAGTAGTTGGTAGTAGTAGGTGTAGTTGGTGTAGGTGTAGTTGGTGTGTAGGTGTAGGTTGGTAGTATAGGTTAGGGTAGTTGGTAGGTGTATTGGTGTAGTTGGTGTAGTAGGGTAGTAGTAGTAGGTGTAGGTTGGTGTTAGGGGTAGTAGTGGTGTGGGTGTAGTAGGTGTAGGTTGGTGTAGTAGGTGTAGTTGGTGTAGTAGGTGTAGTAGGTTAGGGTGTAGTAGGTGTAGGTTGGTGTAGGTGTAGTGGTGTAGTGGTGGTGTAGGTTGGTAGTAGGTAGTGTAGTGGTGTAGTAGGTGGTTGTTAGGTGTAGTTGGTGTTAGGTGTACAGTAGGGTGTAGTTGGTGTAGTAGGTGTGTTAGGTGTAGTAGGTGTAGTAGGTTGTGTTAGGGTGGTGTAGTTGGTGTAGTAGGGTAGTTGTGTAGTAGGTGTAGTTGGTAGTAGGGTAGGTTAGTTAGTGTTAGGTGGTGTAGGTGTAGTTAGGTGTAGTGTTAGGTGTAGTTAGGTGTAGTAGGTGGTGGTAGGTGTAGTAGGTGTAGTAGGTGGTAGTAGTAGTGTTGGTGTTAGGTAGTGGTGTAGGTTGTGTGTTGGTGTAGTAGGTGTAGTTGGTGTAGTAGGTGTAGTAGGTGTAGTAGGTGTAGTTGGTGTAGTAGGTGTAGTTGGTGTAGTAGGTGTAGTTGGTGTAGTAGGTGTAGTAGGTGTAGTAGGTGTAGTAGGTGTAGTTGGTGTAGTAGGTGTAGTTGGTGTAGTAGGTGTAGTAGGTGTAGTTGGTGTAGTAGGTGTAGTTGGTGTCGTAGGTGTAGTTGGTGTAGTAGGTGTAGTTCGTAGGTAGTAGGTGTAGTAGGTGTAGTTGGTGTAGTAGGTGTAGTTGGTGTCGTAGGGTGTAGTAGTGTAGTGTGTAGTAGGTGTAGGTGTAGTAGGTGTAGGTTGGTGTAGGTTAGGTGTTAGGGTAGGTGTAGTTAGGTTGTAGTAGGGTTGTAGTAGGTGTAGTGGTGTAGTAGGTGTAGTAGGTGTAGTAGGTCGTAGGTGTTAGGTGTGTAGTAGGTGTAGTTGGTGTAGTAGGTGTAGTTAGGTGTAGGTGTAGGTGTGTTGGTGTAGTAGGTGTAGTGTTAGGGTGGTTAGGTGTAGGTTAGGTAGGTAGGTGTAGTTGGTGTAGTAGGTGTAGTAGGTGTGTGGTGTGTAGGTTGGTGTAGTAGGTGTAGTTGGTGTAGTAGGTGTAGTTTAGGTTAGTAGGTGTAGTTGGACCAGTAGTAGGTGTCAGGTGTAGTAGGTAGTGGTGGTGTAGGTAGTTGGTGTTAGGGTGTAGTTGGTGTAGTAGGTGTTGGTGTGTAGGTGTAGTTGGTGTAGTAGGTGTGTAGTTGGTGTAGGGTAGTAGGTGTGTAGTAGGTGGTGTAGTAGTTGTGTAGGTGTAGTGGTAGTAGTAGGTGTAGTAGGTGTAGTAGGTTAGTGTAGTAGGTGTAGTTGGTGTAGTAGGTGTAGTGTAGTAGGTGTAGTGGTGTAGTGGTGTAGTAGGTTTAGGTAGGTGTTAGTTGGTGTAGTAGGTGTAGTAGGTGTAGTAGGTGTAGTAGGTGTAGTATGGTGTAGTAGGTGTAGTTGGTGTAGTAGGTGTAGTAGGTGTAGTAGGTGTAGTAGGTGTAGTAGGTGTAGTAGGTGTAGTAGGTGTAGTAGGTGTAGTAGGTGTAGTTGGTGTAGTAGGTGTAGTTGGTGTAGTAGGTGTAGTAGGTGTAGTGGTGTGTAGGTGTAGGTGTAGTAGGTTGTAGGGTAGGTGTGTAGTTGGTGTAGTAGGTGTAGTTGGTGTAGTAGGTGTAGTTGGTGTAGTAGGTGTAGTTGGTGTAGTAGGTGTTGGTGTAGTAGGTGTGTAGGTGTAGGTGTAGTAGGTGACAGTAGGTGTAGTTAGGGGGTGGTGTAGTAGGTGTAGTGGTGTAGTAGGTGTAGTAGGTGTAGTGTGGTGTAGTGTAGTAGTAGTGTGTAGTAGGTGTAGTAGGTGTAGTAGGTGTGTAGGTGTAGGTGTAGTAGTTGTGTAGTTAGGTGTAGTAGGTGTAGTTGGTGTAGTAGTGTAGTAGGTGTAGTAGTGTGTAGGTGTAGTAGTGTGGTGTAGTAGGTGTAGTAGGTGTAGTGGTGTAGTAGGTGTAGTTGGTGTTAGGTGTAGTTGGTGTGTTTTGTAGTTGGTGTAGTGGGTAGTTGTTTTGGTGTGTGTTTTTGGGATGTGGTGTGTGTGTGTGTGTGTTTTTTTTGGTGTGTGTGTGTGTGTGTGTGTGTGTGTGTGTGTGTGTTCATTGAAGGGTGTTTTGGGGTGTGTGTGTGTGTGTGTTCATTGAAGGGTGTTTTGGGGTGTGTGTTTGAGGCGTGCGTGTTGGGGGGGGGGGGTTTGGAGTGTGTGTGTCGGGTGTCTTTGTGTATGTGTGTGTTTGTGTTATTGGTGTGTGTGTGTTGGGTGTTGTTTTTGTGGGTGTGTGTGTGTGTTAGATGCGTGTGTGTGTGTTTTATGGGTGTGTGTGGTTTATAGAGTGTGGGC
>JAFMOC010000447.1:0-50000 GCA_019802505.1 Corydoras sp. C115
CGACGGACAGCACGAGCACAGCGGGGGGGGGGGGTCGGGATGGAGCGGGCGAGGAGTGAGACTTTGGTGTGGAGGACCAGCAGCTCGGGTTCCAGCTGTTCATCAAACAAAAATAAACGAGCTTTGATGTTGGTCTGTATCGACAAATGACTCCAAAATGATGCAGGATTTAATATTAATACATTAAAATATTAAATCCTGAAATTTTAATATTTCAGGATTGAATTTTGTGTTTACTGATGAGAACAACGTTTGGTTGCAGTTCCATTCACGTCCTCCAGGTGGTGCCAAACACTTGTGTAATGCGTGCTGTGAAATAATTGGCTGGCCCCTCATGAGGTGCAGCTGGACTTTGTGGTTTAACAGTCCATCTGTTTCTCTACATACTTTGTAAGTGTGCATTGGTATGTTCTCTGCTCAGGACCCCCTTCCGGTGCAGGTATTATTAGGGTGGTGGATGATGCAGTACTGCAGTGACACGAGTGGATGTAAACCCTGTGTCCACTCACTGTACACACTTACACACCTCCACCTTACTGCGCCACCTTGTGGATGTAAAACCAGAGACCGAAGTTGATCTGTTTGAGGTGGAGGGAGCGTTCTGATTGGTAGAGAAACAGATGGACGGCAGTCAGAAATAAATTCAGAAATGTTCAACCAGCGACAAAATTAAAAGCACATTCGTAAAAAAAAAAAAAACAGTACCGAAACGAAATGTTTACTTTGAGTACCATAGAAATCAGCTGGGTTTGTGCAGGGATAGGACACGATGATGTCACATTGAACTTCATTATAAGAAAGGTGCAGCGTGCAGGAGGCAGAGAGCAGAACTTTCTTTCACCACCAGAGGCCGCCGCATCTGCACACCGCACCTCGAACCCTTAAGTCGAGCCGCTGTAAGTGGTTAGGGGGCGTGGCTGTGCTCAGTAGTGGGTGTGGTCTGAGGAGGAAAGAGGTGCAAAACAGAAATCAAATACTGAAGTGCTTAAAGCTTCGGGTTCTGCGTCCGGCGCTGGACGGACGGCGTCCGGTCCGACCGACGGCGCGGCGCGTCTGCTCTTCTGAAGGCCACAGGAATGAAGAGAACCGAGTCCCGCCGCCGCCGCGCGCTCGCCAGAAACAAACGCAACCCCGACGCCGGCCACACGAGGGAGACGGAAAAGGCTTCGGGTACACATCGGCTTTCTAATTCGTGTCCCCTTTGGAGCGCGCGTCGTCGTTCGTTTCGTTCTGAAAGGTGAACAGGGCCTTCGTGTCCTCGTCCCGGCGCCCCGCGAGCGTCTGACCGCGGCATGGTGACGGAGCGTGGGGCCCTTCGATTGGATCTGGGGAAGTCCTGTCTTCGCGTTGGGTCTCGGGCCCCTGATGCCCCTGATGCCCCAGCTCGCAGTCCGCGTCCTCGGGGATGATGGGAATCCGCTGTGCGAGTTCGCAGTAACCCTGCGGCGCGATCCCGTCGCCGTCCAGCGGGGCGTAGTGCACGTTGATGGCGTAGTCCTCGGCGTAGCGTCCCATGTTGTCCCTGTGGACCTGCATCTCGGTGTAAAAGCAGCAGGGCAGCCCCCCCCCGCCCCCGCCCCCGTCGTAGCTCGGGTGCTCGCCGTTCTGCTCGCCGCCCGCGCCGTAAAAGTTTTGCACCGAACCGATGGGAACCTTCTGAGAACGCGCGCATTGTTTGCAACGTCCCACCCGGAGTCCATCCGCCACCTGCTCCGCGTTCCGCGAGGGAACCTCGAAACAGCAGCCGCACGCCCCCCCTGGTTCCCCGACGTGGTCCACTGCGCCCTCTAGGGCCGCCCCTGAGGTAGTGCTGGAGAGGTCCCTGTTTTCCAGTGATGAGTGGCTGCTGCAGTTGGGCTCCATGCTGCAGCTGGACAGTCTCTCCCCCGAAGCGCAGCGCCCCCCGGCGGGAGTCCGCAGACGCTCCGAGCCCCCGGGGACGTCCTCGCAGCCACCTGACGTCGTCGCGGCGACCTGGCACCCCGGCGTGGTCTCCGCCGTCAGGCCGCGGCAGGGACTTTTGCTCCGATAGACGAAGGGGTCGTAGTCGCTGCTCAGTGAACTACGGAAGGTCGAGCAGCTCCCGTACACGCCCTGATTACTGACCTCGGTGCAGTCCAGCATGGAGTCGCTGGACGAGCAATGGCACCGTCCCGAACTGCTGCTGCTGCTGCTGCTGTCACTGCCGGGACAGTCGGCGAGGTACCCGCTGCACACCGAGCGATGTCCGAGGTAACACCCGAGGCCCGACGTACTCCCGGAGTCGGCCAGCCCCCGCGACGGGGCCGGCGGGGGGGGAGGGGGCGGTGCCGCCATGTGCACCAGCGTCGGATACAGAAGTCCCGGCTGGAAGGAGCGTGGCTGCCCCTTGTGGCCGACGCCGCCCGACATCCCGTCCTGCTGGGGGAAGGTCAGGCCCTGGAAGTAGTAGTGCTGGTACATGGTCTCGTACTGCGAGAAGCAAGCCGTGCGCGAGAAGCTGCGGGGGAACTTGGTGCGTTTGAAGGCGTGGGATTGGGGGTACGGGAGCGGCCGGTGCTCCAGGCTGCAGGAGTGATGCGGGTTCAGACCGTGGTAACTCCGGATGAAGTTGGGCTGCGGGGGGTACAGGGTCTGCTCCGGATGCTGGTCCACCGTCAGCACCGTGATGGGGTTCCCGTGAGGATCCATGCTCGTACGCGTCGGAAAGGCCGTCACCGGACCGGCGCGATGCACCCGCCCGGGGTAGTGGACAGGGAGCACCACCCGCTGCTGGCGGCTGTGGAGGCCGGGGTTCGTGGGGTCCATGCACACGGGGCCCGGGGCCCCTTTCTTCTGCTCTGCAACAAAAATTTTAAAGGCACGTTAAGATCAGCCCTACAGAACGCTCCGGTCTGCAACCTTCTGTAACGGGTTCTAAACTGAAGAGCCTCAGCTCCCGGAGCATGTTCGGAGGCCACGCCCACTTCAAGATTCAAGAAAACTTTATTATATCACATGTGGTACATCAGATAAGAACGGACCCCGATTACCCCGTTATTTGAATTTAAATTTTAAAGAAGAAAACGAGATTTTAAAAAAATACAGTATATAGAAATGTGAAATATAATATTCATTCATTATCTCACGCTTTATCCTCTATTAGGGTTGTGGGGGATGGGGGGTTCCCCATGCCCATCCAGGGGAGAACGTTTCAGGTGCTGGGCAGATACACTCAGGACAGGGGGGCAATCTATCACTGGACACACACACACACACACACACACACACACACACACACTATATGGGGCAATTTGGAGAATTCAATTGACTTGATCCATGTTTTTGGACTGTGGGAGGAAACCGGAGAACCCGGAGGAAACCCACGCGGACACGGGGAGGACATGGAAACTCCACCCAGATGGGGATTCGAACCGGGAACCCCTAGCGCTGAGAGGAGAACATGCCAAACCACTAAGCCAGCATGCCACCCAACTATAAAAAAAATAATATAAATATATGTATATACAGTAAATAAAAAATGTAAGAATATATATATATACACTACATATAAAATATATAAAAGCAGAATACCGATGATGTTGTGTCTGCAGTGAGGACAGGTGTGATGCTGCAGCAGCCAGGGGTCCACACACTTCTTATGGAACCGATGAGCGCAGGGAATCACCCGTAGTTCCTTCAGAGATCAAAGGAATCATCATCATCATCATCTTCATCATCATCATCTTCATCAAAAGAAGTTTAAGAACTAAAGCCAGAGTTCACGGCGTTCGAGTTTCATTTAATATTTTAATTTGCAGTGAGCCTCACAACATTCAGTCAGTACACAGGCCTGGCTGTGTTATTGCCACCACACACACACACACACACACACACACACACACACACACACACACACACACACACCCCAACAGGATGAATCATCGAGCTGCGTCTCTTTGTTGCGTTTATTCATTGCTGGAATAAAAACATCTTTGTTGTCATTGAGTCTTTTATGAAGCCACTTCCTGTCCGCTGCCCAGGCGCCGCGCTTTGTAGCCCGCTTTGAGTGAACATGATGCACCACCCACAGCAGCGAGGAAAAATAAAACGTCTGAACCCGCTCACACCGCCGCGGCCGTCCTGCAGCCAGAGCGCGACTGCGGCGCCCCCAATGTTATTTATATCACTTTACTTTATGATTAAGCGAATCGGTTAACGACCTGAATCACTTCCACAGACCGAATCAATTAGAGTCAGAAGCATTTTGTGACCAAACGACTCCTGACATTTTAATCAGGCAAGAAGTTATTAGTAAAAAATATAAGAACTGAATATAACAATTCAAATGTTAAAGTGACTCCTGCTTTAATAAAACGATTCATTCAGAGCTTTTTTTAATAAAAGTTAGGTTAATAAATAAAATCTAAACATTTTACGTAAAAATAGAAGTTCCACTTTTTATAAACTTGACTTCAGGAAACATGAACCTTGTGATTTTATGGTGCAGTTGCAGAAATCTACCAGCAGATGTCACTAAATCAAAATTGTTTTTTTAAATTGAAGTGTTGTGAGAGGCTGCACGGTGGCTTAGTGGTTTAGCATGTTCTCCTCTCAGCGCTAGGGATTCCCGGTTCGAATCCCCATCTGGGTGGAGTTTCCATGTTCTCCCCGTGTCCACGTGGGTTTCCTCCGGGTTCTCCGGTTTCCTCCCACAGTCCAAAAACATGGATCAAGTCAATTGAGTTCTCCAAATTGCCCCATATAGAGTGTGTGTGTGTGAGTGAGTGTGTGTCCAGTGATAGATTGGCGCCCTGTCCTGGGTGTATCTGCCCAGCGCCCGAAACGTTCTCCCCTGGATGTGCAGGGGGAACCCCCCCCCCCCCCCCACAACCCTAATAGAAGATAAAGTGGGAGATAATGGATGGATGAAGTGTGGTGGGTGTGGGAGGCGTCCAGGTTTTGAGGGTTACCTCTCCGTCCGTGTATTTCTCCAGACAGATGGCGCAGTCGGAGGTGGAGCTGCTGCTCAGAGCGTCCACCGCGCCGCAGCTGCTCTCGCGCTGAACCTTTCCCTTCGCTTTAAACTTGCGCGTCTCCATCTTCTCCAGCGCCTGGATGGCCATCCTGTTCATGGAGCTCTGTACGGACAGACGGACAGACAGACAGAAAGACACGATGAACCGAACGCCTCCGTCACGCCGGAGTGGGAGGAGTTAAGGGCATGACGTGTACCTGACTCCGCCTCTGCTTGAGTTTGATCTTAATGAGGAGGATGAGACAGACCAGCGACACCACGATGAAGAACGCCAGGAAGATGCCCATGTCGAAATACTCAGTGGGCTGCGGGAAAGAAAGAAGAACCGATCTGTAACAGAACCCAGAGGAACCGCTCTGCTCTGATTATAATCAAATGATTTGTAAATGACACGGATTTATTTCTGTCTGTTCTGATTCAGTAAAGTGATTCTTTTGACTCAGATAAAGTGAATCAAATTAGATTAGTACCTCAGACTCTTATAAAGTTTGTGGTCAGTGAATCAGAATCCCAAAAAAAATTCCTTTAGACACAAGAAGGAATGTAAAGCCCAAATGATTCAGAGTTTAATGATGTGGTTCTGAATCACTAAGGGGTTTTTCAGTAAATTAGAACATAGAACTTTAATAATAAAGACTGAATGATACTGTGGTAACTCAGTGACTCGGAATCAGATGTAGTGCTGAATCTTACCCGCGGGGGGCGATGCTGAATCCTGGCCCGTGCCACTTTTTGTTTATTCACGATGTTCATGAGTTTGACGGCATCTGCGCCTTTAACGTAAACCACGGGCCTCTTCAGCGGATCCTCGGACAGCTGGTTCAACTGAAGGACAGACAGAGGGAGGAGGAGGAGCTGTGTAATTTGGCCACTAGAGAGCAGTGTTTGATCGGTAGAGAAACCGGAATCCTGTTACTCAGCGATCAGCGTTCAATTAAAAAAAACAGAATAGATCATGTTGCTGAAGAAGAGATTAATAATGATTTTGCTTTCAATAAACACATTTATAAATCAAACCTTGTTTTTAATTATTTTTAATAAAATTATTTGTGTTTGTTTCATTAAAGCAATAAGACACTCGTATATAATTGTGAATAAATCATGCGAGAGCTGAACACCACTATGCGTGATTTATTTGTAATTAGGCCACGCCCTCTTTTAACTTACTGCTGTAATAAAAACCTAAACTGAAACGTTAAACACTCGGTCAGGTTCCGACGCTGGAGGATCCACTGATCTGCACGCTCATGACTCAGGAACCTTGAGGAACCCTGACGTACCTGATCGATGGCGTCGGGATTCTCGGACACGTCGAAGATGACGGCGGTCGCTCCCCTCTGCACCGCCCTCTTCGCCTGCGCCACACACACAAATACACGACACTGCATGACGTCATCAGCTCAATCTGTACGTTACATTACATTTGAGTTTGAGGATATTTGCTGCTGTTCCGTCAGCCGACCACCAGAGGGCGCGCTCTACTTCAGTCTGGAATGAAAACAGAAGACTCCAGAGGAAAGCATGACTGGATGAACTCAGAATGATGTGAGGAGAACATGCTAAACTCTATATAGACTGCATCCATGAGGTGAGATTTAAATCTGAGTCACTGAAAATTAAGTCATAATAACAAAACAGAGACATGTGTAAGTTTAATACACACACAGTGTGTAATCAATGTGCACACATACATAGTCAAATATATGTGCGTGCGCACACACACACACACACACACACACACACACCCCCCGCAGGCTCTACACTAAACGCCTTTGAAGTCCGAACACTGAGTAAATAAAGCATTCGCCTAAAAACAAGTCACAACAACGAACACAAACTTCCACTGATACAAATCAACAATGGACTTTAACTGTTCCGTCAAAAACATGACGACACACACACACACGCACACACACACACACACACACACTCTCACACTCACACAGCTTATATGAAACGATGGGAACGTCTGTCTATTTAATTAGTTCCATGTTTTATTCTGTAAAACTGTAACTTTATAGCATGCAATGCAGGACTGAGGTTCTGCTGAGGTTCTGCTGAGGTTCTAGGTCTGCGATCAGTGGAGCTTCAGCACTGTTACAGTAACGGTCACATAACATAAGTAACGTTCCACTGAAGTTCCATCCATCCATTATCTCCCGCTTTATCCTCTATTAGGGTCAGGGAAGAATGTTTCGGGCGCTGGGCAGTTACACCCAGGACAGGACGACTGAAGTAAAAATAAAAAATAAATAAATAAAAAAAAATAAAAAAAAGCCCAGAGGAGGCGCTGCGCTCGGGGAGCGGACTAAAGTATTCAGTCAGGTGGAGGATAACACCCCCCCCCCCCCCCCCCCCCCCCCACCCTGCTATAATTAAAGTCATTAACTCTGTGAGAGCGCTGTGTAATTTCGTGTTGCCTCCTGCGTTTCTTGGGAGATGAAGGCGACGCAGCCGTCTCTCATGTGGTTGCGCTTCGTGAGAGGACCTGCACACAGCTGCGCTGCAGGCGCAGACACAGCCCCGCCCGCCAGGACCGAACCCCCGCCTGCACCGATAATCCCCCCCCCAACCGCCCAGCCACCGGGCGGGCGGGCGGGCGCAGCGCCGGCGCCTCCCATTGGTCCGGCGGACGTCGTCGCGCTAACGTCCCGTTCACATCCCGAAAAAATGATTATTATGGGATTGCGGCAGTTTTCTCATGATCCCGACGGCATGCCGCATCTGGTCTGAAGAAATCCCATAATGCAGCAGGAGCCTCCTCAGTCAGCGGGTCACGTTACGAGGCTCGGGAACGCCGAGAACGTCCCGAGAACGTCCCGAGAACGTCCCGAGAACCATCAGCACCTCACAGGCTGCGTCCCGATCCAACAGAATGTGTTCTAATCAAACTGCACAGGGCTGCGTCCTATTTTATCAGTATGGGGTTATGTTCTAATCCATCAGCATGGGGTTATGTTCTCATCCATCAACATGGGGTTATGTTCTCATCCATCAACATGGGGTTATGTTCTCATCCATCAACATGGGGTTATGTTCTCATCCATCAACATGGGGTTATGTTCTCATCCATCAACATGGGGTTATGTTCTCATCCATCAGCATGGGGTTATGTTCTCATCCATCAACATGGGGTTATGTTCTCATCCATCAGCATGGGGTTATGTTCTCATCCATCAACACGGGGTTATGTTCTAATCCATCAACACGGGGTTATGTTCTAATCCATCAACATGGGGTTATGTTCTAATCCATCAGCATGGGGTTATGTTCTCATCCATCAACATGGGGTTATGTTCTCATCCATCAACATGGGGTTATGTTCTCATCCATCAACATGGGGTTATGTTCTCATCCATCAACATGGGGTTATGTTGTCATCCATCAGCATGGGGTTATGTTCTCATCCATCAGCATGGGGTTATGTTCTCATCCATCAACATGGGGTTATGTTCTCATCCATCAACATGGGGTTATGTTCTCATCCATCAGCATGGGGTTATGTTCTCATCCATCAACATGGGGTTATGTTCTCATCCATCAGCATGGGGTTATGTTCTCATCCATCAACACGGGGTTATGTTCTAATCCATCAACACGGGGTTATGTTCTAATCCATCAACATGGGGTTATGTTCTAATCCATCAACATGGGGTTATGTTCTCATCCATCAGCATGGGGTTATGTTCTCATCCATCAGCATGAGGTTGCATCCCAATCCAACAACAAGGGGCTGTGTTCTAATTCAATAGAATGGGGTTGTTCTAATCCATCAGCATGGGGCTATGTTCTAATCCAATAGCATGAGTGTGTTTTTATGCAATGGAACGGGGCTGAGTTCTAATCCAACAGCATGGGGTTGAATCCAAATCCAACAACATGGGGCTGTGTTCTAATCCAATAGAATGGGGCTGTTCTAATCCATCAGCATGGGGTCACGTCCCAATCCAACAGCTGTGTTCTAATCCAATAGAATGGGCTTGTTCTAATCCAACAGCATGGGGTCATGTCCCAATCCAACAGCGCGGGGCTGTGTTCTAATCCATCAGCATGGGGCTGTGTTCTAATCCAATAGTATGAGCGTGTTTTAATGCAATGGAACGGGGCTGGGTTCTAATCCAACAGCATGGGGTCGTGTCCCAATCCAGCGGCGTGGGGCTGTGTTCTAATCCATCAGCACTCCACAGTCCTGAGGAACCTGAACCGTCGGAGGCTCTGAATAAATCGTGGTTCTAATGCAGGTATTTACAGCGTCATAAAGCAGGTTCTCCATCCAGCGATGAAGACGTTAGCGTTCACATGTCCTGGACTCACGTTCCGTCTCATTCCTGGTTTATGGCATGCGAGCGGGATACGGCTCGGAACATTTGGAATGTTAGTGAAGTTTTATTGACGTCTTATCGAGATCCGAACGAACGACGGGCGGCGGCGGTTCTCAACGTTCTCAACGTTCACGAAGTCACAGAAAGCTGGTGGAACAAGTCTGGAACCTTCATCAGCGAGTGTCCCACTGACGGGACAGGCCCCCCCCACGGTCCCCTCCAAAATCAGCTGGAAATCCATCAGTCAGCGTTCTGCAGCGCAGTGGACCACGGCTCTCCACTCGTACCATAGAACGTCCAGAGAACCAGAACCACTGGACATCTCCATGTAAAAAACACACTCCAGTAAAGTGTGTGTGTTTGTGTGTGTGTGTGAGTGAGTGTGTGTGTGTGTATGTGTCAGTGATTGTGAGTGTGTGTATATGTATGTGAGTCTGTGTGTGTGTGTGTGTGTGTGTGTGTGTGTGTGTGAGTAAGTGTGTGAGTGTGTATGTATGTGAGTGATTGTGAGTGTGTGTGTACATGTGTGTATATGTATGAGTGTGTAAGTGTATGTGTATATATGTATGTGTGTGTGTGTGTGTGTGTGTGTGTGTATGTGTGAGTGATTGTGTGTGTGTGAGTGATTGTGTGTGTGTGAGTGATTGTGTGTGTGTGTGAGTCTCTGTGTGTGTGAGTGTGTGTGAGTGAGTGTGTGTGAGTGAGTGTGTGTGAGTGAGTGTGTGTGAGTGAGTGTGTGTGAGTGAGTGTGTGTGTGTGAGTGTGTGTGAGTGAGTGTGTGTGTGTATGTATGTGTGAGTGATTGTGTGTGATTGTGTGTGAGTGTGTGTGTGTGTGTGTGTGTGTGTGTGTGTGTGATTGTGAGTGTGAGTGTGTGTGTGGGGTACGGGGGTTGGAGGGCCTCAGTTAAGTAGTGCAGAACTAACGTGAGTGCAGTGCGGTGCGGGGGCCTCCTCTGGGATCAGCGCGGCGCTGACTCTGCAGAATCAGACTGAATGAGGGTGAGAGTGCAGACTGATCTGAGACCTGATCTCCGTCTGATCTTCACATTTCAGACCCTCAGTCAGAGCCTCAGAGCGGTACACTTCCTGGGTACAGTTCCCGGGATGGTTCCAGTCCTCGGTTCTCCGGTGGAACCGTTCTGCAGGGTTCACTCCGTCTTAGCGTGAACGCGAGTCTGTGCCATCGGCCAATAGGAGAGCGCCATTAAAGGGGTGTGGCATTACAGCTTGAAACTGGAGGACCAGAACAGCAGCACCGTAGTACACGCTACAGCGTACGGCCAAAAGTATGTAACCACCCAAAAATCACAACCCCATGACCAATCACACACCAACGTCCAACACAACCAACCAACCAACATCATACAACCAACCAACCAGCATCATACAACCAACCAACCAGCATCATACAACCAACCAACCAGCATCATACAACCAACCAACCAGCATCATACAACCAACCAACCAGCATCATACAACCAACCAACCAGCATCATACAACCAACCAACCAACCAACATCCAACCAACCACCATCATCATACAACCAACCACCATCATACAACCAACCACCATCATACAACCAACCACCATCATACAACCAACCACCATCATACAACCAACCACCATCATACAACCAACCACCATCATACAACCAACCAACCAACCAACATCCAACCAACCAACCACCATCATACAACCAACCAACCAACCAACATCCAACCAACCAACCACCATCATACAATCAACCAACGTCCAACCAACCAACCACCATCATACAACCAACCAACCAACCAACATCCAACCAACCAACCACCATCATACAATCAACCAACCAACATCCAACCAACCAACCACCATCATACAATCAACCAACGTCCAACCAACCAACCACCATCATACAACCAACCAACCAACCAACCAACATCCAACCAACCAACCACCATCATACAATCAACCAACGTCCAACCAACCAACCACCATCATACAACCAACCAACATCCAACCAACCAACCACCATCATACAACCAACCAACATCCAACCAACCAACCACCATCATACAACCAACCAACCAACATCCAACCAACCAACCACCATTATACAACCAACTGCCATCATACAACCACCATCACCATACAACCAACCAACATCCAACCAACCAACCACCATCATACAACCAACCAACATCCAACCAACCAACCACCATCATACAACCTACCAACCAACATCCAACCAACCAACCACCATCATACAACCACCATCACCATACAACCAACCAAGATCCAACCAACCAACCACCATCATACAACCAACCAACATCCAACCAACCAACCACCATCATACAACTTACCAACCAACATCCAACCAACCAACCAACTGCCATCATACAACCACCATCACCATACAACCAACCAACCAACCAACATCCAACCAACCAACCACCATCATACAACCAACATCCAACCAACTGCCATCACTCACCCACCATCATACAACCACCATCAACATACAACCAAACAACCACCATCATACAACCAACATCCAACCAACCATCTGCCATCATCCAAACAAACAACCAACCAACCAACCACCATCATACAACCAACCATCTGCCATCATACAACCAACCAACATCATACAACCTCTCAGCACCCAACCCTGACTGTCCAGTAATGTACTGAAACTCTGTGTCTCTCTGTCTGGTGGTTGTTAACAGAGACAAGAGAAGTTGGTGGTGAACACAGCAGACAGACAGAGAGAGAGAGAGAGAGAGAGAGAGACAGAGAGACAGAGAGAAAGAGAGAGAGAGAGAGAGAGAGAGAGAGACACAGAGAGAGAGAGAGACACACAGAGAGACAGAGAGAGAGATGTACATTTACATTTTTGTAATTTTGTAAATTTGTAATTGTTTTCTATTTTATTTTTTATTTTATTTTATTTATTTATTTATTATTTTTTTTTTTTTTTGTAAACCAGCTTTGTGCAATACGAATGGATAATTTGTCATGCAAATAAAGCTTTTAAATTGAAATTGAATTGAAATTGAGAGAGAGAGACACAGAGAGAGAGAGAAAGACACACAGAGAGACAGAGAGAGAGACAGAGAGAGAGAGAACGAGAGAGAGAGAATATAATTAAAGGGGTTCTAAGTCTCCGCCTTCATACCTCTATAATCTGATCTTCCCTTGAAGTGGCACAGTGTGTGTTTGCACTTGTGTGTGTGTGTGTGTGTGTGTGTGTGTGTGTGTTGGATAATCTGTGTGAATGAATAAGTGAAAGCCCTTGTGTGTGTGTGTGTGTGTGTGTGTGTGTGTGTTTTGTAATGAGATCTGTATTGAGGAGAGCAGCGTTTCTCCCTGGACAAACAAAGCAGCAGGTTTAAACTATGCCCGACTTACACACTCACACACACACTCACTCACACACTCACACACACACTCACACACACACTCACACACACACTCACACACACACTCACACACCCCTGCCCTGAGTAGGTATGGGGGGGGGGGGGCAGGAGTGAGCATGTGCCAGTTTATTTCCTCAGGTTCACACCATCACACCGTTCAGCTCCGAAAGATCAAAACTCTCACTCCCGTTTTGGTCCAGCTTTTGGTCCTATCCCGTCGGTTTTCAGGGATGTGTCCATCTACAGGACATACGTCCATCTTTCTTACTTTTTCTTTTTGTTTGTTAGTTTTTTTTGGTTTGAGTCCCCCCCCCCCCCCACAGTGGGATGCTGCACTCAGCTCTCTGAACTCGGTCGGCGTGTGAAGTTTAATAAAGCTCACTTTTCAGCCTGCTATTCAAACTCGGCTCACTTTCAAAACCCGCACGACAGAGAGGCTTCCCAGTGGCCATGGCAACCGCCTCGGCGGCCCACAAAGCCGTGATTTCATACCCGGTCAGGAGCCAATCACACAGGGCTCCACCCATGGCGGGGGGGGACAACCTTTGACCCAGGGGCAAAAAAAGAAATCCAGGAGGATCAAATCAGCAGAAAGGAACGAGGAACTCAGACCTCATCCTCACTACCTCACTGATGCTGGGTGTGTGTGTGTGTGTGTGTGTGTGTGTGTGTGTGTGTGTGTGATAAATGTCTGAGCACATGGCTGAGTGTGTGAGAGATATGAGGTCAGTTTCAGGGCAGTATGATGTCATAACGAGGTCCGTTACCTTTCCCAGGACTGTGAGACAGCTAGGGTCCAGTTCTGGCTGCTCCAGCTTGACCACGCCCACCCAGCCGTACTCGTACAGATCCTCCTCATCGTTGTTGTTGCACAGCCCCAGAGGATGCATCTGAGAGAGAGAGAGAGAGAGAGAGAGAGAGAGAGAGACATCCATCAGCATCACAGACAGCAGAACACGGTCCTGCACCCGCACGCCTGATCGTCCACCTACTCCACCAGGGCTGCAACTAACGATTATTTTGATAATCGATTAATCGGTCGATTCTTTTTTCGATTAATCTGATTTTTTTTTTTTTAATCAATAAATGTCTTTATTAATCAGGTCAATTAATATCTGGTGTTATTTACAGTATAGAGTTTAAGGCGTCCAAGTCGCCCAAAGAGAAATTAAACAATACACAGCATTGTGTTTAAAAAAAAATACTAAATTACACAAATTTGAATCGCTCTAATATGTGACCTCATCCCCGTCTAAATGCAATTTATCCGATGTCCCATAGAGGGCGGTGTCTTCACTCAGACTGTCAGAAATTTAAAGCTTAATTTATTAATTAGCACCACTGTGTACGAGTTGTATGTATTTATAAAGCACATTTAAACACTGCTTAAGATAATTAAACGGAAATAAAAAGTAACACGTTCTCCATCACTGTCATCATCCAGAACATCCAAAAACAGCATGAAGCATGAAGAATGAGTTTCAGGTGGTGGATCATCACCGTGGTGCTGCGTGCAGGTCAATTCATTTTTGCTGAGCGTGCATGTTCCACGTTCTTTATTTGTGTGACGCGTGAAGTTCTCCCGCAGGTTTGATGATTTAAGCCGAGGCCGTGTTTTTTGGTCATTTTGTTTTAAATAGTAGAGTTTATTAAACTTTGTTAAACTTGTTTCTTGTTTCCTCCTCCGCCCCGCCCCGCTCCGCTCCGCCCCGCCCTGCTCGGCCCGTTCGACCCACTATATTTATTTAATTTTTTTTCAGATCTGCAGGCGACGTACGCGGTTACGACATTACGAGTGGTGCGTAAACCGTGCAACACAACGAATCAATGATGAAATTCTTTGTCGCCGCTTTTCATCATCGATGTTTCCGATTCGTTGTTGCAGCCCTACACTCGACCTCAGAGAGAGAGAGAGAGAGAGAGAGAGAGAGAGAGAGCGAGAGCGAGTCAGAGAGAGCGAGACAGAGACAGAGAGACAGAGAGAGAGAGACCAGGGGGGGTCAGCGAGCGCTGACCAGCAGCCGTCATTTAAACCAGAGCCGCACAAACTTTTGCTCACCGTTTGGTTCCAAAGAAAGTAAACGAGGACAATGAGAGAGACAAAGAAAAAAAAACCCCGGGGTTCAAACTGATAACAGAATGATTTCTAAACGATAACGAAGAAGATCAAAGAGACGCGGCGCTCCAGTTCTGCAGCAGGTGCCGATAAAAACGGCCAAAAAAATCAGGCCAAAGATTAGTCACTATTTACATAACTGCTTTGTGACACACACACACACACACACACACACACACACACACACACACACACACACACAGAGGTTTTATAACAGTTAGACATCAAACGCGGCGTTGCATCACTGCAGCTGCAGAAACTAATTAGTGCAGCAACACGTCACGTTCGTTAGCGTTCCTCCACCGAACTGCAGAAAGCTGCCGTCTGATTGGCTGCTGCACGACGCCGGACGTCGAAATCCCAACGCGCCTGACCGGAGAACTCCATCACGTTTAGATATTACAATAAAATCAATACATTATTGAATTAATACACAGTCACAGTTCTACGTTCCAGCTGATGGGGGCGCTACAGCAGGTTGGGTTCTCGTTCTGGTTCCAGGTTCTAACGGAGTCGCGATCTCTAAATATAAACGAGCCAGAAGCTCTGTAATAAAGTGGGCACTGCTGGGGCTGTGCTTTAAACACTAGTTCAGGAACGCCGGAGTGGGGGGGGGGGTGCACAGTCAGCCACCTGAATGTTCCCCTCAGAGTGCAGAACGTTCACCCGTCACACTTACATACTGCAGCTTTAATCTGCAAGTGAAGAAGCAAAACAATATATAAACACTCACACACACTCTCACACTCACACACACACTCTCACACACACACTCTCACACACACACTCTCACACACACACTCTCACACACACTCACACTCACTCACACACACTCTCTCACACACTCTCTCACACACTCTCTCACACACTCTCTCACACACTCTCTCACACACTCTCTCACACACTCTCACACACTCTCACACACTCTCTCACACACACTCTCACACACACTCTCACACACACTCTCACACACACTCTCACACACACTCTCACACACACTCTCACACACACTCTCACACACACTCTCACACACACTCTCTCACACACTCTCTCACACACTCTCTCACACACTCTCTCACACACACCCCTCGTGGTGGTTGCAGAGCTCAGGTTGCAGGCACTGCAGACATTAAAACATTAATAAGTTTAAATCTGAAGGCGGAGCTTTAATCTGGTCGTCATTCCGAATCGGCTTCAGAGATTCCGGAGGAAAAACAAACATTTCCATTTATTTAAATTTAAAAAACACATCAAAGGCTGAAATGAGGCGCATCAAAGGCGCACGGAACTCCGAACTGTAAACACCGCTGAGGAGGGAAAAGGGAAAGGCCTGGAGATCAAAGGCGGAGCGTCTCTTCTTTGGTCTTAAAGATTAGACGACATGAAAGCCGTGGCGTGAGGAACCCGCTCCCGACCCCGCGCTCCCGACCCCGCGCCCCGACCCCGCGCTCCCGACCCCGCGCTCAGACGCCGGCCGTGTCCCGATAACACACCGCGGCCTCGGCTCGGGGAGCGCCGTTTAGGACGAGGCCCGAATCGGATTCGGGTCGCGGTGAACACGGCGCGGGTCAGCTGACCGGCTCGAGAGAATACGCCATTCTGTAAGAGTTTAGGAACGTCCACCCGTCCGGAACTGTCCCCCAGATTCCAGCCTGGTGCCCATCACCCTGTCCAACCCCCCCCCTGCACCACCGAGAGTGAGTGAGAGAGAGAGAGAGAGAGAGAGAGAGAGAGAGAGAGAGAGAGAGAGAGAGAGAGAGAGAGGGGAGGATTTCCTGGAATAACAAACTGTCCTGCCAGGAGAGGTGGGGGAATGTGTGATCAAAGGCAGAGGCGAGCCCTCTGGGCCCTCGGCCACTTAGAGCGGCCCCGGCCCTGGCCTGCACCCTCACAACGGGCTTTTAAATACCGCCGAGGGTCTCTGAACCGGCCTCGGGGCTCAGCACGACGCCGGCCACACCGGGGCGCTTCAGGGTTCCTGCTGTCCACCGAATCCACCCCCCTCTCCATCAGCACGACCCCTCCATCCGCTCATCCACAGAGCCGTTATCATAACGGACCAATCTCCAAAAACCAAAGCACTTCCACCGTGGTTCCACAGACGGAACCGATACGATCGCACCACAGCGCCGAGTCAGATCAAAGGGTCCGGTCCATCTCTGAAAGTGGACACACGGTCAGTGGGGGGCATTAGAGCTCCCTCACGCTAAACGAACCTGCAACGTATTCAACACTCAACAATTAAGATGTTTGGTTGGAGTGTTGGAGTCACATATGAACATTATATTTAAAGAGCTTCCTCATGAGGTACGTTCTTGGCTCCGCAACACCGGGTGGCGCCCAGGTTTGAATCCTGAGCTGGTTGGAGTTTGCATGTTCTCCCCGTGTCCACGTGGAGTCCAAAAACATGGGTTCAAGGTGAATCGGCTGCTCAACCTTGCCCCATATTGTGTGCGAGTGAACGAGTGTGTGCGCAGCGATGGACTGGCGCCCTCTCCTGGCTGTATATGATAATATAGATCATAAACGATGAGATCTTGGTGATTATTGGATTATAGAACGCTGCGTTGTTATTTTAAAGTGTTTCTGTGGAACGTCAGAGATCAGCCGTCCCACAGAGCGTGAGGTCTCAGTGAGGTCTGCGGGTCGATGACGGCCGCGTCCCGCCCCCTGACCCGACGCCCCTCTGATGAGGAGGTGGACGTGGTGGCTGCACCAAGCGAGCGTTCTGAATGGGAACCGCTGGACCATTCGCTTCTGAATAACGACTTCTCGTCGAGTCGCTTCAGGAACGCCACGGACTCTGAGGGCGGACAACCGGGTCAGAGGACGGGCAAGAACGGGGAACCCTCCAGAGATCCTGCACCGCTTTATCCAAACACAGGACGCCCACGGAGAGCCGGCTGTGTCCATCAGACCGACCCGAGGAGGGCGCCGGGCCTGGTTTCTGCCTGACCCAAACTATTTATCTTTCACACTTCCTTCAGGTCTCCGTCGTCGCGTCTCCTCGTGTGGACGCAGGACTCGGGACTCGGCTCGGCGGCCGGAGGACATGAGCCTGCAGCGAGATTCGGGGAGGATCCTGGGTTTGGATATAAATACAACGACGTGACAGAACATACAAACAAACAGGACGAAGGCTCGGTGTCGGAGCAGAGCAGGGCGAGGGCCCGCGGGGAGAAAAATAAAGAAGAGGAGGAGGAGGAGGAGGAGACGCAGGGAGGAGCTTGTTGCCCATGATTGCCCGTGTCTTCTCCTTTCCCAAGCACTGGAAATAACTTCAAAGGGGAGCTGACTGCCTTGAAGAGAGGGCAGATAGAGTTACAGAGTGGCAGCTGGAGAAGGCCTGCAGGTGGGGCCTTCTCTTCCAGGGTAACATTATCCCCGAAAAAGGAGCCCGGCCGCGTTCTGAAAGCAGGAGACTTCCTCTCCTTTGTGAGCCAAACAAAACCCATGGAACCACAGTTGCAGAAGTTGTACCCTGTCCAAGAAAAAAAAAAAAAAAAAAAAAAAAAAAAACCGAGCGGCAATTCGTCTGAAAGGCAGATGCGGTGACATCATCACCCATTAGCCACACTGTGGGACTGGGATGGGTCAGGCTGGTGGTGGGGGGGGCAGGACGGCGTGGGCCATGTGAAGCCGTGGTATTTGAAGGACAGATTCCCGCCCCGCGTTGAGAAAATACTCCGGCGCGGTTGGCACGGCGACGGGGCCGTAACCGCCTCCCGCCGCTCCGGGTCCCCGCGCGTCCAACGGTAGCATCGCCGCATGGCGTCCCCATGGAGACCGCGCAAACAAACAAGCGGTACGGTTCAGCCGTGAGAGCGCAGAGAGCACTCGGGCCCGACACCCAATAGCATGTAAATATTTAAATATGCCCGGCCGAGCCTGCGGGGGGGAGGGGGGGGGGAGCTCCAGACATGCCAGCGGCCTGGCACCGCGCATTCTATTCACTCGCATCCAGAGTTAAACCATCAGCGGCGTGAAGGTGATATTCCCCTAAATCCCACCGAGGGGCGGTGTCGCTTCAAAGCCTGAAACCCGACCGCGTACCGGGACGACACGGGGGGGTCGGGAGGGGGGGGGGGGGTCGGGTTGGAGAGCAACGGGCGTGCCGCTTCCTCCCAGCATCCGGACCACCGGGGTCTCAACAGCGACAGTCCCACCGTCCAAAACACCTGAGGAATCCACCAACATCTGACTCAACATGAGGAACATGGTCCACCATCACCATACCCCCCCTCCCCCAACACTGACTCCGGAATACGGAACGGTTCTAAAGAAAAAGCCCCGGTTCTAGTTCGGAATCCGGTTCCGGTCAGTCAGGCGGTCAGTGGGCAGCTGCGAGGGAGGAGGGGGGAACGGGTCGGGTCGGGTCGGGAGATCTCCCGTGACAGACTCAGGACGCGGGGGCATCTGAGCCGACAGGACGGCCGTCATGGGCACCTCGCCCGAGCAACGCCTTTGATCTTTCTGCCGCCGCTTTGAAGTCGGCGTCCGAGGCCAGCGCCTGCGTCCACTGCTGGAAAATCCCCAGAGTTGTGGAATGCGGTGCGAGCCTCTGCCCGAGCCGCCGGAACGCACCGGGCTTCCTGCCACCAGCACCAGCCAGCGTGTACGCTACCGAGAACCCAACAGAACATTACAGCGGAAAGGGGGGGGGGGGTGTTAGAGAGAGAGAACCACACAGAGAGAGAGAGAGAGAGAGAATTGGACACGAAGAGAAACGGGAATAAACATAACGTAACGTCCACTTAACGTCTTTATAGCAGAACATCGCGATTGCGTAAATTGGCGTCGCCAACGAATTTATGTTAATGAGAATGCCCCACCCTTCTCTTTTACACCAATCCATTCGTAGCACTGTTCCGCACCAACCACACAAAGGCTTTTAGGTTTAGGGCCTGAAGTGACGTCATGGGGACGTTCTGACCGTTCTACAGTCCTGAGGGCATCTGATGTCCACCTGGAATTCTCCCCGTGGTTCCAGTGGAGTACCTCCACCAGGGGAGAGGGGCGTGCGCCCCCGATGGCAGTCTCGTTCCATATAACCCGCGTTCTCCGACCTTGCCCGCCTCGCGGGAGGACACGGGTCCGAGCGGCGCAACCCGCCGCCGCCCATCGTTTCGGCGGATGAGCGAAGCCAGAGATTCCTCGGATGATCCCGCAGGCTCTCGCAGTATGAGGGGTAGGGACCGCCTCGGAAAGGTCAACACCATTCCGTCCATTCCCGCCACTCTTCCCCATCGCCTCGCCCGGCCGCGGTCACCTTCTGCCAAACGAGCAACTGCACAAACAGAAATGTGTCCCAAGGAATCGCGGCCCTGTCCAACAAGGTCATTCCAGCGAGGCATGAAGAAAGACGAGGATGCCATGTATGCCTCTGTATTTGATGTCAACAACCCCCTTCCCCAGGCCACCCCGGGCCACCGCACCCCCTGCCGCCCCCCCCCCCCCCCTCCTGGATGATAACGGAGACGTGTCCCGTTCTGAGTTTCATTAACGCAGCTGTAAATCTCTGAATTCGGGCTCGGGTTCTCCGCAACACGAGGAATCCTGAATCCCGAGGGTCACACTTGTCAAAATATTCACCCTTCTCCTCGACAACCTCACACATGCATAACTCGACCCAGCCCTACCCCCCCCCCCAATACCGCCCATACCCCCCCTCCCTGTATAACAGTTGGCTCAGCTGTGTAAAGCCACGCCGGAGCGGAGCGGCTGGAGGTCATGCAGCCACTTATCCACCGGAGGATCTCCATGACTCTGGCCCCCGCGCCAAGACCGCCCGTCAATCAGGCCAATCGTGGACTCCATCGCAAGCCAGACTTGGCAGAGGGCGGAGGATCTTTCAACCAATCACAAGGGCGGCAGTCAACGCTCGCTCCTTCCTCAGGAGTCACACAATCTCACGTTACACAGATAAACCTGGGCTGAAAGGATCTGGGCTCACGGAACATAAAGCACTCGGAGGGTAAGGAGGAACACACCCCCCCACACACACACACCCCTCACACCCACCCCCCGATCGCTTCAGTCCGACTACTCAGACGAGGTATCGCTCAATTCCTGTATATTACGAAATTCCTTTATGTGAAGACGTGGTCAGGAACACGATGGTGCTCAGGGCCTTCTATGGCGTTCCACCCGGCTCAGCTCTGGGACCCATTTCACCTTTCTCTAAAGTCATCATCAGGCCAAATAAAATACCATGTTTTGGAGGTTTTATGATCTTCTGATTGTCAGACTGAAATCACTGACTTCAACCTGGACACCCCCCCCCCCCCAAATACAGTTTATACAACTTTAATTTAATGTTTTAATGGCCTCCCATGGGGGCAGAGTGTATATATAAATTAAGATCTTTAAGTTTGCTTAATTAAAGAAGAACGGAGAAGAACAGCACCGTGCTGAAGCTCCTCCTCGGTGACCCCTGCTGGTGTGGTGGGGTGTTTGCGGCGCTGCTTTGATGAGGACCTGAAGGAAGCGCCGCAGGATCACAGGGGCCGGGGGCCGATCAGATTGCAGAGGAAATGGGAATGTGAATAAACAAAACGCAGAGTATTTCCTGGAGCGAGCGGAGGGAAGGTGCGCCCGCTCGGCCCGCCGCCCCCGGCCCTTCGGGGAGGACGTCGGACGTGGACGGCACGCAATGGGACAACCGGAAGCTGTTCCGGGTCATGCGTTCGGTTTTAAGAAACGCTGAACCGTTAAACATAACCGCTCAGCAATAAACGAACCAAAAGTAAGCGGACGGCCACCAGCATCATCCACCAATCAGAATCAGAACCAATCAGAAATGTCCGAGACATTTCGCTTTAGCGGGACAGACGTGGGAGAGGCTTTGAATTTCTGATGGCGTTGGCGTCATTGTTGGTTCCGGTACCATTAACTGTCCCCGATTTATATAAGAACCAACACGGTTCCCATGTGGATGCTAAGGCTGAACGTTGGTTCTCCCCCCACCCCCATCCCGACACACCCCTCTCAGGCTTACTCCTCCCCCACCGCTAATACCAGCGAGCCTGGTATCGGACACCCCCCCCCCCCCCCCCCCCGTCCCTCGCCCCGCCGTGCCGCGAAGCCGAGGTTTTGTTTCCGCGACGTTCGCGCCGAGGCCCGGACGCTGAAAGAACGGGCCACGTTCCGAGGGAGAAAGTGCTGGGAGCGAAGAGCGCGCCGGCAGGGGGGGGGGGGGGGGGGGACCCGAAAACAAAAGAAGAAAGGCGACGAGGACCGCGACGCCCCTCTGTGATTATTTCAAAGACATGACATCATCATCCCTCCACCGCACAGAACCCCGGCACGGCGCTTTAATAAAGCTGCTTCTGAGAAAACGACCTAAACTGCAGGAGGACCCCCACCCCCCACCCCCCACCCCCCACCACCATCCCCACCCACAGTGTCAGAGCTGAATCCTAAATCACACACCCCCCCCGCCACACCCCCCCCCCACCCCAACAGACAACAACATCTCAGAAACACCAGCACGGTTCACATGGGCGAGCCGCCACACTCCCGTCACCTCAGTGGCTTTAAAGACGGTTCTGTACGTTCCCTGCTTCACAAACATTTGCTCCACCACCTTAAACCTGAGGATCAACAGAATGTTCCGTAAAGGCTCACCGAGAACCCTCGACTTGAACCCAAACGCGACATCAAAGAGACGAGGCAATAAAACACGAAATATCAGAACAGGTCAACATTGCTTCATCTCAAGCCCCGCCCCGCCCGGCCCGGCCCGCCCGCCCGCCGTCACATCCACAACACCAGCGCTCTTTATGATGGGGGGGGGGGGTTATAACGAAGCGCGGAGGTGAGAAACGAGGAGATAAAGCTGTTTATGATCAGATATCACGCTTTCGTCAGCGTTTCATTTCTTGAGAACATTGAGGACATTAAAGACGTTCCTCTGAATCAGGACAGCGCGAGGACAGGGGGGGTCTGGGGGCCGCGGTCAAGGGCCTTCCCCAAACTGATGCCAGCGTTTGTGCAGTACCAGAACTCGCCCCTCCTCCTCCCCCTCACCAGGTTCTCCCGGAACAGGTTTCGGGACGGTGACGGAGAACAGAGGGGGACATTGTTGTGGTCCCTCGTCTCCCGCTCCCTCGGTTCACCTTCATAATCCCGAGCGCTCCGTCATCACCCCCACAGAGGGGCCATTCACCCCCTCCAACCAGAACGAGCCGAGGGTACGCCAGCCGTGCCAGGCATGCGTGGCATGCGGATCTGTACCCCTGATACCACCTCGGACACCCCCCCTCCCCCCCCCCCTCCATCTACCTGTCCTCGTTTTAAACTGTAACCCTGCCACACTCGTTTACTCACCCCCCCCCCCCCCCGACCTCCGTCCACCGCAGAGGGGGTTCGAACCGCCGCCGCCCGCTTCCCCCCGCCGTGAAGCACAGACACGGGGCCCGTCCCGAACCGCCTTAAAAGAACGATACACCCTTAACAGACGGAACGTCGGCTGAAGGTTTCCACGACAGTCCACGTTCAGGTCAGCGGGGGTGAGAGACGCAGTGCATTGTGGGAGTTCTAGGGTATAGTGAGGGTTTAAACAGCACTAGAACACTACGTAGTGCACTAGATCTGTAGAGCGTTCCTCTCTTTTAATAAGTCTCCATGTGTCTCTCACTCGCTCTCTCACTGTGTGCATTTCTTCCCTTCTCTGTGTGTGAGAGTGTGTGTGTGTGTGAGAGTGAGTGTGTGTGTGTGTGAGAGTGTGTGTGTGTGTGTGTATCAGTGTTTCATCTCTGCAGGTCGAGAGGGGACATGCCATCCATTCTCTCCATGCTGTGAGCGTTGAGTCGGGCACCGCGGCCTCCACCAGCCTTTGATGTTCCGCCACTGCAGCTGCTGATACTATCAGCTCTCCATTACACTGTGTGTGTGTGTGTGTGTGTGTGTATGAGAGAGTGTGTGTGTGTGTGTGTGTATGAGTGTGTGTGTGTGTGTGTGTTCTGTAGTATGATAAGCGGCACAATGAAAGGAGTGTTAGTTCTGATGAACGTGTTGAGCAAGATTTCCAAAACAGCCGCAGAGCCACATGAGAAGGAATGAAGTTCAGGTGGAGGAGACGAATAGAGTCTCAACCCGCTCCTCGCACCCTCACCCACCCGCCCGCCCGCCCACCCACGCCCGACACCCACGCCCAACACCCACGCCAGGTACAGTAATAAAATAATAAAATAAATCCACAGACCCTTCCATCTTTTTTTTTGTTTGTTTGTTTTAATGAGATTTCAGCTGGCTTAGTGGTTTGTGACTTAGTGGTTTAGCATGTTCTCCTCTCAGCACTAGGGATTCCCGGTCCGAATCCCCATCCGGGTGGAGTTTCCATGTCCTCCCCGTGTCCGCGTGAGTTTCCTCCGGGTTCTCCGGTTTCCTCCCACAGTCCAAAAACATGGATCAAGTCAATTGAGTTCTCCAAATTGCCCCATATAGAGTGTGTCTGTGTGTGTGAGTGAGTGTGTGTCCAGCGATGGATTGGCGTCCTGTCCTGGGTGTATCTGCCCAGCGCCCAAAACGTTCTCCCCTGGATGGGCATGGGGAACCCCCCCCCCGTGACACTAATAGAGGATAAAGCGGAAGATAATAAATGAATGAATGAAATCCACAAACCCTTCCATATTTTTTTTAATGAGATTAAATTTTTTAATACAGCTTTCCATTAAACCTAAACTGTATGCGTAGAAATCGACATTCCAATTCAGGCCCTCCATCATGCCTTCATCCGGCCCGGTTCTGTTGGTACGCTGCACCTTTAAGATGATGTCATCTTGCTGGGGAGCCGTAAAGTCTCTCAGTGACCCCCTGGGCGTCTGAATACTTTTGGAACGGGGCGTCCTCCATGGTGGCCCCGCCGACGCCCCGCAGCTCGGGTCCCGCGCCGCGCCGCCGTTTCATCTCCAGGTGGCGGTGATTTGCGATCAGCAGGTTGATTCTTGTGCGAGCGCCCGGGGGCCCGAGTCACCGTCCCGAGCGTCGACACCGCCGACCCCCGCCGTCGACCCCCGACCCGCGCGGCCCCGGGGTCAGAACATCAGAGGCGCGTTACGATGGAGCGGCGCCTCGGCTGTCGGAGAGCCGGGGGTCATAAATCTCCCGCCGCGGGTCGCGCCGCTCGGCTCCTCGCCGTTCAGACGGAACCGAAGCGACGCGCCGCTGACCTGCAGGGACGCGCCACCACGCCGCGACTCGCTCCGTCGCCGTGGCAACGCCAACCAGATGTTTCACATCAAACAAAAGATTCCAGCATCAAACCGCACCGAGATACACGGCCAAAAGTATGAGGACACGTCAGGATCCCGTCCTCACCAAAAACACGGTACACACTCCACCTCACACCCAGGTCTCACAAGGTCTGTCAATCACACCCAGGCCACGCCCACGCCACCCACTTACAAAAGGAAAAGAGTTTAACTTTCTCTGCACTTTTCCACAAAATCCTTTGATGTTTGAGCCTATCCCAGTGCTCTTTGGATGAAAGGTGGACAGGTCACCAGTCCATCTCAGGACACACACCGGGGCAACTAGGGATTTCTAAATGGCCACGTTGTAAGATTTAGTCCATCAATGGAACCCAAAGCTTCCAAAGGAAACCCATAAAGATATGAGAGGAACATGCCAAACTCCACCCAGAAAGGAACGTCTGCTTCTTTTACACCAAACTCCGAAGACTAAAGACACACCTGGAGTCCCTGATTCAGAGGCGTGTCCCAGGACTTTTGTTGTGCAGGAGCGGCGTGTTGGGATCTGAAGCGTGGGTTCCATCAGAACGTTTAGGCCCCGCCTCCCGCCGCGCGCCCGTCACCCTCCACCTGTGTGGTCTGCGTCAGGACTCCCAAACTAAACACGGCGCGGAACCTTCTGAAACCCGACGCCTTCAGAGCGCCGCCTGGGAAAGGACAACACGCCGGGGCAATAAACGTCCTGCGAGCGTCCCGCCAACGCGAGCCGTCAAACACGTCCACGCCGAAAAGGAACCGCGGCCGAGAGGCTCCGACCTCCGGACCCAAAAGAGCTCCTGGACCTAACTGACCGTTATTCAGGAACCCACAGAGATGCCGCGGGCGCACATTCGAGAACCAAGGAACCGAGCGTAACAGGAAGACGAGGACGTGCCACAAACACGAGGACAACAACCGGACCGCAGCGCATCACTCGTCTCCATGGCGACAAGTTCTGAACACCACGACCGTGCACTGTGTGGACCACATGGTGTTGGGAGCTTTTAGAACGTCCCACGTGCTCTTTAGAACGCTGTCCACGCCGGTTTGGAACGTCTGCATGGAGACCTGTGTCAGTCTCAGTTCCGATTCATCCCAACGGTGTAACTGGAGCTGGCATCAAGCCTCAGAGTGTCGGTGAAGTTCAGAGGAGTTCATTAACGTTCTCTGTGATGAACCTTCACCCAGTGGAACCCGAATGGAAATCAGGTTCATTGTTGTTTTTGCACACGTCCTCAATTCATATGACTACACGCCTTAATTACACATTATAATTACACACGATAATTACACATTAAGTGTGTCTGCTCTCTGATGATCAGCACCATGGACAGAGCAGGTATAATTCGGGTGGTGGATGATGCGCAGCACTGCAGTGTGTGATGGTGGTGGTGTCACACATCATGGTTCTGAGCATCAGTATGGAGTTCACGTTTATAAAAACTCTGCAGTCTTCGGGGTTCTTTTAGCACAGGAGTAAGATTGAGCCCTACATGTGCATTCCGATTCATCCCACAGCTGTAGCGACGCTCTGTGTGCTGCGAGGGCGCAGTGCGGTCAGTTTAACGGTCAGAGGACGGAGGACGCTTTCACAACGTTTATTTAACGTGATGATTTCAGACTCGTTTAAAAACCTGGCTTTTGTGAACCTGATTCGGGTTTAATCCCGGGAACCGACAGACAGACAGACAGAGAGAGAGAGACAGACAGACAGAGAGAGAGACAGACAGAGAGACAGACAGACAGAGAGACAGACAGAGAGAGAGACAGACAGACAGAGAGACAGAGAGACAGACAGACCGACAGAGAGACAGGGAGACAGAGAGACAGACAGAGAGACAGACAGACAGAGAGACACACAGACAGAGAGAGACAGAGAGACAGAGAGACACACAGACAGAGAGAGACAGAGAGACAGACAGACAGACACAGATAGACAGACAGACAGGTCCCGAATCCCATTCATCAGGCAGATGTTGTTCCAGTGGAACCTGTCGATTTGGTGAACCCTCCACCTCTCACTTCAAAAGCCTCCGTTTGGTCTGCGGGCTAATAATTACTGATAATTACCGCCGGTGATGATTAAGCTCATTACAGGTCTAATTATGCTCATTAAAATAATTATACAATCACAGCAGATCAACGACTCCCGGTCCGTCTGCGTGCCACGGGACGCGCGTCCGTTACGAGAGCGAGCGAGGCGCGATGACGCGGCGCTCTGGCCCGGTCGCTAACCGCGTTCCTGTTGGCGCGGCGCGGCGGCCGAGCGGCGGGAGGAATGCGCTCGCTCGTGTTTAAACCTGCCGCGAAGCAACACGCCAACCATTCAATACCCTCACAGCCATCAGGGGCGAGCGAGAGAGAGAGAGAGAGAGAGACGACGACTACAAAGGGACATCAGGACGTCCTCAAACGGAACCCAGCAGCATGACGTCATCGTATCGATCCGGTTCTCATGCGGTCTCAGGGGTGAACCGCTTCACAATTATTCTCAAAATAAAACTTAAAGGAACCGCAGATAGGCGGCACGGTGGCTTGGTGGTTTTGGCATGTTCTCCTCCCAGCGTTAGGGATTCCCGGTTCGAATTCCAATCCGGGTGGAGTTTGCATGTTCTCCCCGTGTCCGTGTGGGTTTCCTCCGGGTTCTCCAGTTTCCTCCCACAGTCCAAAAACATGGATCAAGTCAATTGAGTTCTCCAAATTGCCCCATATAGAGTGTGTGTGTGTGAGTGTGTGCCCTGAGATAGATTGGCGCCCTTTCCTGGGTGTAACTGCCCAGCGCCTGAAACGTTCTCCCCTGGATGGGCATGGGGAACGGTGTAACGGTGAAGCGGCGGAACGTGAGTCAGTGCTTCATTAGAACCTTAATCGCTTCGTTTAAATGTTTGAGTAAATACATTCACAGAGATCAAAGGAGCAGACGAAAACAGTTTCATCTGTTCTCTTCCCACAGGACAGAAAGAAAACACACACACACACACACACACACACACACACACACACACACACACACACACACACACACACTCGTCTGGTGGTTAAACGCAGATAGAAACATAACTCCGCTGCCAAGAAACCAAAATAAAAAATAAAAAAACACACCGCTCTTAACATTCCATCCTGCTTCCTGCAGCCGACCCGAATCCGACTCGCACCGCGTTCTTAAAGCTGCAGAACGTTCCCCCCCCCCCCCCCCCGTCAGTAACAGAGCATGTGGTCTCAAACATCCTGACTCTTGTTCTCGGCAGAGAACCTACTAAATCTCTGCTTCTTTCTGATTCTCAGCGGAACGTCCCGGCGGCGGCGGAAGCGAACATGGCCGTGGACCCCGCGCTGACCTCGGGTCAGAACCCACACACGCTCCCCGTCGGTCACAATAAACCCTCGAACCTGGGCCGTCCGAAGGTGACCGCGGGAACCCGTCGCGGGTCAGCAGGAACATCGGCGGCGACGGAACGAGGAACATTCCGGAGTTCGAGAGGCGAAGCGCCGGTTCCTCTCGCAGTTCAGCCAAATCCAGACGCTTTTCTCGCCCGACGCTCAGAACGCAGAGAACACGGGCTGTTTGTTTGCGTTGGCCCCGGCGTCCACCGCGGCGTAGACTCCACGGCAACGACGCGCCAAACACAAGAGGCTCCTGTCCAGAGTCTGGAACATCAAAGAGAGTTCAGGTGATTCAGATCAAAGCGGAATGTGAAGGTTCAGAACCACGGGGAACTACGCCCGAGAGACGGCGCGGGGACAGGCCCCGGAGAGACAGAGCAAGACAGGAGACACCGGGAACCATTTGGGTTCAGGGAGGAACCCTTGGATTGTTGCGAATCAACAATCAGGAACCATCCTCCGTTTGAAGGAACCATGTGTCTGACGGACTGAAGGTTCCACAAAGACCAGGGTTCCACACCAGGAACGAGCGGAACCCGAGTCTGCGTGCAGAGCCCGTGGCGGAAGCTCGCGGTACCGAACGAAAAGAACCGGGTCGCGATCGCCCAAAATAGACGCCACCAACCCCCCAAACCCACTGCGCTCAACTGCGCCTGAACCTGGATGCCGAACCCGCGGCCGCGCTCCAGCGCCGGGCAGTCCGCGCTAAATGCATCCGCGGCTAGACTAAACATCCCGACCGCCGCGTCCCTCCTCCGTCCGCGGCGGCGGCGTCCCGGCCGCACTCTCGCCGCGCGCTGATCACCACATGCCAGTTTGATGGATATGATGGAGGCTCATAACGAGCTGCCTTTAAAGTCCTCATAATCACACGCTGGTGAAATATCTGGCGCGCTGGGTGTAGCTGCTCCGGAGTCTGAACGGGGGGGCGGGGGACGGGGACGGGGGGGAGACGCATTTTTCGTGTCTCTCATGTCGAGCTCGTGAGGTCGAGGCGAAAACGCGGAGCTGCTGCCTAAACAAAGAGCGCAATCATGTGCCACGGCTCGGCGCTGGATCTCGCGCAGACCAGCAAATGCAGGGTTCCTTCCAGCCATGCAATTAGGCCGTATTTCACAAGCGCCCGCCGGCTCCCGCTGATTGGCCCGCGCAGCCCGGAGCGCTGAAGATAATCACGGTTCTAAAAATGCCCCTTAAACTCCGGCTAAAAATGGCCCCGGGCTCATCCGGGCCCCGAGGACACATTCCAGCTGTCCGGTCCAAAAAATACGGCAACCCCACCTCTGTTAGGATCCCATCATCATCATCATCATCATCATCAGCGTAGAACATCGCGGGAGTGGAGTCCGCTTTAGGGAAGGTCCTGATCCACCGCGGCATGACGGGAACCCAAAAACAAACTTTAATCCATAAGGTCCTGGTTGGGTCAGTTTGAGGTGCTCCATACAGAGGCTTGAGCGCAAACCCTTTGGGATGAACTAGAACTCCGATTGTGAATCACGTCCAGCTTCTGAGCGCACAAACTCTCACAGGATCTCCAAAACATGGTGGAGAATCCGTCCTGCGCACTGGAAGCTGGTGCAGCTGTAACGTGGAGGCGTCCCAAGACTTTTGCTCCTGCAGAGCTTCAGGACAAAAAATTATAACGGTGGAAACGTAAAAAGCTCCAGCGTCTGAACCCGCGTCGCGCCGCCGCAGTATGACATCACAACATCACCCTGTGACAGCAACACCGAGGTGGTGCCGACCCGTCGTACCGCGTGATCCTCCACCCAACTGCACGGTCAGCACCACAGAGCGCAGGGTTAAATACAACTGTTACACATAAAAACATCTGTGTTTAACTTTTACGTATTTCACTTTTATTTTACACTCACACGCGTCGTTTTCTTTTTGCCTCACACACACACACACACACACACACACACACACACACACACAGAGAGAAAAACACTGACACTTTTCTTTTGAAATGCTTCCAAAAACAAAACAGTAAAAAGATAAAAGACTTTATATATTCTGCTCTTCCTCGGGGCTAACAACTGGTTTTTCCCTCTTTTGTCTTTTTTGGGGCATCGTTACCCCCACCACCCGCCACCCCCATTCTGTAGACCTGAAAAAATACATTTATTAATTAATTAATACAAATAAAACACAAAAAAAAAACCACTCAGGAGAGAAGAGGGGGGGGGGGGGGACTTTTTTTTTTAGGTTTCGCAGCAAAAAGTTCTAAATATTTATGCGAGAACTTTAAACAGCGCTTGGTATGGAATTAGAATGGTTTATCATCAGAAATTAAATTAAAACATTATTTAAAATTTTAATTGGTGTTTTAATTGGAATCTTCATCCTCAGCACTGGGTGGCGCTACACCTTAGCTATAGCACCTTTAATTAGCGTTTTAAAGCGCTTTTCAGAAAGGAGCCGTGATCCCCTCACTGGGAATCGAACCCAGGACCCGTTCTCCCCAAAAGGTGGAGGCGCTGATCGCTGCAGAAGGTTCCGCATCAGAACATTCTCTACTAAACATCAAAAACGCTGATGAACAAACAGATTCCGTGTTTTTTATGCTCTGGTTGATTAAATAATCAAACAATCCTGCTGCACCAACGCCATCTGAAGCCTACAAATCACAGACGATGACATCACAACTCCATCTGCTTTCAGTCGGTTCCCCTGCAGGTATGACGGAACCCACACGGCTGTTCCAACTTCCATTTCATTTCTTCAGTAAAACTTCAGGACGCAGACCCTTAAAGACAACAAAACTGAAGCCTAACGGAAAACGGTTTCTGTTTGTTATAATGATGCCGTAATTCCACAGGAAGCAGAAGCGTTCGTTCCGGCGGTTACGATGGATTAACGAAGCTGTTTACAGAATCAACAAACACAAAATCAGACGACAAACAAAAGGTGCAGCGCTGATGGACCGGTGCTGCAGGTTCGAGAACCCAACCGGTTCTGGATTTCAATGTTTAATGTAAATAAACTGAGAGTGCGACGGAGACATGATGCTGAGGTCAGGAGAACATGACCTCATCGGGATTTTGGGTGTAACACTACCCCCCCCCCCCCCCCCGCGCGAGATCATCACACACACTGTCCAGTTTTTTTAAGTACAGTCTTCGCACCACACAATACACCCCCCCCACCTCCCTCGAGGAGGGGGTCAGTTCACCCTGAACATCATGAGCCTCTGGAAAAGTCATCTCTCACGTGAAGAACTTAACATCTCCATCATGGACCTTCTGCCTGCAGGAACATTTAATGCCATGGGGGGGGGGGGGGGGGGGTCTGAAGGTCTCTTTGATCTTTGGATATTAAGGTCATGAGAATAAAAAGCACATCCGTTTCCATAACAACAATACATTCAGATGAGTTTACCAAATGATAATAAAAACCTTAATGGTGCAGGTTCAGAACCACAGAGTCCGAGTGTACAGCTAACAGAACACAGTCAGCGATACATAATAACCCCTCCCTCCCACCCCCCCCCAAGCACCAAAACAAAAACACAAAAAAAACCAATGATTCCAGAGGAAAGGAACGTGTTTAGAGTTCTGATCAACCCCGTCTATCTGTGTCCACCTTCAGAAACCAAAGATAATCATAGTTCCAAGGTTCTTCCAACGACATTTCCAGGGACTTTTTTTAGAGTCTGCTTAACGGTGGGTACTCTCCCGGTGCAGGAGGAACAGCATGGTTTAAGATCTGTGGGACTCAATAAGCTTTTTAAATAAAAATGCATTAAAGAAATAAATGAATGAACTGAGGGCGAAGAATAAACATGAAAACACAGTATGAACAAACGAATAGGGACGGTTCCACATTTCATCAATAGGAGCTTTAATAACATCTGCTGTGTTTCATTTCCACAATTCCACAAGAATCTGGATCATGACTGAGGACCATTTGTGAGACACTGATGTTGGACATAAACTTTAATGAGTGGCCACAACCTCCCACTAACACACTCCACACTGATGATGTTATTACTGCAGAGGGAGACCAATGTAGAATGTGATGTCATGTAAGATTCTGTAGGTGTGACATGTCGGTGTCCCAATACTTTTCTTTATATAATGTCATGATGCAGTAAAATAACAAGTTTGGTCCAACAGAAGCGTTTCATCAGGATTCAAACCTAAACTTAACGTGAAGAAAAGTACCAGAGACCAAAGCAGCGCATCAGCGGCAACAGATATTTAACTTAAAAAGGCATTAAATCTGATTATCCACTTACAAAGTGACTGAAAACTGAGAAAACTGCAGATAAGCCGCAACGCTGGCTTCCAAGCTCCTTATGTTGGTGTAAGAACATTAACATTCAGAACGTCAGTGCAATTAAAATCTGTAAACTCATTGAACCTGAAATCGCATTAAAGTCTCGGGTTTCAGAAAAAACAAGAGACTTTTCCTCAGAGTGTAATTTCAGTTCAGCAGAAATCAAGAAGCTGCAGGATGACAGAAGAGCCAGAGTTCTGCTCTGAGAACCTGCATGCAGAAGAACATCAGAACATCAGAACATGAAAGCGCCGCCGAGCACAACCTCGCGAGTTTGAACAGAAGATCTGAATGAAATAAAGAGCAGAGAGCTTTAAATCATCTGAAACGCGTTCAGCGTGAGGAACTCACAGAGTCCGCCATGAGAAGCGCATTCATTAAACCCAACTTCAAAGAGAGAACAGCCTTCGCTTTAAAAACTTCGAAACGCTTTGAAGTTTGCCGTCGGCGGCGGAGCGAAAACGGGGCAGAAAGTGTTTAAAGGTTAACGAAAAGTTCAAGTAAATAAATCTACAAAAGGCGAAGTTCGGAAGCTGAACAAGTGCAGGGAGGCTGCGCCGCGGCGGGGGGAGCGGGAACAGCGGGCGCGCTTTCGGTCGGCCGGCCGACGCGGCAACAAAGTAGCGAACGAAGCGGCGCACTTTGAACTTCTGCGGTTCAAAAGAGCGGGGCGACCCGACACACAGCCCCGAATCATCCCACCCACAGGCGGGCGAGCCGAGCCGAACCGGACCGGACCGGACCGGACCGGGGGTCGTGGCCGCAGCGCTACCTACTTGCACGATGTCGCCCTCGGCGCTGATGGTGGCTCCGGCCCGGGAGAAGCGGCCCTGCAGCCCGGTGCTGTAGGTGGTGTAGTCCCCGCTCGGGCTCGACTCGAACAGCACCACCTCCACGAAGGCCGTGTCCTTGGCCGCCGCGGTGAGCAGGAGGCAGAGCAGAAGCAGCAGCACCATCCACCCCGAGCCCTTCCTCCTGCCGCCGGGGCAGAACACCACCATCATCGTCCTCATCATCATCACCGCGATCAGCAGCACCACCTCCGGCAGCCGCGGCCTCATCTGTCCGGCTGAAGGCGCGCCGCCAGGCGGAACAGCATGTCCACGCGTCCGGGCTCGACTGCAGCAGAACCCCGCGGCGGAGCGGAGCGGAACCGCGGTCCAGTTCAGAGCAGAGGGTCGCGGTGGAGTCGGCTCAGAGTCGCGGCTCTGACTGAGGCATGGCTCTCTCTCTCTCTCTCTCTCTCTCTCTCTCGCGCGCTCGCTCTCTTCCCTTTGATCTCCGAACACGTGACGTTGTATTAGATTTTTTTTTTTGTCCCGAACTCTTCTCCCCGCCCACCCGCTTCGTGCCTCTCTTTTTTTAAGGTGGAGCCGCGCATTTGCGAGGCGCACGTACCGAACGCGGCCGATTGTGCGGCTTTTTGTCGCTCGGCGCGCGGCTGCATCACAGAGCGAACATCGGACGAACATCAGACGAACATCAGACGAACATCAAAGCATTTCACCCGACAGACGTCCGCAGATTGTCCGAATTCTCTAAACTTTTTTTCGGTCGTTGCTGTGTGAGTCGAACGGACGGTCCACCTTAAAAAGAAAGTCTGGGTTTTTTTTTTTTTTTTGCGCAAGCGAATTCTGTTCTGCGAGTTTTACTAAAAAAAATAAATAAATTAAAAAAAAAACTCATTCATTAAACCGAACCGAACAAAGGCTCGATCAATAACACCGACCACAAAGTTCACGCTTGTTTTCTAATTTACACTCAAATAATCGCATTTCATTGCAAAAAAAAAAACAAAAAACGAGAGCTGTAAATCAAATGTAAAATATTGGGACACACGTCTTGATATTAAACACGTCATAAGTTTAAACACGATCGTTCTGTACACATTTTAAAGTCGCTACTCTTCTGGAGAACATTTTTCGACAGTCTCTGAAGTGTTGCTGTTAAAACCGGGGCTCTTTGTTGTGTGAATGGGTTCCTGTGGTCCCCTAAATGAGACTGAATAAGTTTACTAAAGTTTAAAGCCTATTATAATCATCCATCCATCCATTATCTTCAGCTTTATCCACTATTAGGGTCGTGGGGAGGGTTCCCCATGCCCATCCAGGGGAGAACGTTTCGGGCGCCGGGCAGATACACCCAGGACAGGGCGCCAAACCATCGCTGGGCACACACTCACTCAGAAACACACTCTATATGGGGCAATTTGGAGAATTCCAATTCACCTTGATCCATGTTTTTGGACTGTAGGAGGAAACCCACGCGGACACGGGGAGAACATGGAAACTCCACCCAGAAGGGGATTCGAACTGGGAATCCCTAGTGCTGAGAGGAGAACATGCTAACAACTAAGCCACGCCCATTGAATAAGTTTAATAAAGTTTAAAGCCTATTATAACATTCACAGTTTAGGGAAGGCCCTGTTCAATTTCAGCACGGCTGCAACGCTGAGCTAAAAAGGTGAGGTATTCGGCCTCATCCTGAATTCATTCATTCATTCTTTATCTCCCGCTTTATCCTCTATTAGGGTCGCGGTGGGGTTCCCCATGCCCATCCAGGGGAGAACGTCTCGGGCGCTGGGCAGATAGACCCAGGACAGGGCGCCAATCCATCGCTGGGCACACACTCACTCACACAGACACACTCTATATGGGGCAATTTTTGAGAATTCAATTGACTTGATCCATGTTTTTGGACTGTGGGAGGAAACCGGAGAACCCGGAGGAAACCCACGCAGACACGGGGAGAACATGGAAACTCCACCCAGATGGGGATTCGAACCGGGAATCCCTAGCGCTGAGAGGCGAACGTGCTAACCACTAAGCCACCGTGCCGCCCCATCCTGAATTCAATCCAAAAATTTTCCATTTTCCAATTTTCCAGGACACATGAGATAAATAACAGGGACAAATAATAAATATTGGGCACTTGTTGCTCACTGGTGACCCACTCCAAAAGGTTGTGGAAGGCCTCATCCTGAAGGCCCACCCACAGGAGGACTGCTGCTGCAGGAACAGAGGGTTCGCTGCTTGTCATATTTTTGTCCCGTTGGGTTGTTTTGATTGGTGCCTGAACTCGGGGTCAGTTCTGAAATTGTGACCTCATAAGTCTGGCTGTGTGATGGTCCCGCTCCGTATCTGAATGACCGCACAGTGAGGAATCTTCTCACCCCTGCGGTACTCTCGGATAATGACCGATTGTCTCCTCCAAACAAAAGCCTTCTTTCTGTCCAACAACAAATATGTTTGTCCGGCTGTCAGCGCTGCATCTCTGCTCCGTTCTCCAGAATTAATCCGTAGTGAGTGTGTGATTTTAGCTTGCTGCCAGTTCCATCCTCAGCAGCACCAGGATCCACTCGCTCACAGAAAAGCTCCTTTATGTTCCATCACTGACTGCACGTTCCACGGGGGCTCCCGTTCCCACGACCGGACACACCCTGCATGTCAGAGTGCTCATTTTAATACAGATCACCAAACATCACTGAACTAAATCACTGTCAGCTGGAATTAAATCTCCAGATCTAAAGACTGCCTTCTGAATGACTGAATTTCATGAGCACAGGTAAATAAAAATGAATCCGGATCATTCCATTCCATTCCACGTTCCATTCTGCCCTCTGTCGGTGAGAGGAGGAATGACCGCTGAGCTGATACTGAGAATCTGCCGTTTATAAAATCAACAGATTCAGGAAATCAGTCAGAAATCTCACACAGAGGGAATCTCCAGCTGAGTGTGTGTTTATAACCTCGCTGTATGAATCTAAATGATATAATGCGGTTTATTTAGTTTAAAACAATCAGGGGAACATGTGACCTGAATCCCTCCACTGTCTGAAGATGCTCTTTGGTTCTTGGCCTCGATGCTGTACTGTATTATTATATAAAGTCATTAGGGGCCCCCTCATTTAGGAACATGTTCTCCCCCAGAACAAACGCACCACTGAACACTGACTGGGTTCCAGACACGAGACTGTGATGTCAGTGTTTAGCTGAAGCTCCGTTCAGAGTGACCTGTTTCACACTTTGCTTGGTTCCATTTGTGTTGCTACAGAACACACAGCTCTTTAACGTCGGAATGTTCCGTCTCTCTCTCTGTCTCTGTTCCTCATGCGTCCATCGTGAGTTTATCATGTGTTCATTCTGTGTTCATCCTGAGTTTAAAATGTGGATCATGAAGACGAACCATTACTGAAAACAAGCAGCCGGGTTCGAACCCTGACAGGCAGGTGAGGCGTCCACATATTTGTTCAATGTTCTTCTGAACGATCCAGCCATAGCTCCGGTTCAGCATCTTCACAGAGGAACACGGTGCCGTTTCCTAACAGCAGATCCTCCACCGTACCTCACAGTGGATCCTCACATTCAATCCGAAGATCCTTTTTTTTTTTTTCCTCTCAAGGTTTAAACATGAATCACGACACGTGCGTCCGATCTCAGCTCTGTTCATTCCTCTCACGCTGCACCATCTGCACGTGTTCAGAACCAGAAGAATAGAACGTGGGAGCCTCTGGTGGACTTTAAACAGGCGTGGGGCCGTCTCTCAGTCCTCAGGGGTGAAAGTGCTGACCGTGGGGCTGAATCTGGCTCTGGTCCCAGGTCAGTGTTAGAGTTAAAAAGCAAAGCAGGGACACAGAGATGCACTGCATCTTTATTCTGAGGTCTGAAGATAAAGAAGGTTCAGTGGTGCTTTTTGTCGTGTTTGCTTTTAAAATAAATTCTGAAACTCTTTACGCGACAATATTCATAAACTAAATTAAAAAGCTTCTATTCTGGTGTCGCCTGTTCAGCTTTTAATAATGCTGCATCTTTAAACTTAAATAATCAGAAACAAAGTCATTCTGTGAACTATTTTTTCAGTCTGGAGCCTATCCCAGCTTATACGGTGAAAGGCAATGTGGCACACGGAAAACAATTGTTAATGGAAAACAGGTTTCTCCAACATTCTGAAGACGGCCTGCTTTCTGAGGACGGATGTGTAAACTGGTCCTCGCTGTAGAGCCGAGGTGCTGATTCTGACTGGACTCGCCGTTTGATCTTTAACATGTTCATCGGTTTAGACGACATGGCAGGTTTCCTGTGAAACATCACGTCACATTTCGATATAAACAGGCTTTCACTCAGTGAGCTGAGAGCGATTGTTCTTGCATTTGCATGGTTTAAAGGTTCACACATCAAAAAAAAAAAAAAACTCTGAAATGTGTGAGAACTGAAGGAACGATGAAGAAAGGGCTGCTTGTCGTCTCTGAAGATCAGCGGAGCGTTTTCCAGATCAGAGGAGACGCGCGAGAGAAACGAACCAGAAGAGAGACGTCAAAGCTGAGAACCCGCAGCAGAGCGGCGACGTGGAGCGAACAAACAACAACATGAAAGAGATTAAAGCTCCCGCTTGTCTGAATTTATTTTTATAGCTTTTTTCCCCCAAACCACTGGGTTTTCCTCTCTCTCTCTCTCTCTCTCTCTCTGTCTCTGTCTCTCTCTCTCTGTCTCTCTCTCTCTCTCTCTCTGTCTCTCTCTCTCTCTCTCTCTCTCTGAACTTCAGATCTTCTCCACATGACGTCTTCTCTTTTTCTGTGCACAGTTGAGCTGTTGGAATTGAACTGACCACCATCTCCAGAGAGAAAGTCCACAGCTCCATAAAACACTCCATTCAGCTCTGTGATGTCTGTCCAGCATTCACACACACCACACACACACACACACACACACACACGCACTAAACATAATAAATTAGGGGGAAAAAACTCTCACTCTGCTGGAAATCCAGCCCTGCAGAGGAGATCAGACGGTCCGATCCCCCCCCCCCACCCATCACTGGGGGTCTGAGACGACGGTGGTATTCTCTTTTGGTCCACGGAGAAAAAATTACAAGGAAGGAGAAGACAACGGCAATTACCATGTCTGCTCCCGTGATCTATCATCATATATGCAAAAATGTGTAGTTTGCGCCCGGGCTGTAATTACAGCTCATGTCTCTTCTGTCATTATGACCATAAATAGACTTCCACTCAGGGAAGCTTCAATCAGAACGCAGACATGCTGCAGGAAGCGGAAACCTGAAGCGTGGACTGAAGAACCAGGACACAGAGCCCACGCCGTGCACTGGAGGACGATTCGGGCCCATCACCTCGGGGTCTGGACCTGGACCTCTGGAGAACTGTAAGGTTCGAACTGTGCTTCAGTCCATCCATCCATTATCTTCTGCTTTATCCTATATTAGGTTTGCGAGGGGGGGGTTCCCCATGCCCATCCAGGGGAGAACGTTTCGGGTGGGCAGATACACCCAGGACAGAGCGCCAATCACTCAGACACACTCTATATGGGGCAATTTGGAGAACTCAATTGACTTGATCCATGTTTTTGGACTGTGGAAGGAAACCAGAGAACCCGGAGGAAACCCACTTGGACACGGGGAGGACATGGAAACTCCATCCAGATTGGGATTCGAACCGGGAATACCTAGTGCTGAGAGGAGAACATGCCAAACCACTAAGACACCATGCCGCCCTTGTTTCAGTCCTTAAACTCAAAAACTGGAGAAACCCTAACAGAGTCCTGACCACAACGCCGTCCAACATGTTTAAAATGAATTCAAACTGAGACTCTGAACCGAATCCTCACAGAACCTCAACATTATTATCATTAAAGTAAAAAGAAACGCATGGCGGTCGACTGAAGCCTTAACAAACTCACGCAGGTGATTAACGATCAATGTTTCGGTGTCCACTTACTTCTGACTCTGTATTGTCTTAATAATAATTAACTAAAAAACTAAATTAGACTTCAGCGTATCGTAAGGACTTAACTTTATGGTCTTCCGTTTTGAAGCGTAGTTCATCACGTGATGCTGTACTTGGGTCATCGTTCCCGTAGATGGCGCTGTGTAGAGTTCAGGAAAATGTTTTATGGCGGTGACGGATCTTCACCACAAGAGGGCGTCGTGGTATAAGGGCTGTCGTCTCATTTTTTAATCCACTTATTTTAATCAGGGTACCTGATGGAGCCTATCCCAGCATTCACCGGAGCAAAGGCCTGGGATCCACCATGGACATGTTTTTTGTATTGTGTGAATAAAATACAAAGAGAACATGCAAAATCCACTCAGAAATATGAGTTCATCCATTATCTTCAGCTTTATCCTCTACTAGGGTCACGGGGGTGTTCCCCATGCCGATCCAGGGGAGAACGTTTTGGGTGCTGGACAGATACACCCAGGACAGGACACCAATCTATCGCTAGGCATGAGTTCATAGAGTGTATATTTAATTTAGCTGAGTTTCTTAATATTATGTTTTTTTTATTTATTCATTTCTGGTTTGTTTATCTGTTTATCTCATTAAAAGCTGAACATGGAGTTGACGTGACTCCAGCTCTCAGCTGATTGGTTACAGAAGCAAATCCATCTGAAACATTTACATCGTCTTCATTTGAAGCAAATGCAAATGTTTAGAAGCTCAATATGGAAGTGGAACGGAATGACAGGAAGTGAGTGACCAACATGTAAAAACCTGCAGAGAGAGAATTCATCACACACACACACACACACTACACACACACACACTACACACACACAGCGTTTCTTCGAGACTGCTGTAAATGCGGATGATGAAAGAGGACAGGGGAAGTGTTGGTACGTTACGCCTCATGTTGCATAAGACCTTCTTCCTGTCTGATCTTAAATAATCAGGTTTAATGAAGCTGAAGGCTCTCCGTTGTTTGAACTTTATCATCGTTAACGTTAACAAGTGTATAATTAACTTTATCAAACTTTTTTATTTTACGTTTAGAAGAATTCGGACTCCCTCACTTCAGATGAACACGATGATCTGTAATGATCTGACAGAATAAAATAAGATACAGAAAATTAAAAATAGCTGGATATAGTACCTCCTCCTCCTCCAACACACACACACACACACACACACACACACACACACACACAACACACACAGGGTGGAGTACAATAAGGTCTTTGGGTAAACATGGCCTCAGGTCTGAGAATCCGCAAGCTGGGCTGTGTGTGTGTGTGTGTGTGTGTGTGTGTGTGTGTGTGTGTGTGTGATGAATGGGTGTGACCTCACAACACCTCAATACCTCAGAGTCAATAGTACCAACTTATTAACCAACACACACACACACACACACACACACACACACATACAGGATGCTTATGTTGACTGTAGCTAACAGTTAATCATGCTCTGTGTTCTCGACCGTTCCTGTAACACACCCTCAGATTAGCACAGCCCCGTTGTCTGACTGGAGAACCTCCACTGAGCCGCTTATAGAACAGAAGTCTGAATGTCTGCATCAACCCGCCGTGTTCTAAAGATGTACGGAGTGAAAACATCCGATCCCAAAGAAGTTCACTCATAAACCTGCCATAACACCCAGCGCTGAAGGTTCTACTTCATACAGAACCCATTAATGCTTTCCATAAACGTGAATCAATATCTGAATCAAGGAGTCGTTCAGCTAGAACGAATGATGTCTTTCCTGATGCCGTAGGGTTTTAAATAAACAGCTGTCATCTCATTCTAACCTTAAACGTTCAGTTTCATTTCTCACTTCTGAAATTCTTATTAAAACACAGGGACATCCCCCCCCCCCCCGGGTCTGAGTGAGGAGAGTGACACTCTGACAGAGAGTGATTCAGGAGTTAAAAAAGAAGTTTAAAACAGAAGCGATGATTTTGACGCTGGCTCTTAAGTTAATTTTAACGTAAATCTCCCATAAACCAAAATTCAGCAGAAACACAAACCCTGTCAATACACCCACATGGTTTCATCCACCATAAGAACCTGGAATAACGCAGTGTGCGTGATCATACCTCAAACCAGCGTAGTTGACGTTGCCCTGGTTTGCATTTTACAACGTCAGTTTGTTTATCCTGAATCTCCGTCCTGAGCCGTCTGGGTGACGGACTGCTCACCATGTGACCTGTAAACACAGCACCATTCAGATGGTAATCACAGAGCAGTCACTCAGCAGAGGTGCCATTACTTACACTCCGCCGTGTGACTCTGTTATTACACTCTATTAACAGAAAGTCGTCCTGTAGATTCCACATTACATTCTGAACGATACGGCGGAAAAGGGATTCTCCATCAAATGTGTTTTTATAAATCTGATCTAATTTCAGACGGCTGAATAGAAAACACATGGTTCTTCAGTAAAGCTGAATGATGGGGGGGGGGGGGGGGGGGTGTTCAGCTTTTTAAAAATAACAACCAGCCTTCTATTGATTAATTACATGTTTGTAATTGTTTCTATTGATTAATTACATGTAAAAGCTGATCACATTCTGTTCATGTTTAACATGTTTGATTTTTGTCTTTTTCAAAATAGATTTAATCCAGTCATAAAGTAACAAAAAAAAAAAAAACTTTATATGCTGCAAAAATTATGTTGCTAATAAAAAAGTAATGGTGAGCAGATATACATATATATATATACAAGTAAAATAAAGTTTGTTTAATTGGTCAGTAAAAATAAAAAATAAAAATAAATAAATAAAAATGGGGCAGTTTATTATTATTTTTTTTACATTCTGTTATTTATAAACCTCATTAAATTGTCTTTTTTCTTTATATTATTCTGTTGAATTATAAAGAAAAGAAGAAAATTTAATTAAGTTTATAAATCAATGTAATGAAAGTAATAAACTGCTATATTTTTTTATTTATATTAGTTTTATTTTGTTATCACTGATCAATTAAACAAACTTTACTTTATTTTATTGTTATTTCTATTGTCGTCTCACACAATTAATAAACAGTATTTATCATTTAAATTGAAACTTTCTGGAGTAAAATTTGAGACATTTTTAGATATATAAATATAAACTAATGAAATAACAGCTCCGCTGCTTTAGTAACGCAGATATTTTTATTATAAGGGCCTCGTGTTTTGTTGTTACGTTTTATTGCACGCTGTATGACGTAACTAAGATCGGTTTGGGTTCGAATCTGATGCAATAAGATGAAACGTACAGCGGCGTTTCCACGGGCCGATCGTGCAGCGGGTTCGGTTCTAAAGTGGAACGTTGTTCGGTATCGCGATTCCGGCAGAACCGCAGCGTTCCGTAAAGAACGTCGAATGTAAATTTCATCAGCTTTTCCGTCCAATGAAAGGCCTGCGATATCTGACGCAGGCGGCCAGTGACCAATCAGATTCCACCACGTTGGTAGATATAGGCTTCCGAGCGGCTCCGCCTGGTTCAGTCAGTGGAGGAGGACGGACGGGAGCAGCACCGCGGCGGAGTTCACTTCGCCTTCGCAACAACAATAAACGCAAACGGCTCTTTAGGATCCACACGATACACACACACCATGGTTGTAGTCACGGCGGGGCCCGGAGGAGCCCACAAAGTGCTTCTTATTTCACCTTCTTCACACTCCGGCGACGTCGCCGCTCCACCTCTGAGGAAACGACAGAGACTTACACATCTGAGTCCCGAAGAGAAAGCACTTCGCAGGTATTTATTAATAAAAAATAAAACGTTTCTAACTCGTTGTTGTTGTTTTTTTGTCAGATGAGTCCGTTGTTGTTTACACTTTATTTAATGAACAGTGTAAAGGGAGCGCCCCCGAGATAAGGGGATTTATCGGCGTGGTTGCCTGATTGGTACGAATTGCGTAGTTGCCAGATTTCGCCGAAAACAAGTTAAATCAAAACGCGTTGTAATCATAATTGTTTCGAAGTTAATTAAATGTTTACTTGTGTGTAAAGTACATATTTATAATTTATTTGACTCGCTAGTAATATGTGATTATATAATAAACAATAAACCTGTAGTGAAGTCCGTTATTGTGAAATGTAACCCGAGCTGTACAGTGTGAAATGTCCAGTTTGACAGCCGTGTGTGTGGTGAGGTCAGAGTTGGTGTGAAAAACAAGTTAAAGTTAAATCGTGTTGATTGTAAAATGTGTAAAAATATTAAACAACAAATATTGAGGTCGTAAAACATCTGCTTCAGCAACTTTGGATGTGGAGTTTGAACTTGCGATGCAGGTTTGGACTTTAATCCTAGGGAGTGAGTTGCCAGGTTGTCAGGATTAAGTCTATGTTTTTTGGCCCCTAGTTCAGGGACGCAATCAAAGTTGAGATAAGAAAAAAAAAAAAAAAGTCGTGGGTTTAGGTTTGGCTCGTCTCAGACCTGGATTTGGCAACCTGAAGCCAGGCCACACCCTCGTCTGCATATTCAGTTCTGCCTGCGTGGCAGCGGAGCGATTCACCTCCCACCATTTGCATCCCTTTTGCAGTCTGCAGACTTCAATTTTCCTACTTTCGGCAATTTAGAAGTTGAAAACAACCGAAAATCGGTGTGTAACTCATGGCTGTCTCCCCCTGCAGGAAACTGAAGAACAGAGTCGCGGCGCAGACGGCACGGGACAGAAAAAAGGCCAAAATGGGCGAGTTGGAGCAGCAGGTTCTGGAACTGGAGCTGGAGGTGCGTAACGTCTGAGGTCTGATTTTGGTTTTCGAGGCTGGTGTCGGTTGCGAGATCTGAGCGGGAGATTGTTTCCTTCCACAGAATCAGAAACTCCACCTGGAGAATGAGATGTTGAGAGAGAGGACGAGCGATCTGACGAGCGAGAACGACGAACTGAGACAGAGACTGGGGTTGGACACACTCACCAGGAAAGCACGGGTAAGGGCATCGACGTGACGCTGCAGGAGGGATGATGGCTGATGTTGATGACGACGTCCCCGCTGATGTCCCTCTCCGTGTTGATTCAGGTGGTGGAGTCCAGCGCGAGCGATTTGGTTTTGCTGAACGGGTCTACTGAGTCCGCAGCACTCAGCCTACGTGTGCCTCCGCAGCAGGTGCAGGCCCAGCAGTCATCAAAGCCGAAGACCTCGCCCTGGATCCTGATTCTGCTGACCCTGCAGAGTCTGAGGTGAGTTCATACACCGCACTCTATGGTTCCATACCATTCGGCTCGTGAGGTCACACTGCGGGTTACCCAGCCGTCCTGGAGATTCCGGTTCTGATCCGGTTCCATCCAGCTGGTTGGCACAGGAGTTCTGCTGGAATGCGGTTCTTCGGGTAGGACCCGGTGATCCAGCACTTTCTGGGACGTGACGTCCGTCTGGGATCCGATTCGTGTGATGAACGTGTCAGAGCGGCAGAACTGGAAACGCGGCGGCGTTTCGGGAATCCGGGTTTAAAGGGCAGAACCGGTTTCACCATACAAAGGCTCGCCCCGTTGTTCCCAGAACCAGTTCAACGCGGCAGGATTCCTTTGTTCCAGAAGCTTCCGTGTGAATGTGTGCTGATGGTGTTCCTCTTTCCTCCTGCAGTCTGATCTCCTGCTTGGCATCCTGGACATCATCGATCCGGAGCTCTTCCTCAAAGAAGACGAGGAGCCGAGCCCCCCCGAGCCGCTCGTGCTGGTGGGATCATCCTCAGGTCCGCTACCTGCCCCCCCACCTGGAGCTGTGGGGGCGGCACCAGTTAAGCTGGAGGCCCTTAATGAACTGATTCAGTTCGACCACATCTACACCAAACCGGTGGAGGACGACAAGGAGGGCGTCGTCCGGCACGCCGCCGCCGCCAAGGCCGAGCCGGACGCCGTCGTGACCTTCACCTGCTCGTCTCCGAAGGACGAGCAGATCGAGGTGGAGGTGGAGACGGTGTCCGTGAAGGACGAGCCGGACGAGGGGACCGACCCCGTGACGGAGACGCAGCCGATGGACGCGGACGACTTCCTGTGCGAGTCTCCGTCGTTGGGCGGTTACGAGCGGACGGCGTGCCTGCTCCACGATGCGTACAGCGACTCTGGATACGAGAACTCTCCTTCCCCGTTCAGCGACATGTCCTCGTCCCCGCTGTGCGCCGACGGCTCCTGGGACGACATGTTCGCTAACGAACTCTTTCCGCAGCTGATCAGCGTCTAGACGAACCAACACGTTGGTTCCCAACGGTTCCGCGTACAGCGCTAACAGACCAAAATGGTTCCGGGCGTCTCCCGGAAAACGGACGTTCGAGCTTCAAACGTAGCAAATGAATCAGTGAATCGATTGAATCAGTGAATCGATTGAATCAGTGAGATTCGGCTTCAGTATTTTGTCCATAAGGCGAAGCATGTTTTAAAAAAAGATAAAAAGATAAAAAGCTATTTATTTGTGCATCCTGTACCAGAGTCCTGTATCATAATCTGTCGTCTTCTCTTCGTCGCCCTCCTTGTAAAATCCTAAACCTCATTAAACAAAGAACCTGCATTGCATCCTGTGTCACATTGTTTATTTAGAGGGAACTTTGGTATGTTCTTTACAGATACGCTCCAACATGAGGGTCAGTATCGCAGCGGTCGCAAAAATCCAGACTGAACACATGACCCAATTTGGGTACATATTGCTCCAGAGGTCAAGTTCAGGCTCTTGAAACCTTTTGAGTCAGATGACGGACATGGAGCCTTCCCTAAAGTGTTTAAATCAGCTTAAGAAGGCATGGCATCGGTGTATTTTTGAATAAACCTACAGGATCTTCGTTTGGGGAAGGCCCTGTCCTGTAGAAGAGCTCGTCCCTCAAGAATGGACCTAGAACAGTGTTCTATAAGGTGTGACGAAGGTTCTGATTGGTTCCGAAGCTCCAGCACGCAGTTAAAACAGTCATAAAACCCATAACTCTGCATACATTCATTCATTATCTTCCGTTTTATCCTATATTACGGTTGTGCCATGCCCATCCAGAGGAGAACGTTTCGGGCGCGGGGCAGATACAGCCAGGACAGGACGCCAATCCATCGCTGGGCACACAGGACACACTCTATATGGGGCAATTTGTAGAACTCAATTGACTTGATCCATGTTTTTGGACTGTGGGAGGAAACCGGAGAACCCGGAGGAAACCCACGCGGACATGAGGGAGGACATGGAAACTCCACCCAGATGGGATTCGAACGGGAATCCCTAGTGCTGAGAGGAGAACATCTAAGCCACCGCTAAACCACTAAGCCACCGTGCCGCCCAACTCTGCATACAACTTCTTTATTTTAATGGGTTCCGGGTCGGTTCTTTCAGGCGGAGCGTAAGCACTCCACCTGGTTCTACCCTGAGACCGATCCGGTTTGACGCAGCGCAGTCCTTTGTCTAGTGCAAGCGCTGACGTACCCACCGGCTTTTATTTCCCGCAGTCTTCCATCGGCGTGTGTTTACAGAGCTGTGACCTGATCTGAGATCAGTGTCTGTCCTTCCACAGCCTGACATTTTATCCTCTTTATTTGCAGCCATGTGACCGGAGGAAAGGTCAGTGTGACGTCAGAATCAGCACTAAACCATTCAAGCACCCAGCATTCCACAAAACCCAAATCACTAAGGCCTCAGGTCTGAGAGCAGTTCAGGAAGGTCCTGCTTCCTCCAGCTGGACTGTGGTAGGACGGGTTCGAGCATTTAGGTTTTTATTAAATACAACGTTGGGTGGAACCGCAGCTCCTCACCTCGGTTCCTCGGCATCGTGTTTATTTGCGACGTGTTGAAGTTCCTGTGGGAGGAACTGAGGTCTGCAGCAGCGTCGCTTCAGACTCGTGTGGTTTCTCAGATTCAGTTCTTGTATCAGATTCAGAGCCACAAGTATACGGACGCCTACGTTAAACTCAATATCTGTTTCTATTTGATGACCGAATCGAGGACAAAGCTCAGAGACGGTCTGTAACGATATCAGACGGACGGCGGCTGAATCGGGGAGACGGACGTTAATGAGGTTACACAGGGACTTTCTGCTCGCACTATATTTTGCCGAACGCCGGAGTCCGGGCTGAAATTAGACGTGATAATATAGAGCTGATGATATAGAGCAGCCGTCACCCCGGAGCTCCACACGGCTCAGCTTTCTGACAGACGGGGACATTCTGCTGACAGGAAGTCAGCTGCTTCTCCATTTCAGAATTCAGAAACAGAAGGAAGCGTTCAGGAGAATGAGCGATGAATGAATTCAGCATTCTCTCTCTTTTACAGCTGCGAGTTTCACGTTCGCACTTTCATGTTTCGGACAGAACGGGGCTGCGGGGGTGGGGTGGGTGGGGGGGGGGGGATGTGGTGAAGTGGAAAACACATGCATATTTATATAAAGTGAGCTGGTGAGCAGCGATGATGCGGCCGTTTTTTTCCATCCTTCGCGTCCTGTGACGGGTTCCGCTCACGGAGTGACTCATGAGGACTCAGAGACGTAAACAAACCTGGGGACTTTGAGGGGAAAATGGAGATGGAGATGTGCAGGACCTAGGGATTCCCGGTTCAAATCCCCATCTGGGTGGAGTTTCCATGTCCTCCCCGTGTCCATGTGCGTTTCGTCCGGGTTCTCCGGTTTCCTCCCACAGTCTAAAAACATGGATCAAGTCAATTGAGTTCTCCAAATTGCCCCATATAGAGTGTGTGTGTGTGAGTGAGTGTGTGCCCAGCGATGGATTGGCGCCCTGTCCTGGGTGTATCTGCCCAGCGCCCGAGACTTCTCCCCTGGATGGGCATGGGGAACCCCCCCCCCCACGACCCTGATAGAGGATAAAGCAGAAGATAATGATGGATGGGTGTGTGCAGGACAGAGAGCCAAGTTCAGGTTTAGGTGGCGGATTGAGGGCGAGGGGGTTGAGGGCAGGTTTCAGGTTAGGATACAGGATTCAGGAGATGGATGTGGTTTTGGAAACGGTACAGGGGAATTTGGAGGAATAAACTGCAGGATAATCTAAAAATGGACTGCATCTCAGAAAATATAAGGGGGTCGTCAGGGATTTTGGCCTGAGGTCAGAAAAACAGACAGCGGGTGCGAAGAGGAGAGGTACCATGTTTAAAACGTTCTCTAATTTAGATTCTTATGTCTCTGTGAGAGGGTTCAGTCTCTCACTCGGACTGAGGGATGAAGAGACGAACAGGAGAGAGAGAGACGAGAGAGAGAGAGAGAGAGAGACAGAGAGAGAGAGAGAGAGAGAGAGAGCGAGACAGAGAGAGAGACAGAGAGAGAGAGAGAGCGAGAGAGAGAGAGACGGAGAGAGAGACAGAGCGAGAGAGAGAGAGAGAGAGAGAGAGACAGAGAGAGAGATAGAGAGAGACAGAGAGAGAGAGAGACAGAGAGAGAGAGACAGACAGAGAGACAGAGAGAGAGAGAGAGAGAGAGAGGACAGAGAGAGAGATAGAGAGAGACAGAGAGAGAGAGAGAGAGGGAGAGACAGAGCGAGAGAGAGAGAGAGACAGAGAGAGACAGAGACAGAGAGAGAGAGAGAGACAGAGAGAGAGAGACACAGAGAGAGAGAGAGAGAGACAGACAGAGAGCGAGAGAGCGAGACCAGCAGGAGGAGGAGGGAGAGACGTCATTTACGACACATGGGCGACGGTCGCCATGGTTTCACTTCCTGTCCATGTGGCAATGTTCTCTACACACTGTGTGGAAAATCGTTTACACACACACACACACACACACACACACTCACTCTATTTGCATCTACGCAAGAAAAGTTCATCTGATCTGAGGGACTGAGTTTGACCTTCAGTGAAAAACAAAAAGACGTGAATGTGAATGAAATTCCTTCTCACTTTGATCTGATTCATAAACCAATCGATACACTGATACAGCAGGAGGGGTAATCAATAATCAATAACAAACTGATAAACATGTTCTACTTCAGCATTATTATCATTATTATTATTATTATTATAATCCTTACACAGAATCTAATAAACAGACTACAAAAAAAAGAACATCGGCGAGCTCAGACCTGACGGGATAATACTGAGAACAATGATGTAATTAATCAGCATTAATAATCTGTTTTACTGGTTTAATGAGTAAAGGTTAAACACACACACACACACACACACACACACGCACGCACATACACACACAACGATGTTTACTCAACACATGGAACTCTGGGCTTTGAGCTGAGTTTGAAAGTCAGAACGTTAAGGGTGTGTTACGTTCCAGTAAAAGTGTCTGTGTTTGTGTGTCTTTGTGTGTGTGTTTGTTTGTGTGTGTGTGTGGGTGTGTGTGTGTGGGGGGGGGTTGTGTGTGTGGGGGGGTTGTGTGTGTTGTAGCTAAACACTGACAGCTTTAACTTCAATTCTTATCTTAAAAAATATAACTTTATTGAAGGAGTTCAGAACTAAATGAAACAATGTGTGTCTAACTGGAGGTTCTGTCTGAGGTTCTGTAGGAGGTTCTGTAGGTTTTGTCTGAGGTTCTGTAGGAGGTTCTGTGGGAGGTTCAATCTGAGGTTCTATCTGAGGTTTTGTCTGAGGTTCTGTAGGAGGTTCGGTCTGA
>JAFMOC010000447.1:55000-97500 GCA_019802505.1 Corydoras sp. C115
ACAACCTCACACAACAACACACAACCTCACACAACAACACACAACCTCACACAACACACAACCTCACACAACACACAACCTCACACAACAACACACAACCTCACACAACACACAACCTCACACAACAACACACAACCTCACACAACAACACACAACCTCACACAACACACAACCTCACACAACACACAACCTCACACAACACACAACCTCACACAACAACACACAACCTCACACAACACACAACAACACACAACCTCACACAACACACAACCTCACACAACAACACACAACACACAACCTCACACAACCTCACACAACAACACACAACCTCACACAACCTCACACAACACACAACCTCACACAACAACACAACCTCACACAACAACACACAACACACAACAACACACAACAACACACAACAACACACAACACACAACCTCACACAACACACAACCTCACACAACACACAACCTCACACAACAACACACAACCTCACACAACACACAACACACAACCTCACACAACAACACACAACCTCACACAACACACAACCTCACACAACACACAACCTCACACAACACACAACCTCACACAACACACAACCTCACACAACAACACACAACCTCACACAACACACAACCTCACACAACACACAACCTCACACAACCTCACAACCTCACACAACACACAACCTCACACAACAACACACAACCTCACACAACAACACACAACCTCACACAACACACAACAACACACAACCTCACACAACAACACACAACCTCACACAACACACAACCTCACACAACACACAACCTCACACAACAACACACAACCTCACACAACAACACACAACAACACACAACCTCACACAACACACAACCTCACACAACCTCACACAACACACAACCTCACACAACAACACACAACCTCACACAACACACAACCTCACACAACAACACACAACCTCACACAACAACACACAACCTCACACAACACACAACCTCACACAACACACAACCTCACACAACCTCACACAACAACACACAACCTCACACAACAACACACAACCTCACACAACACACAACCTCACACAACACACAACCTCACACAACCTCACACAACAACACACAACCTCACACAACCTCACACAACACACAACCTCACACAACACACAACCTCACACAACAACACACAACCTCACACAACAACACACAACCTCACACAACCTCACACAACACACAACCTCACACAACACACAACCTCACACAACCTCACACAACCTCACACAACACACAACACACAACCTCACACAACACACAACCTCACACAACACACAACCTCACACAACAACACACAACCTCACACAACACACAACCTCACAACCCTCCTGTAACAATCAAACATCTAAAGGTTCCATTACACCGCGTTGTTACAGCTGCTGCGTTCTGGTTGTTGAAGTCAAGGTCCTGATTCATGTCTCGAGTCAAAACAGGAATGAACCATCCTGATTATCAGACTAAACAAGTTCAGTATTTAAGGACGGAATGAACGGCCTCATTAAAGAAAATTACACTTAATGAACTTTAATAACAATTCGCTTCTTTATGTTTCATTGTTGAGTATTCTGGAAAACGTTAATTGAAAATTGTAATTTTGCGAAAAATGATGTATTTTAATAAATCCACTGTTCCTGATTCCTTAGACGAGTCGATTCTTAATGAACTTGCGAATCTAAAACCAACTTTGTTTTTCTATACAGCACCCGTAGTGTTCTGCCGCCCTCTGCTGGTTATATTATGTAACGCAACTGAGGAGTGAATGAACATAAGAACGCGCACGCGCGCGCACACACACACACACACACACACACACACACACACACACACACACACACACACACACGTGATACACACATTTAGAGGCTGGTGGGTCTGTTACACTCTGACTGTCTTCATGGCAAAGTGCGACATCACAAGATATGTTGCCCAGGAATGAGGTCGTTACTGTAGCTGAGGGCATCACACTGAGGTCGATTGACCTCTGAGTGGAAGGACAAGTGAAGGTCAAACGAGACAGCTGGAGTGAAGAGACAGACAGACAGACAGAAATAACAGAAATTATTATTATTGTTATTATTATTATTATTATGATGGTTGTTGTTATTGTTATTGTTATTGTTATTATTATTATTATTATTATTATTATTATTATTAATATTATTGTTGTTGTTTTTAGTGTTATTATTATTGTTATTATTATTATTATTATTATTCTGAGACCTTGGTTGGAGAGATGAGTTGTTCCCACTCGGTCTGGATCGCTCTCTCTCTGTTCACTGCTCTCAGTGCAGCTCGGTTTCGACCTGGATCCCTGACGGAGAATAATTAATAAAAAAATAACTTTTTTAGTCATTTTAAAGTTTCTTAAATAATTATTTTTCAAAACAATATGTTGTTTTTTTCTACTGTGTTACCCAGAACAGTTAAACTCTCAGTTTAAACTCGGTATTAAGCGTCATTTTTACAGCAGATGAGATGATGATGAGATTTAGAATCAGATGATGACGTTGCAGGTCTGTAGTTAAAAGTTTATATTGAAACACGAAGGATTCAATGAAACCTAGATTCTGTACTGACTCAGAAATGCTATTTTAATCTTTCCAAACAAAGGTTTTAATGAAATGGATTGATAATGGATCATTATGTTAGTGAGTACCTGGCATCCCAGCAGGAACTCACGGGTGTGAGGGTTCCTGAACGTTCCTGAGTGACGGACTCCAGCAACCAGCACAGACAGCACAGCTGACGGTACACCCTGTCCCTGCAGGAACACAGTGGAGAACACTGACAGTCTGAAGGAAACATCAAACATCAGCTTCCACATCATCATCATCATCATCATCATCATCATCATCCTCCTGAAGTCTGCTGCGTTCTTGTTGTTGACGCAGTAACACGCTCCATCCAGAAGGTGGCAGCAATGCGGCATCAGGCCACCATTTTAACCGCATGGCATTGAAACGCCATCTAAAGTTTCAGAGCTGATGTTCGGTCTCACTGAGAGGAGCATCATGATCCACCACCACGTCAGTGTCACTGCAATACGAACAATCATCCACCACCCAAATAAATCCTGCTCTGTGTGTGTATGTGTGTGTGTGTGTGTGTGTGTGTGTGTGTTGTGGGGGTGGGGGGGGGGGGGGGTAAAGGGGACTATCTGAGTATCTTTTTTTTCAGATCATATGAATAATTTTTTCTAACAGCTTACTCTGTGAGCTGCTGTGGGTTTTTGGAGGTCAGTGAATGATGCACTGGAGTAAAAGGGCGGAGAGTTTGGTCATGTGTTCCGCTACGCCGTTGCCATGGCGATGAATCGATTCCTGTAGCGACAGACTCTCTGTATTCAGAGGAATGTGATTAGTAATCAATCATAAACCTCCCTGCAGTGTATAGTGTGTAGAGCAGAGCGGACGTGCCTTCGGTTCTCGTCCGGGTCAGCGTCAGAAACGCGGGATGGGGGTCGAAGCTTAGCGCGTCTCCTCTCCTCTTTTGTCCTCCTCTTTTCGTTCCTCTGCTCCTCCTGCTCCTGGACGAGGTGCAGGAAGCTACAGCCTCGCCGGACTCTGGACACCAGGTTCCTGAAGACAAAGCATCAGAACTGGAAGCTTCAAAACGTAAAGGGACATTAATTTATAATAAAATAAACACAGGCCATTCCGGTTGTGTTGGGTGAAGAAACCCTACCGTGAGAGCACTAGATGTTCCTGAAGGTCCATGTTCCTTCTTCTCCTCTGAGCCGTGTGTAGTTTCAGAGCGCAGTCCTGAAGAACATCAGAGGCTTTCAATGAAAACCAGTGAAGCAACCTCAGACATCAGCGACCAACTGAACTCTGTTCCCTTTACCTTCTTAACTTTAGAGTTTTGGACGTCAGCATGTCCAGGTCCATCATCACCTTCATCTCCACCATCACCACCTTCTCCACCTCCACCATCATCATCATCATCATCACCTTCTTCCTTCATTTCAGTTTGGGTTTTCAGTTCCTGGTAAAACATTCAGGTGACTTTAACAAAATTTCAAACTCAGATCCACTTTAATTTAATTTAACCTTATTTTTTTTAACTTTTGTTCTACCACCTGACAGGATCTGAGGTCATGTGGTCGCTCTTTTGCATGGACATCAGTCTAGGTTTCCACGTCTTCTTAAGTTTTCTACAATTTGGCCCAAAACATGTGCAGCAGGGCGGCACGGTGGTTTAGCATGTTCTCCTCTCAGCACTAGGGATTCCCGGTTCGAATCCCCATCTGGGTGGAGTTTCCATGTCCTCCCTGTGTCTGTGTGGGTTTCCTCCAGGTTCTCCGGTTTCCTCCCACAGTCCAAAAAAAAACATGGATCAAGTCATTTGAGTTCTCCAAAATGCCCCATATAGAGTGTGTCTGAGTGAGCGAGTGTGTGCCCAGTGATAGATTGGCGTCCTGTCCCGGGTGTCCTGTCCTGTCCCCCCCGCAACCCTAATAGAGTATAAAGCAGAAGATAATGGATGGATGGACATGTGCAGCTTCTTAAATTTCTGATCTCAAAGAAGAGGATGAGGTTCAGCTCTCCCAAGAAAGTCCACCCCAATGTCTGAGGACCTTCTGACTGAGGATGAACCACTGCACCACCATCTCTTCATTATTACACTAATATAATTCCATTGCACTTTAACGAGTTTAAACGATCATCTGAGTCAAACAGTGAGGGATTAAAGGTTTTTTAAAGACCGACTGCCGCGGTGCAATTACACAAACACACAATCATTTGACTTTAAAAACTCATTTAGAAAACAGAGCTCCTCGGGTGAGAACGTCTCCGTCTTACGTCTGGGTGAGAGGTTCTGCGAGGTTTCCCGTTAAGCTGATTAAACCGAACCTTCTCCCATAACTCCGGGCTCCCGTGGAGAGGCTTTATCTTCAGGAATTGTCCAGGGTCCAAGGTCTGGCTTTGCCGCGCGGCTGTTGGCATGTGTGCGATGTTTTTAATGGATGTGAAGCCTCTGAGGATTGCTTAAGAAACAGAAATGATCAGACGTGTCCCTCGTCTTCTTTACGAACTGCCGCCGGGGTGTGATGTTGTCCCGTCTCTAACGGCAACAGGTCGCTTAAAACCAGCTCCAGTTGGACGTGACCTGAGTTCAGAGGACAGAAGACAATGTGCTTTTATTTTATAAGATTTAAAAAACTCACAGGAAAAAACATTTAACATTAAAACTCAGAGATATGAAGATATTAATTTAAATAAAAAACATAAAAAATATTCATTTAATATTCACTCACACACACTATATGGGGCAATATTCATTCATTCATTATTACCCGCTTTATCCTCTATTAGGGTCACACACTCACTCACACTGACACACTCTATATGGGGCAATTTGGAGAATTCAATTAACTTGATCCATGTTTTTGGACTGTGGGAGAAAACCGGAGAACCCGGAGGAAACCCACGCGGACACGTGGAGAACATGGAAACTCCACCCAGATGGGGATTCGTCCCTAGTGCTGAGAGGAGAACATGCTAATCCACTAAGCCACCGTGCTGCCCTATGGGGCAATGTGAAGCATTTAATTCACATTGAATCCATGTTTTTTGGACTGTGGGAGGAAACCGGAGAACCCGGAAGAAACCCATGCGGACAAGGGGAGGACATGCAAACTTCACCCAGATCGGCATTCGAACCTGGATCCCCAGTGCTGAAGGGAGAACATGCTAAACCACCAAGCCACCGTGCCGCCCAACAGCACAGACAGTACAGCAAAATCCTGCATAATCCTTCCTATGTGAGTTTTGCATGTTCTCCCGAGCCGCCGGTCCGGCGCACTCTCATTAAGGTCTGGTGTGGAGACATAACGCATTAACGTTCTCATCGTGGTGTAAACAGAACCTCGGCTTTGCCCCCCCCCCCACCCCACACACCTGTCAGGCTCTGTTAGGAGAGTCTGCAGGACGGGACGCTCCCTCTGGGGGACTTTAATCACTGCTCCCGCTTCGTCATGGTCATCCCATCCAAGCGGCGGGCGGACGGTCATGTGACGCTCGGTCCGGCTCCAGCTGTCGCACTCTCCGTAGCACGCTAATGATCACCGCTAAGTGACAAAGCACATCCCGCCGGTGGACGGAGCCGTTTGGGAGGACGTCTTAATCTCCAAACTATTTCCCATTTTCCCTTTAGATCTATAAATAAACCTGAGGGGCATTCGCGCCGACCGCGAGCTCCTCGTCACCGACTTTATAAATTCTCTCCTCGTCGCATCAAGTTGGCACCAAAGGGCTGACCCTCTCTATATAAGAGCCCGAGCAGATGTCCACCACACACTGCAGGGACATGGAAGGCCAAACCAAGTTCTCGGTTCTAGCAGGGGGATCTGAGTCGTGCCCCGACGCCCCGCTGCACCCACCCCGCTCCGGCTGGCAGCCCGCTTTGCTCTACAACCAGCACTTCGGCCTTCCTCCCCTGCTGGACTTCAGAGATCTCAGCTGGATGGAGAGCGTGTACCGGAGGCTGCAGACCTCCTGCTGGTCGGGCTACGCCCGCCCCCCCGCCCTCCCCCCGCAGCGAGGCCTCCACAGGGAGCTGGCTGGAGGGCTCTCGGAGGTCTCGACCCAGCAGGGCAGGTGGAGCGTGAGTCTGGACGTCAATCACTTCGCCCCGGCGGAGATCACGGTCCGATCTCAGGACGGCTTTCTGGAGATCAGAGGTGAGCTTCCCGTTTGTTCTGCGTCGTTCCGTCATTCGGTTCTGGAAACCAAGCTTGTTTTTAATTACAGGAAACCATAACGAGAGGCAGGACGAGCACGGGTTCGTCTCCAGAAGCTTCCTGAGGAAATACAAGTGAGTTCTGCGGCTCTAAAAAAAATGAAGAAAATATAATCTATTATAATATAATACAGAGCGGCACGCTGGCTTAGTGGTTGGCATGTTCTCCTCTCAGCACTAGGGATTCCCGGTTCGAATCCCCATCTGGGTGGAGTTTCCACGTTCTCCCCGTGTCTGCGTGGGTTTCCTCCGGGTTCTCCGGTTTCCTCCCACAGTCCAAAAACATGGATCAACTCAATTGAGTTCTCCAAATTGCCCCATATAGAGTGTGTCTGTGTGAGTGAGTGTGTGTCCAGCGATAGATTGGCACCCTGTCCTGGGTGTATCTGCCCAGCGCCCGAAACGTTCTCCCCTAGATGGGCATGGGGAACCCCTCCCCACCCCGTGACCCTAATAGAGGATAAAGTGGAAGATAATGGATGGATGAATAATATAATGCAATTTACAGGACGACACGCCTTCTAATAAAAATAAAGATCTGAATGATGCTTAGGATTAATTATATACATCTATAGATCACATGACCTTCACTTCACAGAGCTGATATTCTTATATTCATCAGGCTTCCAGTTGGAGTTGCAGCCGACAGAATAAACTCTCTGATAACTGTGGATGGAGTTCTAACTGTAGATGTTCCGTTACCCGACCTGGCGCCACCAGCGGATCTGACGGTGCCGGTTCAGGTGAGCGTCTGTCACGGCTCCACGCCGTTGGTCAGATTTCATCCCGACTTTCTTCTGAAAGCTGCAGGAGTCGATCTCTAATGAAATGTCAGGCCGCCACGTCATTAATATTTTGACTTTGTGGATCTGAAAACGAGCTTCAGAAGCTCCGTGGAATTATCAGATGAAGCAGAAGAGAAAAAATAGATAGGGATCGTTTTCTTTCCGTCCTTCCGAAGCAAATGGGTTTCATGAATAAATAACGCCCGACTCTTCAGCCGCTTGGAAACGAGGTGCATTTTTCTTTCTTTGTCCATAATTGTTATAATAAGCCATGAAGACGCGCCGCGCCGCTCAGAGGGACGGCTGGCCTTTCCTCAGCACCGGCTCTGATCCGCCTCTGGCATTTTGAAGTGACATTTATTAGTATTTTTGTCTCGGCTTCGCTGAAATCTGCTCGGCAGGTGGAGATAGCGCCTCCCAAACCGGAGGACCAAGAAACAGACATCCAGGAACGGGCCGAGAAGACTGAGGACCCGGTAATCCCTCCATCTTCAGAAGAGCTGGATGGAAAGCCTGCTGCTGCTGCCGATGAGAGGATTGGTCACGGGGACGCCGAGCCGGATGATCTCACGGCTCAGGAGGGAGTGGAAGTCATATCCAGTTGGCGGGAAGAGGAGGAACGTCCTGAGGGAGGACGCGTAGGTCTTCACAAACAAGAGTCTTTATAGAACCTTCAAATTTTATCCAGTTCTTTTATATTTAGATTTCTTCTGTGGGCCTCACAGTGGGGTGGGGTGGGGTGGGGTGGGGTGGTGTGGGTGGGGTTGTGGGGGGTCATCCTTCATCAGGTTTGTAAAATGATGGCTGAATGATGGTTTTCAGGACTCGGTTGGAGCCGCAGATGAAGATGTCAAACCCTCAGAAGCCGCCGACCTGGCGACACCCGGATCGGACGGCGCTGACGTGGGGGAGGAGCCACGGTGCGAGGTCTCCGAGGGCGAGGTCACCGTCTCCGCCCGAGCTCAGGAGGAGGTCACTGTGCAACAAGAAGCCGTGGAGCAGATGATGAACGTCCAGTGAAGAGGCGACGCTGCAGTAATGCGTTCCGCAGTTGGGAGGCGCTCTGCTGTAACGCGGCTCACCGACGATAATAAAATCAGAATCTATTCTGGATCAGTTTCATTTCATTCTGTAAAAACCTCCACAGTTCAACAGCTCTGCATGGTTCAGTGTAGAACGTCTACAGAATCATCTGAGGTTCTGAGGGTCGTTCCTTCACTGTATAGCATGGAGGTCCTGGGCTTGAGTCCCATACTGGAGTTTGCATGTTCTCCTTACAGATATCTGCAGTATAGCTTAGTCAGCAGTAATTAAAAACACAGTTTATATAATTGTTCTAATATAAAATCTATCAGGCAGCACGGTGCCTTAGTGGTTTAGCATGTTCTCCTCTCAGCACTAGGGATTCCCGGTTCGAATCCCCATCTGGGTGGAGTTTCCATGTCCTCCCCGTGTCCGCGTGGGTTTCCTCCGGGTTCTCCGGTTTCCTCCCACAGTCCAAAAACATGGATCAAGTCAATTGAATTCTCCAAATTGCCCCATATAGAGTGTGTCTGTGTGAGTGAGTGTGTGAGTGCCCAGCAATAGATTGGCGTCCTGTCCTGGGTGTATCTGCCCAGCGCCCGAAACGTTCTCCCCTGGACGGGCATGGGGAACCCCCCCCCCCACGACCCTAATAGAGGATAAAGCGGAAGATAATGGATGGATGGATAAAATCAATCAGGGCGTCACACTGGTGTGGTGGTTGAATGTTCTTCACTCCATGAATTGAATGTTCTCAATTGCCCCATATAGTGTCTGTGAGTGGGTGTGTCCAGTGATAGATTGGCGTCCTGTCCTGGGTGATCCCCCCCCCCACGCTGCACATCGACCTTCCTTTCGATTGAATTTGCATTGTGTTTATAAAGATTCCGGCGGCGTTAGTTTGTCCTCTCTGACGGTCAGAGACGTCTTTTTAGGTTTTCGTGACGCCGCAGCCGTGTCCCCCGTTTTACCTCCAAATGAAACTTTCTGCTCCCAGAGCTCAGAACAGAACTCAGGGATTAAAGCTCCGTAAATAAACTCCGCTCTAATCCCCGCTGCTCTTAATGCAGCCGCGTGCCAAACAACCTGGATCCGCTCCCAAAAGCAGACCTCCAGAGTTCACGACGCCAATAAAGAATGTGGGGTGGGGGGGGGGGGGGGGGGGGTATCGGTGGGGGGACAAAAACCTAAAGCCTACCACAAAAAAGTAAATACAGAGATTAATTAAGACATTTTTTATTAACATCATTAATTAAACAAAGCTTCATATTTACATCTGGGAAAAAAAATCAAATACAGAAGAGAAGAAATGAACGACAAAGTTTACAAATAATTACAAATAAAATAAAATAAAATCATACTGTAGATATAAATCACTGCAGGTTAGAACAAACTCAAAAGCTGATTTCATTTAATTAATCTTAATTACATTTATCGGTTTTCTTTTTTTCCTTTTTGTTTTTTTTATTATTAAAAGCTTCTCATAATGATTGAAACCTTCTTCAGTTTGATTTGATAGTTTTTTTTAATCATTAACTCTTAATTTTATTTATTTTTTTTAAAGAAAGTCGGGATCCGTCCTCAGAACGTGGTTTAAATGAAGGCTGTGTTACGGAGTTTGGGTGGAGGAGCTGTGTGCTTAATTGCTGGAGGAGTCCTGGGTTTTGGGCGGTTCCTCCATGGGTTCCGGGAGGTTCTCGGTGCTGTAGAGGTAATACGGGGGAGTCTGTCGGGCCTCGATGATCAGGACGCCCTCAGGAGAAAGGGACGCGAAGACGGTGACGGGGTCCACATCCGCCGGGATCCTGCAGCACAGCGGCGGAGGTTCAGCGCCACACACACACCGACCCAACACACCAACCCTAAATATTCAACAGGCCTGTGTGTGTGTGAGTGTGTGAGAGTGTGTGTGAGAGTGTGTGTGTGTGTGTCAGTCTCATGTGAAAATTCTTTATAAACTTTCCAATTAACATCCTGCTGCAACAATCCACTGCTGCGATGTCCATGTGTCCCTGTCCCTCTCTCTCTCTCTTTTTTTTGGAGAACCTGCCCCACTCTGGAGGACCTGCCCCACTCTGGAGGACCTGCTCCACATGTGAGAACCTACTCCACGCTTGAGGATCTGCCCCACATGGGAGGATTAGCCCAACTCTGGAGGATCTGCCACATGTGTGAGGATCAGCCCCACTCTGGAGGACCTGCCCCACTCTGGAGGATCTGCTCCACATGGGAGAACCTGCCCCACTCTGGAGGATCTGCTCCACATGGGAGAACCTGCCCAACTCTGGAGGACCTGCTCCACATGGGAGAACCTGCCCAACTCTGGAGGACCTGCTCCACTCTGGAGGACCTGCTCCACATGTGAGAACCTACTCCACGCTTGAGGATCTGCCCCACATGGGAGGATTTGCCCAACTCTGGAGGATCTGCCACATGTGTGAGGATCAGCCCCACTCTGGAGGACCTGCCCCACTCTGGAGGACCAGCTCCACATGGGTGGATCAGCCCAACTCTGGAGGATCTGCCACACGTGTGAGGACCTGCACCATGCTTGAGGATCTGCCCCACATGGGAGGATCTGCCCCACATGGGAGGATCTGCCCCTGTTGTGGAGAACGCTATAAAGGACAGTGTTTATCTGAGAGCTGATTGGCTGATGTCTAAAGAGAATCTGGTTTAAATTCTTATTTTCTTTATTTTTGACCTCGTTCGTTTAAAAGGTCATCATCTCTAAATCGTATCAGATAAACAGGGTCCTCTGATCCACGTGTGGCAGATATAAATACCCCCCGTCTATTCTGGGATGGTCTCTGAGTGCCCCCCCCCCTCCCCCGCGTGCTCCTGCAGAACCCTGACCCTCAAACAGCTGAGCCTCATTCCGCACATTCCTCCATCAGACCTGCGTTCCTCACCCGCCGCGTTTCCTTTCTGCCGGGTGGGCTCGGGTGGGGCCGGGTGGGCGGGGCCTCTGCGTAGCGTGTGCTGCATGCCGACGGCGTTTGATACTCACTGGATCTTTTTGGTGAAGTTTTTTGTCACGATTCCTCCCTCATCCTGCTTCTCCTCATGTTTACCTAAAATCAAATAAAAACGCAGCATGAAGCCCCTCCCTCAAGAGTTTGGGAGCGCGATGAAGGGTTACGAGCTCGAAAGTCATCCACAGTCATACTTCACGGTTGGCATCGAGCAGCTGTTATTCAAACGGCATCAACGTAATTAACGTAGAAACTACAACTTCTTCAAAAATCTCATGTTTGAGGTATTTAACAAACTTTAATTAATTAAAAACCAATAAAATAAATGTTGGTTTTTGGTGTGGTCCCCTCCCTCAGTGTGTTAACTGAATGGGGGACGTACCGTTTGGGGACGTACCGTTTGGGGACGAACCGTTACGGTTCCCTCATCCGGTGCTCGATGTAAGGAACATAAATATGTATTCAGAGTACTTTTGTTATTCTTAACTTTAAGGCTTTATGTTTAGTCTTTTACTTTTATTGATGTATTTATTTATTCATTAAGTTTTATGTATAATTAATGATTTGGTTTAATATCTGACCTCATTATTAAAATTAATGAGAATAAAGAGTGTTTTTGACCCTTTGATCTCTGTTTCTATGTCTGTCTCTCACACTCTGTCCCTCTGTCAGCTGTTTGGATTTTTATTGCAGCACTATCACTTAGACACACACACTCACACACACTCACACACACACACACTCTCACACACTCTCACACACACACACACTCACACACACTCCAGTATAAACAGTTACAACTGTTTCTCGGTGTCACTGAGTCATGGACCTGATTTATCAACATGAAACGGGGAGTTCAAACCAGTTTGGAACGAACTGGAACCCCGACTGCAAGTTCCTAACCCATCATCTCTCAGTCTTGCTCCCCCCGCTCTGTTCAGAGGACCTCCGTCCTGTCTCACTCCTGGTTTGTCCTCGTCGGGTGTTTATTCCAGACTGCCTCGTCTTTCAGGCCTGCGCTCCATCAGTGTGTCGGGTTCGATTACAGCGGCGTGAAACCGACCGAACACTGCGAACTTTAAACGCCTTAAAAAAAAAAAAAAAAAAAGAAAAAGCCTTTTTATGGATCCAGTGAGGACGGTCTCGTCGTCCGAGTCGTTTAGACGAGCTGATGAGAAACAAACTCTTTATAAAACGTTTACGTCAGAGTCAGAGGACTTCAGCAGGTCGCCGTGACATCATCGCTGTAACTAATGAGGTCGACTGTCCACATACTTCTGACTCAATACACCACTGCTGAGCATCGCTCACTCACTCACACCACCACCCGTACGTTCATCCACCACCGCACACCCACAGAGGTGACCCACAGAGGTGACCCGCAGGAGAACATACTAATTTTTATTATACATTTTATTTTTTGGCGGCAATGTTCTCCTCTCAGCACTGGGGATTCCCGGTTCGAATTCCCATCTGGGTGGAGTCTCCATGTTCTCCCTGTGTCCGCGTGGGTTTCCTCCGGGTTCTCCAGTTTCCTCCCACAGTCCAAAAACATGGATCAAGGTCAACTGAACTCTCCAAATTGCCCCATATAGATATATGTGTGTGTGTGAGTGACTGTGTGTGTGCCCAGTGATAGATTGCCCCCATGTCCTGGGTGTGTCTGCCCAGCGCCCGAAACGTTCTCCCCTGGTTGTGCATGGGGAACCCCCCCCCTCCCCGCGACCCTAATATAGGATGAAGAGGATGATGATGGATGGATGGACTTTATTTTTTGGGGAGGTTTATTCACTTCATCTTTATAAAGATACTTTAGGAACCAGAACTTCACCGTTAACCTTCAGCCAACATGGTCCATCCAAAGTGTTGTTACTTATTGAGGAACAGCTGATTCGTTCACCTTCTAGGCCTCTTGTCCTGTCAGGGTCAGGGAGTGCTGGGGCCTATCCCAGCAAAAACAGGACCAAAAAAAGTATCAATGTGGTTTTTGTTTGCATGCTGAGACCTAAAGATCACACAGAACCCCAAGTTCACATGTTTTTTGGATCGGGATTCCAAATCCTCTACATCACAACTCATTATTTACATGTTCAACTTTTTTTTATGTGGACCCACCCGTGGATCCTTTACGCACGGTTCCTTTACTTATGGTTCCTTTACCCGTGGCTCCTTTACTTTTGGTTCCTTTACGCACGGTTCCTTTACGCACGGTTCCTTTACCCGTGGTTTCTTTACGCACGGTTCCTTTACTTATGGTTCCTTTACGCACGGTTCCTTTACGCGTGGTTCCTTTACGCACGGTTCAGTTAGTTGTTAGTTAGTTGGAGGTATTTTGGCGTCTTACCCGAAACCTCCACGAAGCCGTCCTTGGTCCTGACGCTCAGCTCGTGCGCGCGGTAGCTGTGCACGTTCACGCACACCTTCCACGGCTCGGCGGGGTCCGGCGGGGGCGAGCCTCGGGCCGCGGGGCCGCGCGGAAACGGCGAGAGCAGCGAGCCGGACCACGGGCCGCCGAGGCGCGCGCTCAGCCGGGGGCGCGCCCAGCCCGGCCAGTCCATGGACAGGTCCTCCGGGAACGCGCACAGGGGCATCGAGAAGTCCGGGTCCATGAAGTGCGAGCCGAACGGGTCCCGGGTCACCCGCTGCCTGCTGCCCAGGGGGTAGAACTCTCCTTCCGCCATCTCAGAGGACTCTGCCAACGTTCTGCTATTCCGATAAACTGGATTAAACTGGATTAAACTAAATTAAACGTGATTAAACTAAATTAAACTAGATTAAACTAAATTAAACTAGATTAAACTAGATTAAACTAGATTAAACTAGATTAAACTAGATTAAGACGGTGTATCCGGATGACGTCTTTAACAGGCTTCAGCAGTGCGGGAGGTCTGCACGCGCTCCTGTAACTCTTTACCCCTCAGCTGCCCCCCTCACCCCCTTATATAGAGATCAGGGTAACTCCAGCAGTCCAAAATAGAGCCGCCGTCGGGTTGCCAGATACGCGGTTAACCAGCTGAGATCAGTTTCAGATTAATTAGCAGTGGGAGCTGATTAATCTGCATGGAGGGAACAATTAATGAGTTAATGAAGCTCATTAACTCATTAAAGCTCCTGCAATGTAATTAAATAGTTTGTCTACAAGGCGTGTTAGTGCACGACATGGCAACCCGGGTAAAAGGCCCTCCTCGGTTCTCTCAGTTTGGTTCTGGAGTCCAGTCGCTTCTGCAGAGTTCACGTGCGCTGCTTTAATCAGAACTATGAATCAGGAACTCTCCAGAACGAGCCATTAGGGCCTATCCCGTCCGTGCGTGATAGGAAAGGAATCATTAGTGACGTCAGATCCACTCTAATAAACAAAACAACTGAACTGAACTCTGAATAAAAGTTATAACAGTGAACAGAGCACATGAAAACATTCAACCATCTTTAGAAAACAGATTCTGGTGAAGTTTAGAATGATTTTTTAATTTTCTTCCCTCGTTCTGTAAACAGACACGAATGATCTCACAAACCTGATTTATATCAATAAAGTAGATAAAAAAAAAAAAAAAAAAACAATGTTAAAATGGAGTGAAGCGGAGGTCAGTGAACGCAGCATGTGCAGTGTTCCCTCCCTGTGGTGAGTCATTTGTTAAAATAGGACTGTAAGTCAGATTTCAGGGCCTGGCTCTGATCTCGGGTGATGTCACCCCACAGACGTAACCGACCCCCCGGGAACCCTCACTCACTTCCAGGATCCCTTATGAAGACACGACATTCCAACTTCATATAATCAAAGAATATAAATACGGCTGATATCTGTTTATTCGGGTCATTGGGAGTCCGGATTGAGACAGAGGACGGTCCAAACGTACACACGGGTGATTTCACATGTAATGAACAGGAACACATGGACATATATTTATGGCTGTTGTTGTACATCGGGTTTAAATCCAGGGAATCGGACCGGCTCCGGCCCGAATGCTCCGCAGATCATTTACAACTTTATATTCTACACCCTGTTCAGAACTCAACCAGGTGAGGTTTCAGTCATTAAGGTTTAAACACCAAATCCACTGAAACCAATTTAATCACCTCATTTATTATTATTTATTTATTTATTATTATTATTTATTTATTATTATTATTTTAATGGCTGAGTTTGTTTTCTAAAACCTCACAGATCGTATGAAACTCTGTCCGGACCAGGTGAAGATCTACAGGCCTCCTGACCCCCTCCATCAGAGCTGGAACCCCACCCCTCCACACCTCACCCACCACAAACGCAGACTCAGGAGGAGATCGGTCGCTCATAACATAAATAAAACCAAAACACGTTACCCGCTTGTAAACGTAGAGCTTAAAGGGTTACGATGAAATTTAAAATAGTTTCTATGATAATAAAAATAATAGCAATAATAAATAAAATACTTTTCCGGAGGTACGTCACAGAATTAAAAAGGTAAAAAATTGAGCAGCACACGCGGAACATTAAATATTCATATTAAATAATAAATAAAAAATAAACGCACGGCCAACTTTGATTAGATCAACCTCCTAAATTTGACTCTTATTATTCATTATCTCAGCTCCTCTGAGCTTACAGATGGGGTTTGTAGTTCTACAGTTCCATTCTGTAGTCCATCAGTTCATACTCTGTTCAATAAGTGTAGAAACAGGGAGGTGAATCTAATAAAGTGGCCGCTGAATTTATAATCTAATTACAAATCGCAAAAAAAATTAATAAATTATCAATAAATAAACAATAAATAAATAAAAACAACACAGCGGTTTAAAAAGATCTCACTCTGATCAGGTGTATCAACTAATCAGTGATTGATTATGTCCGGATCAATAACCTGATCAGATGTGTTTGTGACGGTTGCCATGTCCACGCTTTGTGTTCGGTTGAGGTTCATCGTTCGTCTCATTTTTAAAGATAAAAAGTTTTGAACCGTGTTCAGGGAGGTTCTCCGTTTTTTTCCCCAGCAGTCTGTGCGTTAGCGTCGAGCGCGGCCGTAGCTGGCAGCTGAGTCGTAGCTCCTGCTCCTGGAGCTCAGGGAGGAGGCGCGGCTGCGGCTGCGGGACGTGGAGCGGCTGCGGCTGCGCGTGATGCTGCGCGTGAGGGAGAACAGGCTCCAGGTGGAGATGCTGCTGCAGCGGCTGGACGAGGACGAGGGGCTGGGGCGGTAATACGGGACCGGCCTCTTCCTCGCACTGTGAGGAGGAACGCAAATAAACACTTTCACTTTAAAACTTAAAACGGGGCGGGGCTTAGCCTCAGAGACATCTTAATAAAGCAGTGCGGTCTGAGAAGACGTATTACTTTAATAAAACTCTTACAAACACACTATAATAAAAATTATTAAAAACTAAATGGTTAATAATCTTCTGTGATGTAATCTAGTCTGGTTTTTAAAGTGAACGCTGATCGCTAAGTAACAGGATTCCAGTTTCCCTAACGATCAAACACTGCCATCAAGTGGACGAATTACAGAACACAGTGTAACGTGTTTAGTGCTGATCTCTGTTTATATTAATCTGTATTTTATGATTAAAAATAATGTATTGTATATCACGCATTGATATGAATGTGAAGCGCTCAGAGGTGTGTGTTATTGTTTATGATGTCACGGCCGGACACAACGGCTCAGCCAATCAGATTTAAGGAGCGGGACAAGCCGTTTTATAAACACTTTTCATAATCGTCTTATTATAAACTCCTTTGAAGATTCTGGATCTGTGATTTCACAATCTTAAACTCTTCCACAGCACACGTCATGTCACTTCCCCAAACTGTTTCCAGCATTCAGGTGTGCTGATCACATGGCTTGGTCACATGGGACTGAATATAAAACCTGACTTGAATGATCCAGTCACCTAAAGCGTTCTAAAATCCCTCTTGTATAGAACATTGGAACCGATTTCCCGGCTGATCTCAAAGTAACCAGCAGATGGCAGTGTTCCACGTTTTTTTTAAACGTTAAATTTCAGACTGCTTTGTGTTTATATTTATAAAACCTTTTAATTCTTCTTATTATAATTGAATTTAAAACATCAATGACGTCACCTGAATCACTCTGATGTAATTCCTTAAATGATTTTATTTTTATGATTCAGAGGACATTCTGAGGACATTCTGAGGACAGGGACCGCGGGTTCGAGGTGAAGGGACGACGGCAGGATTTGTACCTGGTAATTCTCCGAGCCTCCAGGTGACTGGGCGAGTCTCTCCTCCTCTTCCTCAGCGGTGAGCTGACTCTCCTCCTGCTGCGCTTCCGCTCTCGTTTCAGGACCTTCCTGCAGGAGCTCCTGCTTCTGTCTCTGCTTCTTTTTTTGTTAAACATCAAACAAACGGAGCATTAAAGATAACGGACCCAGCGCATCATACCCAACATTATGGTTAATTAATTAATTAAAGTATTAGATAATAATCAGATATTAATTCTGAACTGCTGGGTACCTGTCCAGTGAGTAGCTGGTGTGTTTTTCACTCCGTCGGCTGCTGACGCTGCACACACTCCCCCTGCTGGAATCCAGGGAGTAACTCGACGAACGTGAGAATGACCTTCAGACACACACACACACACACACACACACACACACACGGGTTCACGAGCTGAACACACTCCAACAGATCCAAATAAAGAGACGGCTGGCCGGCAGAGACCTGCTCCTGGAATGACGCCCCCAGTGTCGGGAACTGGCAGACGATCGTCTGCGGCTGCGCAGCCGGGCCTGCGTCTGAGAGCGCTGCTTACTGCAGGATGGAGAGCGATAGCTGAGTGACCCTGTGCAGCTGCTGGACTTCTCCCTGCAACGCAACCACATGAAGAACATCTCAGCGTCTGATAGAGTAAACTCGGAGAACGGCCCTTCCCCAAAGTGTTTCCTGTGAGGTCAACCTGCCACCACCAGCTCATGCTGACCTTTTGACCTTGGCGCAGACGGCGCCGTGGCGGCGACTCCTCCGGAGAGACTCGTGGCTGCTTAGAGAGTGTCCCGAATCCGAGGAGCTGTCCGTGAACTCGAGTTGTTCCTGCGAGTCCTGCCGGCCGGCCTTCCCGTCCGCCGACGCCTTGGACGCCCCGCCTTTGGATGACAGCGGCGAGCACGTGTCGTTCCCCGAATCGTAATCGGCGCACCCTCTGCTCTGATTGGAGGGTGAATCGTGCACGGCGGAGCGTTTGACCTGCGGGGGGCGACACGGCTTGTGGGTTTGACCAAATTTGAGCATCTGAAAGACTAAAGAGCCGCTTACAAACAGCACAGCATGCAGAGAGCTCACATGCCAGAACGTTCAGAAGAGGAAAACAAAGACTATCACTCTATACATTCATAAAACTAAATCTCTGAGTTTAATTAATGTTGATTCAGCAAATAAAACTAAAGAATGTTACAGAGGAAGGAACTGTCTAAGGATAAGTCTTTAAAGTTCTAACGTAACAAACAGAGAGAAAACAGAACAGAGTTCCATCAGTTTAGTCTAATAATGGCTGAATAGCAGGGCCTGTCTGTTCTCCTGCAGAAAGAACGTTCTAATTCCACCAGCGCCCTTCAACATGTCCCTGAATCTGCGGATGGCTTCCACTTACCAATCCGGACTTCCTCCTTAAGAAGGTACGGTGTAAGAAAAAGGGAAGAGCGGGTAACGTGAGATCAGTGTCAATGCAACAAAAAGACAAATCAGTCTCAGGTTCTGCAAACCCAGAGTCTCTCTGCATCATGTCTACAGTTCAGCTGCACTTACACAGAAACCTTTAGAACTTAAACATACAAAAATACACAAGAACATTAGAAACGTCCTGATCGGGTTCCTGAACTCTCATTCGTCTCTGTTTCGGGTTCGGTGCAGTTAATGTGAATGAACATTTACATTTACATTTACATTCAGTCATTCAGCCGACGCTTTTATCCAAAGAGACTTACAAATGAGAACATCACAGTCAGAAGTTCTGCAGAAAACCAACTCCACTGTAAATTCATCAAACCTGATTGTTATTTGATGCTCCGCCCCCCCCCCCCCCTTTTTTTTTTTACAACAGGTGTTTGTTAAAGCGATGTGTCTTCAGTAGTTTCTTAAAGCTGCTTATGGACAGAGTTGGGAAGATCGTACTATCATGTTGCAGTGGTGAACGCCACGGAGTGAGAATCAGCTCCTCTGTGAGGTGGAACCACCAGGGGGCGATCATCACCAGAGCAAAGTGAATGAGTCAGAGTGTATTTTGAAAAGATAGAGTGAAGGTAGGAGGGGCCAGATCCAGAAATGGTTCTGTAGATCAGAGTCAGAGACTTGTACTGAATGCAGCAGCTACAGGGAGACAATGGAGGGACATGAGTGATGGAGGGACATGAGTGACGGAGGGACATGAGTGATGGAGGGACATGAGTGACGGAGGGACATGAGTGATGGAGGGACATGAGTTCGCTTGGGGGTTAAACACGAGTCGGGCTGCAGAGTTTTGAATTAATTGAAGATTAAGAACATGATAGGGGAGTGGTAGCTCAGTGTTTTGGGCATTGGGGTATCAAGCAGAAGGTTGGGGGTTCCAATCCCAGGTCCACTGAAGTTACCAGTGTGAGTCCTTGAGCGAGACCCTTAACCCTCATTGCTCCAGGGATGTTGTGATGAACCCTGTGTTCATCTTGTAAGTCGCTTTGGATAAAAGCTTCTGCTAAATGACCAAATGTAAATGTAAACATGTTCTCCATTCGGGCGGCTCACAGATCAGCCGTTCCTGATCAGGACAGACTGCCGGTTCTCCGCTCTGATGGTGCAGTTTGTATCAGACTGATATTCGTCTAATTAACGAACTCAGAACAGGACATTCCTAATGAATATTCAGTCTAATGTCTGAAGGGTCCCCCCCCCCCCACACACACACACTCACCCCGGTGTTACCGTCACATCCTCACGGAATGTCCCTTTAATTTCATCCCTCAGTGTTTAAATCCTAAGAGTGAGCGCCGTTTATTTCCCAGAACGTGACCTCGGTGCGAGGAAAGGTCAGCGGAAGGTTCGAGTGGATTCACGCTCCGATAACGACATCCCCTCGAAAGCCCGCTTCCATTTTAAAGTTAATGAATGCAGCGGCTGTGCAATATGCTAATCTGATCTAATCTCCACCGAACCTCCCTCCTGCAAATCAGACGGAATTAGAACCCCGATTTAGGATTCATTATGTTTACTGAAACAACGGCGCCACCCATTTTACATTCACATTTTAATGTTAAATATGAAGATTAATGAGCTGAATGATGTAAAAGCTTAATTAAGGACAGCGTGTTAAAGTTAAATATGTAAATAAAAATCATTTATATATATATATATATATATATATATATATATATATATATATATATTATATTTACTATAAACTGAACACGGATGTTAATAAATTCATGTTAATAAATTCATGTTAAAATATTAATGTTGAAGGAATTAATTTAATTTTTTTCGTTTAAATGTTTAAAAAATGTTTATGATATTATACTTATAGCTTTAATGTTATGACATCACAGTGCAACATGTTCATGATGGTATTGATTACAATGTACAAACACGTCACATGTGATTATTAATTACATGCTGAGCCTCTGATTGTGACATCACAATGTTTAACGCAGGTGAATGAACTATTTTAATGCTTTATAAATTAATTAATTAATTCATTATCTTCCGCTTTATCCTCTATAAGGTTCGCGGGGGGGGGGGGGGGACGACGAACATTTCAGGCGCTACACCCAGGACATGACACCAATCTATCGCTGGGCACACACTCACTCACACAGACACACTCTATATGGGGCAATTTGGAGAACTCAGTTGACCTTGATCCATGTTTTTGGACTGTGGGAGGAAACCGGAGAACCCGGAGGAAACCCACGCGGACACGGGGAGAACATGGAAACTCCACCCAGATGGGGATTCGAACCGGGAATACCTAGCGCTGAGAGGAGAACATGCTAAAGCACTAAGCCACCGTGCTGCCCTGCTTTATATAAACACAGTTTCTTAGTTTAATAGTTTAATGATGATACAGACTGTTTTGGTTGAACTTCTCTTCTCTGTGATGTTTGTAGATTTAAGTTATAATGATTATGAATGTGTATAAATGGACTGTACGCAGTGTGTGTGTGTGTGTGTGTGTGTGTGTGTGTGTGTGTGTGTTTATTATTTATTTATTTCTCCGTTATTGCTGCACTCATGTCTTTAAAGCCGCTCGTCTCGTCTCGTTAATTTCTTTGAAGCGCAGAGGTAATGGATGTCTTCTCACGTCTCTAAAGGCAGCAGCGGCGGTCAGGTGTGTTTACGGCTTTGGGGCGGCGCGCTGATACACTTACTGAGCACTTAGAGGGGATTTTAGGGACTAGCTTCACTGTGGAACCCCACTCCAAACCTCCGTGATCTCCTGACCGGCGCCCCCCGTCTGCAGACCCGGATTTAGCAGGAGCTTCAGATCTGCAGGAGACAATCACACAACCCCGAACCGTCCAATCAGAATACTCACAGATACACCAACTGAGATACAACAGCACAGTACAGTGTGTGTGTGTGTGTGTGTGTGTGTGTGTGTGTGTGTGTGTGTGTGTGTGTGTGTGTGTGTGTACCTGCTCTCTACACTCGATGATCTCGAATCTGAACTCTCAGTGCGTCGTGAACGGCGTCGATGATGAGCGGCACTGCGCCATCTACAACATACACACACACACACACACACACACAATTCACACACAATTCACACACACACACACAATAAGCACACACACACACACACAATTCACACACACAATAAATACACAATAAGCACACACACACACACACACACACACACACACACACACACAATAAATACACAGACAATAAGCACACACACACACACACAAAATTCACACACCATTCACACACACACAATAAATACACACAATAAGCACACACACACACACACACAATTCACACACACACAATAAATACACAGACAATAAGCACACACACACACACAATTCACACACACACACAATAAGCACACACACACAATAAGCACACACACACACACACACACACACAATTCACACACACACAATAAATACACAGACAATAAGCACACACACACACACACAATTCACACACGCACGCACACACACAATAAATACACACACAATAAGCACACACACACACACACACACAATTCACATACATACACACAATAAATACACACACAATAAGCACACACACAATTCACACACACACACACAATAAATACACACACAATAAGCACACACACACACACACACAATTCACACACACACACACAATAAATACACACACAATAAGCACACACACACACACACACACAATAAGCACACACACACACACACACACACAATAAGCACACACACACACACACACACACACACAGTGATTATTATTTTACTGATTCAGTTCAGATTCATCTTCATTTTTACACAAAAGTTTTATAAAAGTCAAGAACACAAGATAGGCAGCACGGCGGCTTAGTGGTTGGCATGTTCTCCCCTTGTCCGCGTGGGTTTCCTCCGGGTTCTCCGGTTTCCTCCCACAGTCCAAAAACATGGATCATGGTCAAATGAGTTCTCCAAATTGCCCCATATAGAGTGTGTGTGTGAGTGAGTGTGTGTCCAGCGATGTCCTGTGTGTATCTGCCCAGCGCCTGAAGTGTTCTCCCCTGGATGGGCATGGGGAAACCCCCCCCCCCCCCCCCCCCCCCCCGCGCGACCCTAATAGTGGATAAAGCGTATGATAATGAATGAATAATAAAGGTAACGAGTGATTGATATCGCACCTCTTGTTGCGTTTCCTCTCGTCCTTGCGTTTGCGTCGGGCGCTGGATGAGCTGCGAGCAGAGAGACACGTCATGTCGTCGTTCACACAACCAGAACCCCTCTACACACTAAAGAACCAAAAGAATGCGGACAACCGGCTTTCGGGACGTCCGGTTCTAACGGTGGGTTTTGCATTCCGATTCGTTCCACATGTATTGGGTTAGGTTTGGGTTCAGGACTCCGGCGTTCCCGCACCGTGTCTCTTTATCACGCGCAGGTGGTGTGGGTCAGGGATGGGGGCCTTCCCTAAACTGTTGGCAGAGTGGTAGGACTGCCACAGAGGAATGCTGGACTAACTCATACCGCGGTGGTCACTTTGTTTTGGTCACGTGATTCTCTGTGTGTTTTAAAAAGTCTAAATAAAAACAAACCTGTGTCTCTTCTTGGAGGTCGAGCTGAGGACGAAAAGAAGAAGGTTAGAACCCACGGTACCCACCGCTCACCCCCCCCCCCCCCACTGTGATCGATCTGCTCAGATTCAGATGAACTACCTGTGGTGCTTTCCCTTCTTTGAACTCTTCCTCCTCCTCTTCTTCTTCTTCTTCTTCTTGCGGAGTGGAGATGGACTGAGGGACGGACACCTGCGGGAACAGCGTCCCCATCACACATCACGAGTTTATGAAGCTTTATAAACATCATACATCAGACCCTCAGACCCTCAGACTCATCACACACCGATCAATACAGAGAGGAATGAGCGACACTGACGGGACAGGCTCAACCCAGAATTAGATTCTATATTGTCCCCCCTGGACAGGCACCCCACACCCTCCCAGTGTGTCCACATACTTATGGTCTTTGAAATGTTATTGAATGTAATATCTGTATTTTATAGATAATGATTGTAATGCAGCTGTATAAGTTTATAGTTTATAGAGTTCGGCGCCGGTCATTGATTCAAACCCATTAAAGGTTTAACGAGACTGGGCATCGACAGCGGCATGTTATACGGCTTCATTAAACCGTTATAGCGCCCCCTTTATTAAGTGACCATGTAATAATAAAGGGATTATATTACAGATATTACGGTAATGAAAAGCAGCTCGTTACGACTTTGACCTTCGCAGAGCAGCGGGACACGCGGGAGCACGCGGGGAACGGGATGACGACGAGGCGGCCGATCATGTGACCTCGGCTCTCACTGACCTCTCTCTCCTCCTCTTTCGGTCAGACTTCTTCTTCTTCTTTTTACTTTTGGAGAATTCGCCGTGGAGAGACACCCTGTAACAGAACAATCAGAACAATACATTTTATTATAACATACTTCATACTGGTAACATCATACAACCAATTAACCTAATTAAAACTTAATAAATTAAAAGACATGTTCTCAGTCCTGTTTCTTAATTGACTCTAGCGCCCTCTGGTGGTCAGGGTCAAGTTCTAGAACGGAGATCTTGATGAGGTTCGCGGAGTGACGTCTCTTGGGCTGAAACCTTCAGGTTCTCACTTTAAAATCAACACATCTGTTTATTCCGTCTGCTTTCATTTGTAATGTTTCTATTTTGATTCCAATCTGGGTGGATTTTGCATGTTCTCCCCATGTTTCCTCTGGGTTCTCCAAAAATATGAATTCAAGGTAAATTAAATGGTCGTAATTGCCCCATATAAAGCGTGTCTATGTGTGCCCAGTGATAGATTGGCGTCCTGTCCTAGGGGATTCTGCCCAGCACCCGAAACCTTTGTCCTCTGGATGGGAGAACGTTTTATTATTTTTTATTGCTTTTCGGATTCCAGATGTTATACAGCGTGATGCCATAAACGTTCCTGCGGTTCCCCGCTGGTTTTGTACGCGGAGTGATTACTCTTTCGGAGTTTATGGTGGTGAAGATGATGATGATGATGATGATGATGATGAGGACCAATGGGAATCAGAACACAGAGGAAAGTGGACCCTCTGACTTCAGGACTTTGACTTTGGGAGGTTGATCCATCTCGGCGGCGTGCTGCGGCGGTGCGAACGCAGCGTCCCGATGTCGGAGAGACAGATGGGTCGGGGTGAAGGGCTTAGCGGCGGCGTGCTGAGAGCAGAGCCACACCGCACGAGACCCGGAGACATCAGAAATACCCCGAACTGAACGAACGGAACAGGTGCGCTTTGAGGCAACAGTTTAGGGAAGGCCACAACAATTAAGTAAAGGTTATCATTTACATTATTTTGATTGTTTTAATGAAGTTTCTGATCAGACGTGATTTCCATAAAGGTTCTTTGGATGTGAATGAGATTTTGGGATGTCGGGATGGGACGCTGTAAGTGATACCCCTGCGGGGTAATAAATGTATCCGGAGAGGGGAGAGGCGTTTCCATCGGCGCCTCCGCTGAGTGATGGAGCTTCCCTGAAGGACACGCACGCTTCCTGACAAACGATGAATTACTGCAGCGCTGGAGGGATCAGCTTCCACCACGCAATCACCCATGACGCCACCTTGTGGCCAGCAGTGAGTTCCGTTACACCGACGTCAGAGAGACCAGAGGAAAATGCAGACGGACTTCATGTTTTAAATGTTACGGTACCAAGCGACCGCGCTGGAGCTCGGCTGCAGAACCCGCTCAGATGTTCGCCCGTCTCAGATCTGTCTTCGGAGATGTTCTATAAACAGGATGCACTGCGTTCCGCAGGATTCTCGGTGCTCAGGGTGAAGCCAGTACGTTGTTTTTTTTGTTGCCATGATGCACAGTGTAAAAAAACAAAAAAAATTTAGGGGCTCGTGTCACATCAATTAAAGAGTCTTCTGATCATATCTGGCGTCCGTTGCCGGAGGGACAGCCGCATAATCCGGACGAGCTCGCAGTGAGGGGACGACGCAGGCCGCGATTGGCGGAGACGTTTATTATGGAGCAACAAATGAAGGCAATAATGTGGATGAGGTGTTGAGCCTGGAGCCGCTGGAGGCGGCGAGGCAGCGAGGTGCTCACAGTGCGGCGCTGACGGCATGAATTACAGGCTGATTAGAGACAAACCGAGTGTCTGCGCCGCTTAATTAGAACGCTCCGTCACTCGTTACGGCCCACGTTCGGCTCCCGGAGAACGCGATGCGGAGGGACAGTTAAGATCTCAGCGTGAAAATGAGAACGGTCCTCACGCAGATTCGTACGGGAACCGTTAGGAACATAAAGACGTGACGAGAAGAAAATAAACTTCATTCATTCACTACAGACAGCTCAGGGTCACTGTGCGGACAGCACACACACACACACATACACACACACACACACACACACACACACACACAGCATCCAGAGCACAGTGACCCTGTGGATGTGAACATATTTAATACATGTTTTAAACGTAATGTTGTTAATATAAATGCCGTTGCATCGTGTTAGGCGTTTGGTAGAGCGGGGCGTCACATGGCAACCTCGAGGTCATGGGGTGGAGGAGTGGGGGGGGTATGGGTGGGGGTGGGGGGGGCTGATGGACGACTGAGAGAAGACGTGAAGGTTACGGAGCTAAAAGCCTGTCAGCTCTGAGAACAGATTTACAGAATGGAGGCTGCAGCAGCTGCGAGGTTCAACCTGCTGTCTGTTAATCTGACGGATGAGAGACCTCAGGGCCTCACTGACCCTCACTGAGAGAGAGAGAGAGAGAGAGAGAGAGAGAGAGAGAGAGAGAGAGAGAGAGAGAGAGAGACAGAGAGAGAGACACAGAGAGAGCGAGAGAGACAGAAAGAGAGAGAGGAGGACAGAGGAGCGCTGTGGACCTGTAGGAACGATGGCGTCTGTGGTGTTTATGTCTTCGGTGCTTTCTGTGGCTCCTCCCTTCGGTCCCCTGCACCTCCTGCTCCTCTCGCTCGGGTTCCTCCTCATCGGGTTTCACTGCAACGCAAACCGGCGCCTCCAACCTGCCAGAGAAGGAAACACACTCTACATTACTGCGTGTGTGTGTGTGTGTGTGTGTGTGTGTGTGTGTGTGTGTGATTATAATAACAAGATCAAGCCCAGAGATCAGAGTCATTAATGATGAAGACGTGACGTGAGAACATCACGCCATCAGAACAACAAAGGTTCTGTGAGGACCGCAGGGTCTGGAGTTCACTTCTGACTTCTGAGTTCTGGTTCCGAGTTCTAGAGTGGAGTTCTAAGTTCTGGTTCTAAGTTCTGGTTCTGAGTTCTGGTTCAGAGTTCTGGGTTCTGAGTTCTGGTTCAGAGTTCTGGTTCAGAGTTCTGATTTCAGAGTTCAGAGTTCTGAGTTCTGGTTCTGGTTCTGGAGCTGCAGGATAATGAAGTGATTTATCTCTGGAGGTTCAGAGGATCAGGAGGCTGCTGTTATTGTCTCGTGTCGGGCCGCCGTACAGTCTCCGCTTTATTTCCCTCATCACTGCACTGTAATCACTCTCTGCAGTGTGTGAGTGTGTGTGAGTGTGTGAGTGTGTGTGTGTGAGTGTGTGTGTGTGTGTTATTGAGAGTGACTCATGACTCCTGGCTCGTTGATTCACTGCCGTGCTGTACGCTGGGCGGGGGGGGGGGGGGGGGGGGGGGGCAGGCAGATGGTGCTGGATGGAGGAAATGTCACGTCCTGAGTGAGACGAGGTCTCATCACCTGAGCTCCTCCAACACAACCAGCCTCATCTGTAATCATCATCACCCCGGAGCCTATCCCAGCACTTATATAAAAAACAAAGAAACAACTAAAAAGATTTCATTTACATTTTATTTTAATTTCCGTGTCTTGATCCAAGTCTGGATCGGTGTTCCGATCCGTGTTTTTATCCCGATCCGTGTTTTTTTAATCCAAGTCCCGATCCGTGTCCTGATCCAAGTCTGGATCGGTGTTCCGATCCGTGTTTTTATCCCGATCCGTGTCCCAATCGATGTCCCGAATCGTGTTTTGATTTAAGTCCCGGTCATCCGTGTCCTGATCCAAATCCAGATCTGTGTCCTGATCCAAATCCAGATCCGTGTTCTAAACCGTGTCCTGATCCAAATCCAAATCCAGATCCGTGTCCTAAGCCGCGTCCTGATCCAATTCCCGATCCATGCCGTCATTCCTGTCCATGTTTTCACTCGGTCTGGTGTGTTTTGTTTACAGGTGATGACCTGTCCTCCCTCCCCGTTTGTCCTCAGTCCTTGTCTTGATGTCGTGTCCTTTATCTCAGAGGCTGCTCTCTTTCTCTCTCTCTCCTATCCCGTCCGTCTCTGTGGACGGGCGTCCGGACTCTTGCGCGGCTCATTTAGCTCCCCGTCGTTCTAATTGGTCTTTATCTGTTCCATTAGTCTGAGATCTCATGCTGCAGTGAGGACTCGTACCTGCGGACGGCTCGCTGAGCCCTGCGCCGCGCCGCGCCGTCCTGCTGTGAGGCTGCACTTCCTTTAATCACATGACATGCTGCCTTCGCCTCCATCACAGACGCACCGCTGGAGGTCAGCGAAGCCACCGGCATTCTGACCAAAAAACACCACACTGACCCCCCCTGCCCCGCCCACCCGCTCAGGACATGAAGAAGAAACTAGAGACAACACAGCAGACTGTCGTCCCCACGAAGATCAACCAGGATGCACCGCAAACCTTCAGTTTCACAGAATTCAACTTCTTGATAGGAACGCCGAACTGACGGCCGGTGACGGGATAGGCCTCGTTCACCGCTGACACCAAGTCCAAGCTCGAGTAATTAATTCATATCACGCTTTTTTACAATTGTACGTCGTCACACAGCAGCTTTAAAGTCTTCAAAGCCTTTAAAACCCCAAAGAGCGAGCCGAGGCGACAGCGGCAAGACAAAACTCCCTGTTATGGTGTTATTTTAAGGAAGAAACCTTGTGAGGACCGAGGCTCAGTGGGGGACTCATCCTCCTTGAGTCCACACGTGACGAACCGTCCGTCTGTCCGCGGGTCGAGAGTCTGCTGACGTGATTCAGATGAAACGGGGATCCGAGCCGCGGGACGGACATGTGGACATGTGGACACGTAACACGGTTTAACACGTTCTCCGATGATTCATCCTCATCTGGCAGCGAACAGGAGCCGCGGAGACGGGCAGCAAACAGTTAGCACAGGATCCCGCCAAACGGTATGGCCACACACACACACACACACACACACACACACACACACACACACACACACACACTCCAAAGCACGGGGGGAACGGAGACAGCCAGGGTGAGATTAAATATAAAATCCGAATCTCCGCATCTCTGAGTCCCTGAAATAATGACCTCTTTGATCTTTAATGATTTTATTCAGAGAGAACGCGGCCAGATTGGCGTGAAGACGAGCATCATGGAGAACAAAGTTTGCTGATGGAGACAGAACCCATGTTGGAAGGAACCCATGCAGGAATGGAGAACATGCTCTGTGGAGAACATGCTGTGTGGAGAACATACTCTGTGGAGAACATGCTGTTTGGAGAACATGCTGTGTGGAGAACATGCTCTGTGGAGAACATGTGTGGAGAACATGCTCTGTGGAGAACATGCTCTTTGGAGAACATGCTGTGTGGAGAACATGCTCTGTGGAGAACATACTCTGTGGAGAACATGCTGTGTGGAGAACATGCTGTGTGGAGAACATGCTGTGTGGACCAGGAGGTGGGGTGGGAAGCGCTCCACTTTGCTGGAGGTGTTTTCAGGGGATTCATTTGCATATTAATATATTTATTAATTAAGTTTATCTTTCAGAACGGGGCGGCACGGTGGCTTAGTGGTTGGCATGTTCTCCTTTCAGCGCTGGGGATCCAGGTTCGAATCCCAATCGGGGTGGAGTTTGCATGTTCTCCCCATGTCTGCCCACTGTGGTTTCCTTCCACAGTCCAAAAAGATGGACAGGTGGACTTTGTGGAGAACCCTGGACAGACCGCGCCCGCCGCGTGCGAGTTCGCAGAACGTTTCCAAAAAACTCATAAAAACGTCCGCGACCTCACAAACGTTCCAGAATAAAGACGCGCTCTAAAATCTGGGCGCCCCAATACTTTTGCCTGAACGATGTAAATAGGATCCCTGGTGTCTTATTTTCTGGTTTGAATATGCAAATGAAGTTCCATAACGGACAGACAGGCCACGCCCCTTTCAGTGAGACATCATCATTAAAGAGCTTTCGCTCCGTTAATTCGGTCCCGCCGTCCTAACGAGCGGACGAGTCGCGGCTTGATTAATTTCCTCGTCACGGCAACACAAAGAGGAATTATGGGTAGGTGCGCCGCTCGGCGATCCCTCCATCCATCACGCTAAACAACCCTTCTCTCGCCGTAATCACTTCATCCGGGGCGTGCGAGCTCCGCTCTGTGCTCGCTCCCGCTCTCTCTCTCTCCTGCTTGACCCGTGGCTTCCCACCTACTCGAGGAAACTATGATTAGCAAACACACACGCGCGTCTCGCCGCGCTCGCGCCGCGCTCGCCCGCCCGCTACAAACCACTTCAGCTACAAAACAAGATCCCCTGCTGGTGCATGATGGGAAACGAGTGCCAGCCTTAACAATAGCTAATCAGCGCCGCGCCGGTCTGAAGGGCTGCGATGAAAAGGTTCCAGTTCCCCGCGGGGTAATAAATAAAGATGGAGGAGTGTGTGGACGCCGGGCGTCGGTTCCCCGCGCCGCCCCCCCGATGGGTCCGGCTCTGGTTCTGTTTCCTTTGTACGTGTCGGACGATCTGCTCTCCATTGTGACATCACAACACCTCACACAGGTGATGACTGACAGGTACAGAGGCCACGCCTCCTTCATGGAAGCCGAGCCACGCCCTGGTCTCCGGTGGAGACCCAACATCATTCACTGGGACTGGGACAGTACTGCAGGGGTACGGACGTGGTGGTGCAGGTGTGTTAGTGTTATCCACTCGCTGTACGCTCTATTACACACACCCACCACATTGCGCCACCTTGTGGATGGAGACTCAGAGACAGTCGGTTGTGTGTTACTGCAGAGTTCCTGAGTTTTGGTATTTAAACACACCTCTGTCTGATGTGTCGTTGTGGGTTAGTGGTTTGGTACGTTCTCCTCTCAGCGCTGAGGATTCCCGGTTCGAATCCCCATCTGGGTGGAGTTTCCATGTTCTCCCCGTGTCTGCGTGGGTTTCCTCCGGGTTTTCCGGTTTCCTCCCACAGTCCAAAAACATGGATCAAGTCAATTGAGTTCTCCAAATTGCCCCATATAGAGTGTGTGTGTGTGTGTGTGTGTGTGTGTGTGTGTGAGTGAGTGTGTGTCCAGCGATAGATTGCCCCCCTGTCCTGGGTGTATCTGCCCAGCGCCCGAAACGATCTCCCCTGGATGGGCATGGGAAACCCCCCCCCACCCCAATATAGGATAAAGCAGAAGATAATGAATGAATGAATGAATCTGTCTGATGTTCCGTCTGATGTTCCGTCTGATGTTCCGCGGCCCCGGAGTGAAACAGAACCCCGCTGTGATCCGTGTTGGTTTTTAAAAACATCAACACCGAGCCGCGGTGTGAAGAGTCGGCGCCGCCCGAGGACATGACTGAGGTGATGCTGGAGTGCTGAATCCTATGAGACTCTCGCTCGCTCGCTCTCTCTCTCTCTCTCATTAACATTCCCGTCGTGTGCACGCGGTGCTGGTACGGCGGATTGTAATGACACGTGTTAGATCGCAGCTCAACGCGTGCGGGAGGAACGCCGGGTCAGGACAGAACGCGACTTGGACGAGAACCAGGAATTCTCAGCGATGGTATTGACGCTCCGGCCACGCGCCGTGTCTTAGCAACCTGACGTTCACTTCACACTGTGTGTGTTGGTGTGTGTGTGTGTGTGTGTGTGTGTGTGTGTGTGGTGTGTGTGTACCTCACAGCTGCCTTTTGTTGCCTAAAGTTTTTGGCAGACATGAGACAAACCGAACAGAACGCAATCAGGAAGCCGAAGGGCGGAGCTTCAGGTCTGTGGGTTCACGAATGAAGAGAACGAGTTGCTCTAAATGTCTACTTAAAGGTGAAGACGCATTAATGTTGACGTTCTAAAGTGACGGGACTTCAGATTTGTAGGCGTCCCAATACTTTTGTGCACGTAGCGCATTATGGATCCGGTGCTTGGGAAGGCAGTATCCAATGGTGCCGCTATCAAGTTCAAGTTCAAGTAATCTATTTATAGAGCGCTTTTTATAACAGAACATCGTCACAGAGCAGCTTTACACAATGAAAGCCTTTAAACCCCCAAAGAGCAAGACCAAGAGACAGCGGCAAGACAAAACTCCCTGCTGTGGTGTTATTTTAAGGAAGAAACCTTGTGAGGACCGAGGCTCAGTGGAGGGCTCATCCTCCTTGAGCGGCCGGGCATCATCATCAAATCAACGTTCTTTAATCTGGCGGATGTTTGGGGTGAAGCGCTCTCGGGACGGCGTCCTCCGTCCTCCGTCCTCTCCGCGCTCTTCGGATTTAATTAGCCTCGCCGCCTGGCGCCCGCTGTACGTTTGTTTCCCGTTGCCAGCTCGTATCAGGGTGAATTCATAACGGCTTTCAGAGCGGACGTGAAGACAGCGGGTTCTTGGCGTGACGGCGGCTCGGCTCTGCCGCCGCGACGATAACGAAGGCTTCGGGGTGGAGGCGGAGCCACAGCGCCAGCTGCGGCTTTGTTTTACGCATTACCAAACGGAGCGCTCCTCACCTGCCGGCCGATCGTACATCAGGTTCGCATTCGAACGGCGTGATCGAGCCCTTAATGAGGAACGAGGCCATAAATAAATGTGCTCATGGTTCCTCGGAGGTATAATTAGTCTGAGAAGTGGCAGCAGCTGGTACGAAAGAGGGGGCAACACGGCGATTCGTTATGAAGCACGTAATTAAGGATCCAAAATCAAGTTAGCCTCAGCTTTAATTAGCAGGCTGCTCGCGATACGCTACGAAATCTACAAACCTAATAAATGTCGGATTCCTAAAGACGGGGAGAGAATCGCCGGGGGATCACGGCGAGGGGGTCGGTCACAGTGGCAGGAAGGCGAGATGAGAGACGAGCGAAGCGGGCTGTTGACATCACGGCGTGCGCCGCGGCTCCGTGCGGGGGACGGCGTTGGACGGCGTCCACCGGCAGCTTCTTTCGCACAGGCGCGGGCAGATGGCGAGGCTCAGAACTGTCACTCGCATTTCTGTGAGGACCGAAAAACGGCGTTACTCAGAAGGATGTTTGGAGAGGCGTGCGGCGGATGTCTGCACAACAGATTGTGTTTGTGCGAGGCTACATACGGAACACGACTGGAACCAACAACCTCTAAACCCTGCATGTTCCCATCAGGAGGCGCCACAGTGGATCGTTAGTCTCCATCTCCTCCGGCGCGGCGGTCCCATCCTCAGCATCCTCCTCTCACCTTCACCTCAACCTCGTCTCTGAAACGTTCTACCCAATTCCATCCCTCTAATAAACGCGGAACATTTTGGGCACTATGGAGGCGGCGGGTTCTTGTTCCCGCGCTGAGCTTTAGATACAGAGCTGTGGTTGGGCTCGGGAGCGCTGAGGAGCGTTGCTCCAGGTGGTGGAGGAGCTGCAGCAGACGGACGGCGTTCTGAGTTGTGCAGGAGCGATGAGGCTGAACCTCACGAGGCTCGGTGATGTTCAGCAGAGCGCCGTCTCCAAGCAGCGCACCAGGACTGGAAACGAAAAGCACAGATCATTGATCATCTCTGTCCTCACCGCTCGCTCGCTCTCTCTCTCTCTCAGTGGAGGATGTCACTGGTGTTGGACCGAGTCCACATCATTACCCAGCACCCCACCTGTGCAGCCCTCATTATCCAGCACCAGCGCGCATTCCGCCGCAGACTCATCTGGAAACAAAGCTCTTTATTCAGACGTGGAAGTACGGTGGATGGTACGGAAAGAGCGCAATATAATTCTTATTATAAATGCACGTTCCTGTTCAGCCCTGAGGGTTTATGGGCAAAAGTATGACTTCACCCCTCATGACGTCCTCAATACCGAGGTCCAGGGCTGGACATCTGATTGCTCATACTACGGTACTGGACCTCCATCTCAGCTTGTATTAATATAAATAAAGTATGGCTGTAGGTATAATTTTGGAGTATAAACTTCTGTTTGATAAATCCTTTAATTGAGACATGCCTTCAGGTCAGAGGAGGTGGTGCTGATGCCTCTATGAAGTTCTCGTCTACTTTCTTGGACACACGTTGCACATAACAGGTGGATGGAAGCCTCTAAAGTTGGTGTGAGGAGCCCCCGCTGAGCTCTGCTCATTAAACCTGCCCAAGAGGAACCTTCTGTTTCTACAGCACCTGCGTGAGGGGTACAGATGGAGAGACGGTGGCTGTCGGAGCGTGGATCACGCCTCTCCAACCTATGGGAGATAAAGCCACTGGGTCAATGCTGCTCCAGAAGATGTTTAATAGCCAGCTGCTTCTTGTAATGACCACACAACCATGATGCACCAGGAGAGGACGTGGAGGCTGGAAGGCGTGTTGAGATCACTCAGCCGTAGGAGTACAATCTGATCCTGGAACAGAATGATCTTCTGAGGAGAGATCCACATCTGGTTCCTCACGAGGTTCCTCCAGAATCTCTCAGAGAAGAAGACAGAATGATTTCAATAAGTTGCACCTGCCCCCCTACCCCCCCAAACAGAGCAGGAGTGATTGCTTTATTGGCGCGGTGCTGGGCGCTGACCTGTGTCAGCAGGAATAAACCTGTTCTCCATCCTGGAGGTCTTCATTAAAGAGACAGTGAGCGCTCTCTCGTTAGCGTCTGTTCCAGACGTGACGCCCGGCCTCGGCTCGCCCGAGCTACGTAACCGAAGCCATTTCATTTAATGTGAGGAGGCGAGTCCAAAAAACCTCTCCCTCAAGGACGGTGTCATTAATTTACGATGTTTACTTCCTTTACGTCAGCGGCGCAGGTTCCGCGGTAAGTACTCCAGGACGAGGAAATTTAAAAAATCATCGGATTGCAGACAGAGGTTGAGGTCCAAATTAAACCTTTTACTCAAATGATTTTGTAAAGTGTTAAAGATAAAAGAAAAGCTGGCTATAAAGAGAAGATCAAAGCGTTTGCAGTAATTACTTCGCCAAATAGTTAAATCAGTCAGGAAGCCTGGAAACACGAGAGGCATGAGCTCAGCGCCGACTCCCGACTCGCGAGCAAAGTTTCAGATCAATAATGAGACTTAATTACAGGTAATGAAGGGTGAAGGCGTCGGAGTGATTGGGTGATCCGGAGAGGCTTCTGGGCGTGAACACTGATTAAATCCTGCAGGTGGAGTAGTCTCAGCATCCTCCAGCTCCACCGTGAGGGACGAATAAACACGGGAACCCTGGAATCTGAATAATCAGGGATGAAAATCCATAAAAGGTGAAAAAGTGCGTCGTCTCTGTGCCGTTGTTCAGACATCGTCTCATATACGCCAATAAAAAAAACCATCTACAAACATCTCTCACTGAGGGCCACGTCATGCCGGTCAATGACGGGATGAGTCACAATGCAGATAAACTAATTATGCGTTAAACTACAACTGCGTTATATTGTCAGAAACTAGTTCTACGCTTCCATGTGACCCGGATGTTCTAATGAAGAATTCAGAAGCCTGTGTTTGGACTAAAACTAGAAAGTTTGATTATATTACATTCATGTATTAACAAAATAAAAAACAGCTAACGGGGACAATTCCCCGTTACAAGGTTCTAGAATATTTCAAACAGGGGCAAGAGGTTTGTTGAGGGGGGACAGGCCTATCCCAGTGCTCGAAGGATAAAAGATAAGGAGATATCTGTAGACGGACAGACAAAAAATAAAGAAACCATACACACAAGGAAATTCTCTTCATTTAATTTAATCTTTAATTTACCTACTATCAGTTTTTTGGCCTGTGGGGTGAAACTCAGAGTTCTCAGAAGAACCAGATATATCGTTCTGGGAGAACATGCAGGTGGCGCCACCATGGCACCCTTCATCTGATTTAGTAATTATCCAGAACTAATTAAAACATTAAAAGTGATGATAAAACTTGTGAAAGTCGTAGGTTCTGAGGTGTTCTAAAACAGCCACCTCATCCTATTTTCATATACATTTACATCTCCTTTAATCCCGTGATGTCATGGTGACATCACAAAGAGGAACGTCACCTTCAGATCAAAGAGATTTCGGAATAAAACAATAAAGAATTCAATATGGAGTCCTGAACTTTGGGAGCCCGGAGCAACTGAACGTCTGCTTGAATAATTCAGCGGCGTTCTTATTGGCGTTCTCATTGAAATAAGGACAGTGCAGCAGGGCCATCAAAGCCTAATCTTTAATTCTCACTTAAGCCTTTTCAATAGCCCCAGATTCAGCGTTGGACTCGCAATGGATTTCCTCAAATTGTCTCTCGGTCCGTGATGAGCAGAGAGGGATTCCTCAAAGCCTTTTTAATTGAAACCCTAAAATAAGAAGGTAATTGCATGGCTATCAGGCCTTTCATGTTCTAATGGGGAGCGAAGCCTGATAACCAGTTAAATAGAGGCTAATTGAAACGGTGACGTGAAGAGACGAGGTAATTAGGCCCGCGTTGATTAGACACGAGGCAAAGAAACAAAAACGCTGGCTGAAGTCGGGCTTTATGAACAGAACTTTTTTTTTTTTTTTTATGAGCTACAAAGGTCAGAAGGAAAGTGTTTCACCGGGATAGGACTTCACACCGACCCGAGCAGGTGAGGAAACGAGCTAATGAGCTTTAGAAAGGAAGCGTCACGGTACGACTTAATAAAACACAAACGCATCAGAAGATACGCTCATACAGACTTATTTTAACTGGGTTCTGAGGAACAGCGGGTCTGCGAAGCTCGCTCATAAAGCGCCGGTTAATGAGGAAGCTCCAGAGAAAGACGCGTGGAGTTCAAAGCTACAGAATCCCCAACTACAAAGAACGGCAGGAGCGTTGTGGTCCGTGGCCGTAATGAGGCAGCATGGGAGGAGGCCACGGTAATGGTTCTAACTGGAAACCAGTCGACATGAAGCGCATAGTTTGTGAAAGTTAAAATTGTTCTCGGCCACAAACGACCTACGCTTCCTGAGCAGCACGAGGGTGGGGGTGGTGGTGGTGGTGGGGTGGTGGTGGGGGGGGGGAGGCACGGGGTACACAGTTTTACACAGACTTACACAGTCTCTATCATTTTAATAACAAAGACAATTAAAAAGAGAGCGCAGTTTGCTACGCATCACCTCTGGGATGAATTGGGATGCCAACTGTACAGCCTCTGATGGGTACAGAACTCCGCTGAAGCCTCATCACTGAGCCTTTTTTTTTTTTTTTTTTTTTTTTAAAAACACAGACCCAGGATGTTTTTCAGGAAACTCTGGCAAGTCGAGGCGAGGCTAATGAGCCGGCTCAGGGAAAGGTCACTTTGACATGTTCTCCGCTAAAAATGCCGTAATAAGAGAGAACTTTTAAAATTCTATCTAAAGTTGCTTTCCGTTCTGACTTACTGCCGCCGTTAGGAGCTTTAACGCTGCTTAATGAGCAAACCGAGATTATTCTCCTGAACCGGACTTCGCGATGTGACGGCTCCGGACTCGGCGCTCGGTTACGGAACACGGCTAATGAGCCAGCGCCGGGAAAGGTCACGCTTACACACATGGTGTTTAAACCGTTAGGCGTTCACATTACACTGCCTTTAAAAGCATTTATAAAGTTCAGCAGCGAGCTGAGGGTGTGAATCGGAACGTCAACCCCATTCCAGGATTTACGGTTAAACTTCAAGAATCAAGGAAACATCGTTATGGACGCTCCAAAATCATGAGGAAAGCCTTCCAAGTGAAAAATGCCTCAGATGTGAAGAAGATTGAGTACAGATTAAGGATAGATTAAGGGCAGACTAAAGGCAAATTAAGAACAGATTAAGGACAAACTAAGGACAGACTAAAGGCAGATTAGGGACAAATTAAGGAAAGACTAAGGACAGATTAGGTAGAGACTAAAGGCAGATTAAGGACAGACTAAAGGCAGATTAGGGACAAATTAAGGAAAGACTAAGGACAGATTAGGTAAAGACTAAAGGCAGATTAAGGACAGACTAAAGGCAGATTAGGGACAAATTAAGGAAAGACTAAGGACAGATTAGGTAGAGACTAAAGGCAGATTAGGGACAAATTAAAGACAGATTAACGGTTCTTTTAATGGTTCTATAGATGGTTCTGATGATCGTGAATCTGATATAATGGACGGTGAGAGTAAACATAAGTGGTGGATGATTTCAGATTATTTTAATCTGCTGAACCTCACTAGATCAGAGAACCTCACCATCCACCTTCAGAACTTTGTTCCTTTTAAGTCCAGGACAGACGTGTTAATCTTTGTCTCCACACAAAGCCAGTAAATAAAGACAGAACAATCATCCTCCCGACGCTCCACCCGACAGGCGCGGCGAGGCGTGAGGCAGGAGAGCGGGTGGAGGACGGGGAACCTGTCAGTCCTACGTTCTCTAATCAGTGCTCCTCTAAAACGGTCGACTCCTGAAACGTCAGCGGTGATGAGCTTCACGTTTACGAGCCTCAGTCCAGACGCTGTGATGTCATCCAAACCCGTCCTCCTGTCAGAACCGCCACGGTTCTTTCGGTGCAGTCCAGATTTTCTACAAATCCCATGTCTTTGATGTTTTCTTCCTCAGAAGGAGGTCAGATCAGTCCTCCACAGGCATCGCCGGCTATCGGAACGTACCAGAAGGACAACGAGAAGGTCAACCTTGACCACTGTGGGTACCTGCTCGCGCCTCCGCCACAGAAACAGGCGCAGCCCCAAACTACGGCATCAGTTATGCAAATTGGGAGCAATTTGGCGTGACTGGCAGGTCGCTGTGCTGAGAATGAGGATGGGCGAGGAGGGCGAATGAGAAATGACGGGGCGGCGGGGAGGCAGTGAGCCAGTCAGGCTTGAAATGATTTAATTTCGGTGATGAAGGTTCGACTTTGATTCGTTTGCATTTTATTAGCGCGGCCCGATCGCCCCGGGGTTTCGGTCGAGAGGAAAGAGGTGCGCCTCCAAAACCGACAAAAACTTTAAACCAAGCTTCCGAAGAGACGGCGTGCACGCATGTCCACTGACGCGCTCCTCAGTGAGCCGTCACGCCGAAATCCAGTGACATTTCCATCTGGAGACGCTCCTGTCTGATGTTCCTCCACCCGCCCTGTGAGGAACGTTTAAATTCCTGTTGTCCTCACGTTGATACCTCGCGTCTCGCCAGCAGATCTGAAAGATCTAATCTCTGGTTTGAAAAACCAAACGCTGATCTTCAGCCTCTGCTCTGTTTCTCATCTGGTGAATTATTTTAGGATTTTGTCCGAGGTGGCCGATCGTTCCAGACGCCGTCGGCTCAGCGTGGCACGGAACCTGAAGCGAACGACGCTCTGCTGCCATCATCGTTTCATCAGCGAGTGGCATCTTTAATTTCAGTCCACAGCAAACTCTTCTGTCTGTTTACACAACCCAGGGATCCAGAGACAGACGGAGATGATGCAACACTGATTTTAATAGTAGGTGGTTGTTCCAGAGGCACCATGCGCTGCGGTCACAGGAGCGCTGACCCCTACTGGTAAGTTATAATGTCACACATATCAGAGGTTTATATCTGTCCAAGATTCTGTCTGAATCTTCAATTACATGTTTTAACTATGACGAGAACATGCTCTGGAGGTACCGTCGCTATACAGAACCACAGGAACTTTTTCAGGAACCTGTTTTAGTGCCTACTTCAGGGTTCTCATCCAGCACAGAGACATTTGTGTGTTAAAACACCATGCTTTAGACCTGCTACACATCACAAAATACTCCTGTCATGTATTTTAACATCTTCACTGATCGTACAGATGGGGTTTGTAGTTCTACAGTTCCATTCTGTAGTCCATCATTCCTCTACATACTCTGTTAGTCCTCTCTGTTGATCAGCACCATGGACAGAGCTTGTATTAATAGAGTGGTGGATGGTTCTCAGTATTGCAGTGACACTGACGTGGTGGTGCAGGTATTAGTGTGTGTTAGTGTGTGTGTTAGTGTGTGTTGTGCTGGTAGCAGTGTAGTATAAAGGTCTGAATATCAGTGCTTCTCTCTCTCTCTCTCTCTCTCTCTCTCCCCTAACAGAGTGTTAATGTAGCGCCGCTGTCACTCCGCGAGGGGCTCTGCTGCCTTTCGGCTTCATCGGCGAGGTTTTTTACCTCATTAAGCCTCGATGGGAAACTCGCCTCGCTCCGTCCTACAGCGCCGCACGGAAATAATAAATGATCCCGCCGCTCCCCATAGCCGACGGGACGCACGCGCGTTCACGATCACAAGGTTAAAAAAACAATTAGGGAATAAAAACAGCACGAGCGCAATATGATTCGGGACGGAGCTGCTGAGGGTGGGGAAAGTTTTAGGATTCATACTGAACTGATTTCAGCAGAACCTTAGAGAAGAACCTAGAGATGAAGAACCAACACCCGCAAACCAATAACCTCAGGTTTCAATAAAGAGTCATTAATATTCATCAGTGCATCAGTGCAGGGTGTGGTACTTATAAGCAGCATCCAGGTCTTTTGAAAGGCTTTCTCAAAGATTTTGGAGTTTGTGAGGTGTGTGTGTGTGAGTGTGTGTGAGTGTGTGTGTGTGTGTGTGTGTTTGTGTGTGTGTGTGAAAAGTCATTCATCACGTTAAATGGCATGATCTGGGTTAAAAGCTGGATCCTGATGTTTGATTCATGTAGCAGCTCCGCTGTTTTAGAAGATTCACACAACATATTTTCCATCCATGCATCCATTATCTTCTCCTTTATCCTCTACTAGGTCGCGCGAGGGGGGGGGGGGGTTCCCCATGCCCCCCAGGGGAGAAACGTTTCAGGCGCTGGGCAGATACACTCAGGACAGGGCGCCAATCTATCGCCGGACACACACACAGACAAACACACTCTATATGGGGAAATTTAGAGAATTCAATTGACCTTGAACCATGTTTTTGGACTGTGGGAGGAAACCGGAGAACACGGAGGAAACCCATGCGGACAAGTGGAGGACATGGAAACTCACCCAGATTGGGATTCGAACCGGGAATCCCCAGTGCTGAGAAGAGAAGCTACCATGCTGCCCCACAACACTATATATATATATATATATATATATAGGGACATGAAAATTGAGTGAATCAAAGTAATATTCTATGAATTTGGAAGCTGCTTTAAACCCCCCGAGCAGAAGAGCATCACACAGAGGGGTGTGGACTCCTCACAGCTGCACCTTTCATCACAATCACACATGAAGACCTTCTGATGAAGGCGACGGATCTGCACGCCGCGGTACTGACATGATGTGAAATTAATACTGAAGCCTCATGAGTCTCATCACACACACACACACACACACACACACACACACACACACAGTTTGTGTGACGTACAGTTTGTAAGGAGCTCTATGGTCAAAAGTCCTGGAACTAATTATTATGATGCATCCTGAATCTATCTATCAATAAATCTATATATACATGTGATTAACCCAACACCCCCCCCCCCCCCCCCCCCCCCCCCGGTTCCTCCCCACAGTACAGCAGCTGGCCCTGTTCCTGCTCCTCTTACTCCTTTCATGACTTGCTTTCTATAATCCCACATCTGCGGGTGTAACAGGTCCCTCCTACCCCCTCTCCTCGTTCCCCTCTAGCCTTTAGGCCATCTGCTCCCTAATACCCCCCCTTACACACATGCAGCACTCCTGCCCCCCCCCCCACTTTACCCTCCTCTTTCTGCATTTGTAATGAGGACTGTTACTGAGTGTCTGACGGCTGGGCGCTGAAAAGAGGATCTCTCTTCTGCCACACTTTAAATAGTCTGAATGCTCCCGGGTGTTGGCGGTGGTGGGGGTGGTTTGGGCACTATGTAACTCATAATTACCCTGCCCCGGGCTTTAGTACGGGAGAAAGATGAGACGAGGAGGAAGCAGGGGAACAAAAGCACATCGGTGGGATGAATAGGTGATGGGGAACTGAGCGATCAGGTGGTGGAGTGGTCATGCTGAATGTGGAGCACTCGGATATGAGGTGCGAGTTCCAGGATTTTAAGGGTCTGCTGTCAGCTTACAACATGGTCCCGGGTTCAAATCCAGGGGCGGTCCTCTTTCTGTATGGAGTTTTGCGTGTTCTTCTCATTTTAAGGTTGTTGATTGGGCGGGTGCTGGGGCCAGCCCAGTTCTCATGGGATGAAA
>JAFMOC010000447.1:102500-135000 GCA_019802505.1 Corydoras sp. C115
AGGGGACATGTCCAAAGGTATCCAGAGTAAAGTCTTCTTCTTCTTCTGTGTGCACATGCAGCTGAGGATCCCTTGCCTGCAGGACACCACCCAGTATTCATCATTGATGATGATGATGATGATGGCAGCATCTCTGAGATATGCTGCCAGCCTCAGATTACATCATGTGTGAAGACAGACGATGAGGAGGAGGAGCAGAGGTTATGGCTCCAGTGTTCTTCATTATGCAACAGAAACAAAAGCTCTTGAGGTCAGCAGAGCTTCGGGACGGAGCACAACTTCAGACCAGCTACTCAGGTCAAATTGTGTCCAGTCTGAACCTCAGTCAAAACGTCTGAGGTAACTGCGACAGTACCTGGGAGCGCTAGCTCAGTGGTTGGGGCATTGGGCTATCAATCAGAAGGTTGGCGGTTCAAATCCCAGGTCCACTGATGTTACCAGTGTGGGTCCATAAGCAAGACCCTTAACCCTCATTGCTCCAGGGATGTTGTGATGAACCCTGTGCTCACCTTGTAAGTCGCTTTGGATAAAAGCGTCCAATAAATGACCAAATGGAAATGTAACTGCTGGAGGAGAGAAGACAAAGCGACCCTGCAACAAATGGTACGTACAGCTCAGTCTTTGTACAGGTGAAATTCAGCCATGTTCAATACCAGTGCATCAACCCCTGACCCCAAAGATGTAGAGTTGTGTTCGGAACCTATTCCACAAACACGGAACCATATGTGTTTGTGGATTTAAGGGGAACGTGATGTACTTATTTATTCTTTACGGTTTCACACACAGAAGATTGATTTCTTCATTTATTAACACCAGCTTCAGCACAACAGCGAACTTTGTGACTCCTGGCCACCCAGAGCAATTTGCAGTTATTTGTACTTCTCGCTCTGGGGGTCAGGAACCTTCAGTATGGCCAAAAGTATGAGAACATGCAATAAGCTTGTCTGCCAACTCATTTCAGAGTCATAGGTGTTAATTTAGGTTTTTTTTTTTTTTTGAGCTTTAACAGCTTTTGGTCTCATAGGAAGGGTTTACAAAAATAATCAGGTGAGTCTTAAGTTCGTCGTAAGTTCAGGTTCTGCCGGACGAGACGGAAGGAATGGAGAGAGACAAGAAATGGCAAGTGAGACAGAAGAACCACCTGCATGTCCTCAATCACAACATCCATGAACCCTCTCCTCCTTCTACCTCATGGCTCCATCCTCAACATCTTCTTTCCAAGGTAAACCTCCTCATCCATCCACTGTCCACTTTAAGTCACCTTCATCTTGCCTCGCCAATCTTGTCCATCTTCTTCAATCCCATTCTCTTCGTTACTGTCAGCTTTGTCTCCTGCCTTCTGGTCAGAGACACTGAATTTTTAAAAGAGAAATAAAGAAACAAAGAGACAGAAGGAAGCAGATTAAACAGTGAGAGAACCATCGGAGGGCTGGATATTTGCACCAGGGTGCAACAGAGCCTTTATTATTTGGCCGTTAAGTCTCGTCAAGGCAATATTAAAAGAGCTCTTGACATTTCTGGCTTCCTAATGGACCCCGCCGCTCACAAAGAAACGAGAACGCAACTATGAAAGGTGATCAGATATCACTTATAGACAGGAACCAATGAGAGCCTATCATTTTCTTTAGTGCACTCGAGGGAACGGACGTTCCCCCTGCAGCACTTTCCTGGCATCTTCTGCACATATTTCTCATGATGCAGTCCACAGGACCATCATGCAGTCTTGTGCCTCGTGTTCATGTAGAGCAGTAAATAAGGAGACAATAGTCTGTGTCTTCATTGTCCTCATTTTGAATACTTTTATAGCTTCGTCTGCATTCAAAGGAACACTCGCTCGTCCTTTCCCTCAGGATGAAAGCACTTAAGTGAGACAGCCTTGAGTCTTCAGCGGGAGCTTTGACCTGAACGACAACATCCTTTATCCTGTCGGCGGCGGCGGCGGTGGCTCATAAACACACGGCTTTATACTTATTCATAAAGTCCAAGTCATGAGAGGTGCAAAGGAGAGCGACGTTCCGAACATTCCATTAAACCTGTGTTGGTTCTACAAAGTTACAGGAACCTGTTTTAGTTCTTAGTTCTCACGTATGCACATGAGGAAACTCTAAACCAGAGGTCAGCAGATTTACTCTCCATAGAGCCGTAGGTATCCCGTGGGTATCATCACAGCCACAAGGTTCCTGTCTGGTACCGTGCCAGTTCTCACATCACAGGTTGTCGGTGAAATACGGAATCCAATTTAAAAAAGCGTTACACGGTTTAGCGCAGAATTGCATCTCGGACTGTGATTCTATTCCGACCATATCGTCTAAACCGTGCAGGGTCTTCAAAGAGGGTCGAGGTTCTCCAGCTGTTCCTCCTTGGTCTGCCTGGTCTTCTTATTTTTTCTGTTTTATTTATTATAAGCAGCACTTTGATCAACATCAAATTTTATTGAACCAATATTACCACTAGGGCTAAATGAGCTGTAATATATATATGTCGTTCCACAAGGTGGCGATATACATCTATTGAGGATTCACTCAACTTGTAGATATTTTGGAGGAACCAAGTTGTGATGCCGTTTATGACGATTAGTTTTGACAGCAAAGAATTAAAATAATGTTAAAATGACATCACTGACAGCTACGTTAATGTAATTAAACATAGTAAAAATGAAATGTCACAGAGTCTAGACTTTTTATACATTTTTATAGTTTCCCATTATAGTTCCCATTGTAGTACCCATGCAAGGTTGGGACACTATGGTGGGGAAGTGCGTACCTAAAGTCTGCGTTAAACGCGGCAACAAAACGAAGCTAAAACAAGGAAAGCTAAAACAGTTGCTATAGCAACTGTCAGCAGGCTTGCATTTTTTGAGTTTTCACACTGGTGGTGTGAATGCAAAGAGCAAACAAAAAAAATAGTTCCTGGAAAATCTTGATTGGTTCCTAGAACGGCCCGCTGTCCGTGGTTTATTGCGTCATCGGTTTGGGGACACTGCTTGGTAATTCCAGCGTTACGTCCGTAATGTGGGCGACGTGGGCGTGCGATCGACGGGTGTGGGATTATTTTGGGCTGTGGGGGGGGGGGTGTATGAGGTTTTAGAACGCGACCCACTCCATCATTACGTTTGCAAAAAACTAAAGAAAAAAGAGTTAATTGAAAGTGATGATGTGACAGCGAGAGGAGAAACTCTGTAATCCTAATGAGGATCTTAATTAGGAGCCGTGTTCCGTTCTGGGAAACGTCTTCACGCAGCAGAAACCGATGAAGAGGCGACCGAGTGAGAAGCAGTTACGAAGAAAAAAAAAAGAACGCGCGAGCGCGCCTCCTCTCTGCTTATGAGACGCTGCGAGCTAATTAGGGTTTGAAATTTGTCTTTTTGAAGAGACTGCTGACGCTGAGGAATGATTTCTTGTCTGGGTTTGGAGTCATTTTGCTTTGTTGCCTCCATCACTCTGTGTCAGGGGCAGCGGAGGCAGAAAACACAAATGTTACGCCCCGTCAGGTGATTTAATTACGAGAGCTAATTACGGGGGCTGGGCCTTTGATGGAGCTTCACTCATGATCGGGGCTTTCGATTTATATACAGCGTGGACAAACATATGGTGACACACACACACACAGAGGCTTTAATAACATCAGTGGAGTGTGTCCGAGTGCACGTTTGCCCATTCATCCAAAACAGCATTCCAGAGGTCACCTGACTCACAATCTCAGTTCCAGTTCGTTCCTTTCCCCTTCGTTCCGTGGGCTGGATCAGGACATGACATCACAAATGACGGATGATGATCATAATCATCTGTTTTTAACGACGACTCGGCGGTGAGCCTCTTCCTCGCCGCTCTTCCTCTTCAGTATTTCACGGGGGAAGCGGCGCCCGCCGTCACTCCGCTTCACGCTGCTCAGTTTTATCTGCCTCCTCCATATGTCTCGCGTCTCTCTCCATCCTTATCAGTTCATTTGGTGATGCTTCGCGCCGCTCCGGGGGGCGAGAGATCTTCCCTTTACACTTCTCTCTCGCCCGACCCTCAGACCCACCGAGCTGTCAATCACCCAATTCTGAATAACCTCCGGCTCTGTGTGTGTGGTGTTGTGTTGTGTGTGTGTGTGTGATACAGAAGGTCACCCTGCCTGTGTAGTTTGTATTGATGCACGCTGACAGCTCTTATTTCAGAATGTAAATCAAGTCACAACAACTGACCTTCAACACGGCAGCTGACATTTAAAGATCCAATCATTTCAATAATGATCTAAATAATCCAATCCAAAATAAAAATCAGCATCATTAAGACATATTTCCTTATTCATCCTCTTAATCACTGATTCATCCTCATGGAAACGTATGCCTCCAACAGTTTGGGGAAGGCCCTTAACTGTTCTATCATGACTGTACCCCATAAGCACCAAGGGATGGTCCGTGTAGTCATGATTGGCTGAAGATTCTTAGAAAAGTCTGAGTGATGCACACGGCATCCCAACCTCTACACGCAGTCTCTGTATTAGAACAGACACGTGGAGAACATGCAAATGTCCCGCCAAAACCAATCCTATGAATCAAACCTTGGACCTTCGTGCTGTGAGGGGACGGGGTTGCTCCCAGCACCACAGTGCTGTAATGATCCATCCATCCATTATCTTCAGCTTTTTCCTATACTAGGGTTGGGGGGGGGGGGGGGGGGGGGGTTCCTCATGCCCTTCCAGGGGAGAACATTTCGGGCGCTGGGCAGATACACCCAGGACAGGGGGGCAATCTATCACTGGGCACACACAGACACACTCTATATGGGGCAATTTGGAGAATTAAATTGACCTTGGGGCGGCACGGTGGCTTAGTGGTTAGCACGTTCGCCTCTCAGCGCTAGGGATTCCCGGTTCAAATCCCCATCTGGGTGGAGTTTCCATGTTCTCCCCGTGTCTGCGTGGGTTTCCTCCGGGTTCTCCGGTTTCCTCCCACAGTCCAAAAACATGGATCAAGTCAATTGAGTTCTCCAAATTGCCCCATATAGAGTGTGTATGAGTGAGTGAGTGGGTGCCCAGCGATGGATTGGCGCCCTGTCCTGGGTCTATCTGCCCAGCGCCCGAGACGTTCTCCCCTGGATGGGCATGGGGAACCCCACCGCGACCCTAATAGAGGATAAAGTGGAAGATAATGAATGAATGAATGAAAAATTGACCTTGATCCATGTTTTGGACTGTGGGAGGAAACCAGAGAACCCGGAGGAAACCCACGCAGACACAGGGAGAACATGGAAACTCCACCCAGATTGGGATTCGAACCGGGAATCCGTAGCGCTGAGAGGAGAACATGCTAAACCACTAAGCCGCCGTGCCGCCCTGTGCTGTAATGATGACATTCATAATTATAAACATTTTGTTTGTGTTTATAATATCTGTCTGCGCGTCGGAGTCGTTTCATGGCGGCGCACTGTATTGATCTCTCCCGCTGAGCGGGCACCTGAGATTGGAGCGAGGTGATGGATGGTCGGATGGAGGGAGTGAAGTGATGGATGTGAAGCTGAACCGAGGATGACAGAACAAGTAAACTTCCCACGGTACTCTATTCAGACAAGGACGTACGCGCCGGTCGGCTCGCCGTCGGGTCCGGGGTCCGCGGCGAGCGCCGCTCGTCTCTCTCTCTCCGTCCTCGTCCCCCCCCCGGCTCTCTCAGACGTTTTTTCAATTTCTGTTGTCGGACTCCGACTCTCTGATTATCCCGCTCGCCGTCTCCTGGCTGCACATCCTCTTTATACTCAGAGTTCAGTTTCTGACATCCTCTCAGGCTGACAGACAGATCAATACGCTGTCACGCCATGCAGCGTATAAAATAGAAAACACAGAAATATCGGGGCGGCCCGACGGAGAGCGATGTCAAAACCAAGATCTTAATATCGCCGTGGTTTCTCTCAGACAATACGAAAATAAAAACCAACAGAGCAAACTTATAGGCTTTTCTGACCTCCACCGTGAATATCAGTTGATAGGATCCCGTGGAGATCTGTAAACAAAGCACGTATCACAAGAGACTTGGCTTCTCCACGAGGACCTTCGTATTTCTACAGCCGTCTTGAGCCGTCCACATACTTTTGGCTGTTTGTGGGTTTCTCTGTCGGATCCCCACTTTGTTTGTTTTGTGTGAGAGGAACAGCTGAGCTAAATTCAGCAACTCCATCCCATAATGAGATATGAGTCAGGCTCCATTTCCTCCTGCAGCGCCCAGCCATCCGGCCGCAGGGGGGACAACGTCCCCGCGCTCCCCCATCTGTCCCCGGTGCCGTCAGGAACAAGGCTCCCAGAGCGCTGCTTTCTCGTTAGCAGAATTTTATGTGAACACGGTTCCTCAGATTAGGTTTGAGAGCGTTGGTTCTTCTGCAGGGTATCGTAGAACCAGAGAGATGTAATGTGATGGGATAGGAACGACGATCATTTAAAGAGCCTCACGGCCTTCGGGACGATTTGGAGGGTTGATTGCCAGCTCAGATGTCCCTGTCCAGCATCGGTGCTGATCGGACCCGTGTCGGGGTGAATACACAGGAACCCAAGTGGAGGGAACCATAAAAACCATTCTTTAAGGTTCTATCAGAACCAATTAAATTTATGTCGGAACGCAAAGACAAACGGAAACCTAACGAGCTGAATATTTCCGACGGCAGAAAGTTCCATTCCAAATCTCTCCCAAACAAACGTGGTGTGAGTTCTCACGTTGCGTCCTCGCCTCCTCTCGCACCTTTCAACATCACAGTCTATCAGCAGGGCTCCTTCAAAGCTGTTCCGCCCGTGTGCAAATTTATTCCCACCCGAAAGAATGCGGCGCCGAGTCGGAGGCGCCGGAACGCGTGCACGGAGATTAATGTAGCTCCCGTCAGACTTCAAAGCGCTCGCAGCCTTTATGAAAATGTTCCGGGACGAACAAGAGATGAGTTTCTCTCCTGGCCTTCGGTTAGTGAGACGCCCGAGTCCTGTCACGGCAAACATCTCGATCTGTTGATAAATGAAGGCTTGAAACCAATAAGGATGTGTGTGTGTGTGTGTGTGGGGGGGGGGGGGTCGCGGTCAGAGACTCGCACCCTCATTCGCAGGTTGTTTTGGATTCTGTTGGATTTTTCGTTGTAGGTTTTGGTGCTGAAATAATATTTTGTCATCATCAGGCAAAAAATAAAGGGAATTCTGTTACCAGCTTCATGGAAATCGTGTGTGTGTGTGGGTGGGGGGTATTAGTGACGTGAACTGAATCAACAATAAAAACAAAAAAAACAACAACAAAAAAAACACGTCACAATCCAAAAGTTCCAACGTCTTAAAGACAAAAACGGGTCCAGCTACACAACATTATTTATATAACGCTTTCTACGATAAATCAATGTCTCTGTACCGCGGCTCAGCGTCAGAATGAGTATTTATCACTCTGCAATTCCCAAAAACTTTATTTTAAACATCATTAGCAGTGATCCATCCCCCCACGACGTGCACATGCCATCAGAAGTTCAAAAGAAACTTTGTGGTAAATTGTAATAAACAAAATAAGGCTGCGCAGATTGTGGTGGAACCCGTCCAAATGAATTGGACGGGAACCCTTATGTAACGTAACAGGAGCATGGGAACTCCGACGCAGATCTTTACGTTAGTCTAGGTATTCGGTTGGGGATGAAGTTGTTTTGTTTCCGAACTGCGAATGTGTTCTTTAAATTTGCATATTCAGTTCATTAGTAAACGAGGCGGCTTATGGAGGACAGCCAACGGCGCCTCGAAGCGCCGCGTTAACCTCGAGGGCTGGAGATGTCATTATGTGATACAGCCAGATATTCCGGGCCGTTATTAATTTCCGGCTGCGGATCGAGAATTATTGATTCGGTATTCCCTGCGTTGCGTTCGTGGACGCCGCCCAAACGATCACATAAATCATAAAATGTAATTAGACGTGCTCCATCTGCTGGAATAATTTTCCACGAGGGGAATACAGATTTAATATGAGGAGCGCAGCACCAGCCGAATTGTTTTGTCACTTTGAATCACTTTGCGTCGCAATGAGAGTCTCGTCGCTGAATATTAATGTCGGTGGAAGATCATGATGTTCAGAACTTCTGAGCTCTCCACACACATCCCATCATGCAGCATTCAGCGGTCAGAGTTCCGCCGGCCGCGTTCTTACTGGTGGACGTCATTTATTCCACCGATCATCTTGCCGGGTCATTTACATAAAATCACAGCGTGAGGGGTCGTTACTGTGACGAGTTATTAAAGGGTTAACGACATTCAGGCTTAATGCGGGCATTTAGATAATGGTGGATGTTGGAGGTGGAGGGTAAACACGTTGGGGTTCTTTGGTGGATGTTGGACATGAGGTTGTGTGTAGGGCGATGGTGGATGTTGGCACTTGATGGAGATGTTTGGTTGTGGATGTTGGAGGTGGATGCTGTGTGTAGGGTGATGGTGGATGTTGGTACTTGATGGAGATGTTTGGTGGTGGATGGTGGAGGGTAAAGGTGTGTAGGGTGATGGTGGATGTTGGCGCTTGATGGAGATGTTTGGTGGTGGACGTTGGAGGTGGAGGGTAAATGTGTGTAGGGTGATGGTGGACGTTGGCGCTTGATGGAGATGTTTGGTGGTGGACGTTGGAGGTGGAGGGTAAATGTGTGTAGGGTGATGGTGGATGTTGGCGCTTGATGGAGATATTTGGTGGTGGACGTTGGCTGTTGATAGAGGTTTAAAAACAAACGATCATCTAAAATAACTATCTGAAGATGATCTGATGAGTTGGATGTGGTTGGAGTTAAATCTGGAGCTGATGGAGCAGCGTAATGAGGTTCTTACAGGATTTTCCAGTTCAGCTGAAACTCTGAAGCGAGCTCACATTCTGTCCAAACGCATTACAATCCAGAAACGAAGCTTCCTGATTAACGCTGCCGGGGGTCCCGCTGTCAGCCATTACATCATCCGAGATGACCTCCAATCAGAGCACTGTCCAGCGCTCGGTCTAAAAGAGCGGCTGCCTTCACACACAACCTGCGGAAACGACACGGACTTTACAGAAATATCTTTAATATAAATTTAATCAGCTGCTGAGATCGTCTCAATTTAGTTTCCATGTTTTGGTACAAGCAGCACAGTGGCTTTGTGGCTCCCACAGTCTAAAACATGGATTCAAGGTAAATTGAATGCTCTAAATTGCCCCATATATATATATATATATATATATATATATATATATATATATATATATATATATATATATATATATATATATATATATATATAAATATATATATAAAGTGGGCGGCACGTTGTCTTAGTGGTTTAGCATGTTCTCCTCTTAGCACTAGGGATTCCCGGTTCGAATCCCCATCTGGGTGGAGTTTCCATGTCCTCCCCGTGTCCACGTGGGTTTCCTCCGGGTTCTCCAGTTTCCTCCCACAGTCCAAAAACATGGATCACGCCAATTGAGTTCTCCAAATTGCCCCATATAGAGTGTGTGTGTGTGAGTGAGTGTGTGCCCAGCGATAGATTGCCCCCCTGTCCTGGGTGTATCTGCCCAGCGCCCGAAACGTTCTCCCCTGGATGGGCGCGACCCTAATAGAGGATAAAGCGGAAGATAAGGGATGGAAGGATATATAAAGTGTGTAAATCTGCCCCCCCCTCCCCCACGACCTTAGGAAAGGATAAAGTGTAAGTTAATGAATGAATGAATGATTTGCTTCATGAATTAATTGTTGCTCTGTGAGTTTAGTCTGTACTGTTGCGTGCAGTCCTGTGGAATGAACATTTGTGAATACATCAGAAACTTTCTAAAAGTCGCGTTCTTCGCAGGACGTCTCGGTCATGATGTAACCGCCGGCATCTGAGTGAAAGCGCGCTGGCGGTTAAAAGCTCGGCGGCTTGTTGGTGTTATTATCATGCATTACATCAAAGGCGGTGGCGCGGTGTAAAAGCAATATTCCATATTTCTGTGGCATTTCGGCCTGACAGCCAAAGCACCCCGTCTTTAAATCACACGTATCAAAAGTGAGACGGGTCGAAAAGGAAGAGCCGCGAGACGCCAATTACGTCTTGTCTTTTCTGCGACGGAAAATAAAACACGGACGAAATAAGAAACAGGCCTGCGCGGAACGCCGGGGCGATGTGATGTCACGCGTCACCATGTGCCGACGGACTAATCACAGGGTCTGCACAAGAGGAGATTAAAAGGACGGCGGACAGCCGCATTTTGAACGTGTTGTCCATCGGAAAGTGGATGGTTAACCACCTGAACTGTAACCACATTGCACTGTGACGTATTAGAACACACCTTAAAATGGGACTTTGGACAAACGTTTGGGGAAAGCCCTGTGGAGATCTCAGAGAGGCCGGCCTCGTCTCCCGTCATTCACAGTGACATCAACCAAACAGAAACCTCTGTGAGCTCATGTATACAGAAGGAGGCGGGACATTTAGACACGTTTAGACATTATACATTAGACATTTAGTCCACATACTTTAGTCTCTTTAATGTAATTGTGGAGTGTGGATGTAAGGCATTTGTTGAAGTGTTTGTGAAGCGCGACGTCTCGAAGCCGAACGTTTAGACCGTCTCGCACAAGGTCCTCAAACTTCCACCCCGACAAAAAACCACCCCGACGTTTAAATCCGAGGAATCTTTTTATTTGGCTCACACAAGCCGCGAAGAATGTGACCCTGATCCGGCGCCGCGTCCGCGCTCTCGCCTCCTTTACCGAGAGCGGGCCGAGCGCGTGACGTCTGACGTGCGAGAATGTATTTTCAGTCGGACTCTTTGTGAAGCGAGACGGTTCGGAGCAGAACGCGGTGGCAGAGGTCGGGCGGCGAGCGGCGTGCAATCAAAAGATTCGGCTCGCGCTCCGTGAAGGACCTCTGTGTGTATGAGGAGAAATTATGAATGAATTATGCCCCCGGACCCGCCGTACCTCGACGCGGACCGACCGAACGGCGGCGGGATGGGGGGGGGGGGGGGGGGGGGGCGGTGCATGGCTCGTCTTCTTCCACCGCGGAGAGGAAGATGAATGGCTCGGCCCGGCGTTTCATTCGGCACCGAAATGAAGCTTGACCTTGTTTTATTGGGGTTCGGCCTCGTGATAAATTCAACACATCAGTCTTGTGAGCGACGCCATTAAACACGGCCGAGGAGAAAGCACGACCCCGCCGTTCGTATAGGACGCGCTTATATAAGCTCTGCTTCAAAGTCCCGCCGTCTCAGAAGAACCGCAGCTCAGGACTTCACAGAGGAACTAAACGGTTCTCACTCAGGGATGAAGAACTAACTGTGGGATTGATCTGTTATCTGTACGACGTCTTCGGATTAATACAGAGTCCCTAAAGGGACGTGGAAGAAAAAACATTTATATATAACTAATGCCAGATCGGGTGGCTTAGTGGTTTAGCGTGTTCTCCTCTCAGCACTAGGGATTCCCGGTTCGAATCCCCATCTGGGTGGAGTCTCCACGTTCTCCCCATGTCCGCGTGGGTTTCCTCCGGGTTCTCCGGTTTTCTCCCACAGTCCAAAAATATGGATCAAGTCAATTGAGTTCTCCAAATTGCCCCATATAGAGTGTGTTTGTGTGAGTGAGTGTGTGCCCAGTGATAGATTGCCCCCATCTGTCCTGGGTGTATCTGCCCAGCGCCCGAAACGTTCTTCCCTGGATGGGCATGGGGAACCCCCCCCCCCACGACCCTAATAGAGGATAAAGATAATGAATGAATGAATGAATATTGTGAGATCTGGCATTAATTTTTGTGAGATAAGGCAATATTTATATTTATATTTAAAAAGTTCATGATAAGTTGATGTATGTGGGTCAGTGTCCGGGTCAACAACTATAAACGAACACAATGGAGAACGTTGATCCGTGGAAGAGTTTTATTTTGAGATTGGTTTGAAATATAAAGACATCAAATCAGCGCTCGCCCGTAAACACGGCTTGAGAGAGACACCTGAATTACTTAATGCCAGCGTCGAAACACGTTTGGTGACTTTGTGGCGTCTTGACTGAATTCAATAACAATCAAATTTAATATTCTGGACAGCTTCACGGTTACCGCATTAGTTTTGTGAAATATTGCGAGATTTTGCAAAAATTAATGCGCGATCTCGCAATAGTTAATATTTAATATGTCAATATTTTTTCTTTCATGTCCCTTTAGGGGCTCCGAAGATTAATACGAACCGCAGCATGTTACTGTTGTAGCTGCTGGAGGCGGAGCTTGGCTCATGACTGATAAACGATGACGGAGAGGAGAAGTTGTAACTCCATGACGACTGTGTCTCCTGGTAAGTCGTGTGTATGTTCTCCTGTTCTGTACGCACCGCTGTGTTGACCTTCCTCACGAAAACAGAGGTCAGCTTTGGTTTTTCACCCCCCCCCTCCCCCTCAACCCTTCTCAGTTATTTTTCAGCCAATTTGTCCCGTGAACAAAAGGTGAAACACGAAATCAATTTTTGTTCTCAATTAAACAAAGTAAACAGCCGCGACCCGGCTCTCCTGATCGGAGTATTGATTGGTTTTTTCTTTTGGAATGTTATATGGACACGTCTTTTTGAATATACCAATACACACACACACACACACACACACACTCTAACAACAATAGGTGACTGACATTTTAATAAAACCCCAAGAAAACCAAACTGATACCTAAATACTAAATACAGTCCAAATGATCTAGAATATTCAGTTACACCTGAAACGATCACATTATTTATCCCCCGAGGATGTCACACCAACAACACTCACAATACTCACATTACTCACAACACTCACAATACTCACATTACTTACAACACTCACAATACTCACAATACTCACATTGCTCACATTACTCACAATACTGTTGCTCCATAAATTTTAAATTGAGCTTTGTGTTCTACAAAATTTATTTTCAAACGTGTGTTTGGGGATCAGTAAAATCACACCATACATATAATTACACACTCAAAAAGCACTGACAGGGCGCTCCACACACACACACACACACACACACACAGACGCACACACACACACACACACACACACACACACACACACCTCTGCCGTTGTTTACTCACTTCAATTGACATGGGACAAGAAAATGATATATCATCAACCTGAAACAACCCCCCCCCCTCTCTCTCTCTCTCGGTTTCTCACCCCCCCCCCCCCTCTCTCTCTCTCTCTCTCTCTCTCGGTTTCTCACCCCCCCCCCCCCCTCTCTCTCTCTCGGTTTCTTCACCCTCCCGCCACCCCCCTCCTCTTTTTCCATCTCTATTTCTGTCAAATTGTTGGTTTAAAAGCAGATGTTTTTCTCACGTAATAATCTGCCACACGGCACATCTGTGAGATTATAATAATTAGATGTCAGTAATTTGCTTTCTGGATCGTTCAGCGGTGAGAATAAACAGCGGGTCAGTACCGACTCGGACTTCAGTCGGTCGCTGTAGGTAGAACCGAGTGAATGTTCCCTGCAGTACAGTATAAACACACAGAGTCGTGTTCCTGATGCGCTTCTGCAACTTAATAATTATTCACTCTGGATTTTCTTCGCCGTTCTGAAGAGGTTCTGAAGGTTCTCTGGATTTAGAGCCGCTGACCTTTGGAGCCCATTCTGTGAAGTCCTCCTCTGCCTCTCTCGCCGCGTCTCTCTTGTTCTCTGTCTGTGCTGTAGGACGGCGGTGCTGTGTATGTAAAGAGGGTCAGCCTCGCCGGAGCCTCGCCGGAGCCTCGGGGGTTTGATAAGCTCTCAGAAATAATACACACTCACAGCGGAGCGAGGAAAAGTTCAGTCGGGCCGCCCACTCTCACCCGAGAAACACACACACACACACACACACACACACACACACACACACACACACACACACTGTACAGTGGCGTTTACAGTGTGAGGCAGACGTGTGAGTAATTTAATGAGAAATGGAATAAGAGAACAGGTGTGAGCGAGCAGATGTGTGATCCTCAGATTCAGTCTGATCTCACATCTGAGATGATGTTCTCACTTGACGTGGAGCAGCGCGAGAAACACGGCGCCGACGCCCTCACCATGATGTTATAAAGACGGAGACGGAACCGCTGAGAACCCGACATCGTCATGGTTTCAGAGAACGTGCCTGTGATCCAATTACATCCACCCCATCCATCCCATCCATCCATTATCTCCCGCTTATTCCTCTATTAGGGTCGTGGCGGGGGGGGGGGGGGGGTTCCCCCATGCCCATCCAGGGGAGAACGTTTCAACAGTTAACAACCAAACACAGCATGAAGCTGCTCTGCCAGTCTAACAGTGTTACGTTGATTTACTTCAGAACTAAAGAACCTCGGGATGTTGTAGTGATTTCTCTGCTGTTGAGCTTCATCCTCATCGGTGGCTCCAGCATGTTTAGTTTCAGGTGGTGGATCATCACCGTGTTGCTGCGTTCATGTTCGCAGAGCTGCATGTTCCCACGTTCTTTATTTGTGTGAAGGTGAAGCTCCCGCAGTTTGGAATTAAACCGGAGCTTTTTTTCAGCGTTGGCTGTGTTTCATTTGTGATTCATTAACTTGTTTTGCAGACTCCGCCTCGTTCTGTTCAACCCGCTATTATTTTCCAGCGTTATTGAAGCGCTGCAGGTGACGTAGGCGATTACGACATCGCGAGTAACAAAAACGGAAATCGCGCGACCCAACGAATCGATAATGGAAATTCATTATCTATACTTTGGATAATCGATTTTTATCGATTTTATCGATTCGTTGTTGCAGCCCTAGTGGATACGACGTTTGGTGGACACGACGTTTGGTGGACACGACGTTTGGTGGACACGACGTTTGGTGGATACGACGTTTGGTGAACACGACGTTTGGTGGACACGACGTTTGGTGGATACGATGGGGCTTTGAGACCGCAAGCGTGCGCCATTAAATCTGTTACATCAAAGGCCATGAAACTTTCAGCTGGGTGCCTCAAATGAGGTGTGAAGTAATCTGAGCGAGTCTGCACTGTGGAACGGTGGGTAAATGTCAGGCGCGCACTTTAACGCCGCGGCTATACGGCGTCATTTAGCAAGGCTGCCACGCGCCGTCATACGCCATTACGATCGGTCCACAGGAAAAACACACTCTTATGTACGGAGGACGCAAATACCAACAAGTCATCCATATTTATCTTCACCATCACTCGCTCCCTCTCCCTCTCTCTCTCTCTCTCTCTCTCTCTCTCTATATATATATATATATATATGACGCTTTATTATTCTGCGTTCCAAACTAAAATCATTCAGGTTTTTAAATAGAACCAGTGGATTTCATTCATCCATTACCTTTCACTTTATCCTCTAAGGTCGCGGGGGGAGGGGAGGTTCCCCATGCCCATCCAGGGGAGAACGTTTTTGGGCGCTTTTGTTTTTCCTTGGCAGACACCAAGGAAAGGGCGCCAATCTATCACTGGGCACACACAGACACTGTATGGGGCAATTTACCTTGAATCCATGTTTCTAAACTGTGGAAGGAAACTGGAGAACCCGAAGGAAAACCCATGTGGAGATGAAGAGAACCCTCCACCCAGATTGTGATCTGCCCCCAAATGGAACTGAGTGGGAGGTAAATATAGTTTACATTATAAAGTGTGTGGGGCGGCACGGTGGCTTAGTGGTTTAGCATGTTCTCCTCTCAGCTCTAGGGATTCCCGGTTCGAATCCCCATCTGGGTGGAGTTTCCATGTTCTCCCCGTGTCCGCGTTGGTTTCCTCCGGGTTCTGCTGTTTCCACTCACAGTCTAAAAACATGGATCAAGTCAATTGAGTTCTCCAAATTGCCCCATATAGAGTGTGGTTGTGTGTGTGTCTGTGTGCCCAGTGATAGATTGCCCCCCTGTCCTGGGTGTATCTGCCCAGCGCCTGAAACGTTCTCCCCTGGATATAACGTTCTACCCTAATAGAGGATAAAGCGTAAGATAATGGATGGATGAATTATAAAGTGTTTAGGAGTTCAAGTTCAAGTTCAAGTTATTTATTTCCATAGTGTTTTTTACATCAGTACATCGTCACAAAGCAGCTTTACAGAACGAAAAGCCTTTAAACCCCCAAAGAGTGAGCCGAAGCGACAGTGGCAAGAAAAAACTCCCTGTTATGATGTTATTTAAGGAAGAAACCTGAGGACCGAGACTCAGTGGGGGACTCGTCCCCCTTGAGCGGCCGGGCAGCAGCAACAACAGTGTAGGACAGCCATGTCCAGATATATAACAAATGGAAAACTATATGTGAGTCCATTAGGGGGCGTCCTGCAGGACCACCAGTCCAATTAATATCCAGGTTCCATCCAGTATTCGTCAGTGAATGAATAGGAGAAATGAGTGAATGTTCTCCGGCATCGTTCGGTTCTAAAGCAGCGTGATGTCCTGATGGTTATGAGGTTCTCCTGATCAGCTGCTGTGAGGACCACGGAGACGCCGCACCCTCTCGGACTCCAGACAGAGATTCCCGTTAGGTTCTCCGATCTGAAGACTGGCTCATCGTGCAGGACAACGGACGGAACGGACGCAGACTTCAGGTTCAGATGTTTATAATGTTAGGAGCTCTGAAGAGTGACGGTGAAGACTCTCTCTCTCTCTCTCTCTCGCCCAGCATGCTCTCCACTCTCCCATGGTTACACCAATTACTTCCCTTCCCGTCTATATTAGGATTAAGCTCCGAATTACCTGCAATTAGCGTCGCCATGGTAACGTATGAGATGGAACGCCGTGTTTTCCTCGGGCACCGACGTCACGCTTTGTTTACCATCATCAGTGAGAGCTGCTCCACCAAAACCTCTCCTCCATCTCCACCTCCGGAGCCTCTTCAGGTTCCTTCTGCTTTTTATGGGTCTTTAATGTCAAGCGTCTTTCGTTCGTCCATTTCCGTGGCTCTGTTTACAGACAGACTACCCTCTGCTTTACTATTTAAATAAATTTGAAACGCCCAAAGATCCCAAGACAGACGGGTGGATCTGCCCAGAGCCTGAAACGTTCTCCCCCGGATGGGCATGGGGAACCCCCCCTCCCACTCGCGACCCTAATAGAGGATTAAGCACAAGATTTACATTACATTTACATTCGGTCATTTAGGAGACACAATGCGACTTACAAGGTGCGGTACGGTGGTTTAGTCTTTAGCATGTTCTCCTCTCAGCGCTGGGGATTCCCCGTTTGAATCCCCATCTGGGTGGAGTTTCCATGTCCTCTCCGTGTCTACGTAGGTTTCCTCCCACAGTCCAAAAACATGGATCAAGTCAATTGAGTTCTCCAAATTGCCCCATATAGAGTGTGTCTGTGTGAGTGAGTGTGTGTCCAGCGATGGATTGGCGCCCTGTCCTGGGTGTATCTTCCCAACGCCCGAAACGTTCTCCCCTGGATGGGCATGGGCATGGGGAACCCCCCCCCCCTCGACCCTAATATAGGACAAAGCGGGAGATAATGAATGAATGGACTTATGAGGTGAACACAGGGTTCATCACAGCATCTCTGGAGCAATGAGGTTTAATTGAGGGTCTTGCTCACATTGGTAACTTCATTGGACCTGGGATTTGAACCCCCAACCTTCAGATTGACAACCCAACGCCCTGACCTCTGAGCTACCGCGCCCTAGATAACGAAGATAACGAATGAGTGAATGAATGGTTCCTTTCGGATTTTCGGCATCACTCTGGTTCCACAGCTGTAGGTCCTCTGTCCTTACGTGGTCGTTGGAGGAACATCTCAGCAGATCGATCAGACGTGTGGAGAGGCCGTCCAGGCGGCCGGCGCCGGAGCTCCTTCAATCGCTCCAACTCTCTCGCCGTCGCAGCCGCCGCTCTTTGCTTTATCGATCCGTCCCGAGCGGCGTGCAGACGCGAGGGCGAGCTGTAAACACGAAAACAATCTGTCGCCGCGGCATAAATTTCCCCGAACAGCACGGGGGGAACGTAATGGACCATCTCGCTGTCAGTCTGTTTGTCAGCGTAACTGATACGTGGTTATGTTTTATTCAAGCGCCGGAGAGCTTTTTCTCCTCTGAGTGTTTTTCACGCCGGCCTCGGCGTCAATATAAAAGTGATTCAGGAGGAGAACGTTAATTGTGTCGTATTGTTAAAGGGCTAACGGAGAACGCGGGGTGGGGTGGGGTGGGGGGGGGCGGGACTTTCAGAGAAAAGCGGCCTTTTAAAAATGATGGAGCTCTGCTTTTCATCGCCGTAACTATCTGCAGCATCCGCGCTGTGTTCTCATCACAAAGGACGTCATTACACGAAGACGGAACCGATTTAAAATCACAAAGGACGGTCGCCAGGTTTAAAACGACCGTCTGCACCGTCAGCCGCTACGACAGTAACACGCTGCGTTCACACCGAAGCTTCAGGATTAATCCTGAACAGCCATCCATTACCTTCTGCTTTATCCTGTATTAGGGTCGGGGGCGGGGGGAGGGGTTCCCCATGCCCATCCAGGGTAGAACGTTTTGGGCGCTGGGCAGATACACCCAGGACAGGGGGGCAATCTATCGCTGGGCACACACTCACTCACACAGACAAACTCTATATGGGGCAATTTGGAGAATTCAATTCACCTTGATCCATGTTTTTGGACTGAGGGAGGAAACCGGAGAACCCGGAGGAAACCCATGCCGACACGGAGAGGAAACTCCACCCAGTTTGGGATTCGAACCGGGAATCCCTAGCGCTGAGAGGAGAACATGCTAAACCACTAAGCCACCATGCCACCCTATGTGCTATTTATTAATTATAAAATTAATGTTCAGGATTAGGGCAGCACGGGGGCTTAATGGTTGGCATGTTCTCCCGGTTCAAATCCCCAATTGGGTGGAGTTTCCATGTTCTCCCCGTGTCCGTGTGGGTTTCCTCCGGGTTCTCCGGTTTCCTCCCACAGTCCAAAAACATGGATCAAGTCAATTGAGTTCTCCAAATTGCCCCATATAGAGTGCGTCTGTGTGAGTGCCCAGTGATAGATTGCCCCTGTCCTGGGTGTATCTGCCCAGCGCCCGAGACGTTCTCCCCTGGATGGGCATGGGGAACCCCCCCCCCCGCGACCCTAATAGATGATAAAGCGGAAGATAATGGATGGATGAAAAAAAATAGCACATAATGATGATCACGATAAGAAAGTCTTTTCGTTATTTACCAGGAGGGATGGAAATTGTCCTTGTCCCCTCTGTGGAATTTGTATGTTCTCCTCACCCCTGTGTAGAGCACGGATTACTTTATTTAAGGTCGTTTTTTGGATTTTTAAATATAATCGGTGCTGATGTAAGAAATCTGAACACCCAAAATAATTCGGGGGAGTCGGGGGGAAAACCACTGGGGGCCAAATCTTCAGACGCACATCAGGGCGACTCCCCGCCGGAGCAGGATTATCTGTTGGAGTTTCGGCTGGCGCTCGGTTTAATGTGCCGGAACCGTCTGCAGGCGTCCTCATCTGACGAGGATCAACATCACTGAGAGGGTTCCGACCGCACTGCAGAACACAACTGCAGGGATCTGCCTTTGTTACGCAATAAACGCACGTCGAGCACCGATGTCGGGTCGGTTCCGTCTCACAGTCGCTGTTCCAGTTCGTGTGAGATGAGTTTGACATCAGAGACGCCGCCGTGATCACCCGCTCGCTTTCACATTCGGTCAGAACGTGTTTTTAGGGCCAATGTGACATCATCTATTGACATCGATTACGCTGGGTGGAGTTTGCATGTTCTCCCCATGTGCACGTGGGTTTCCTCTGGGTTCTCTGCTGTACAGTCCAAAAACATGGATTCAAGGTCAATTGAATGCCCTGAATTGCCCCGTCTAGTGTGATAGATATGCACCCTGTTCTGGGTGTATCTGCCCAATGTCCGAAACGTTCTCCCCCAGAAGGGCATGGGGACGCCCCCCGTGACCCGTGGTTTAGTTCATTCAGTGTAATCTGATGGGGTGGAACTTCAGAGCCGGTTCTTTAACAGGTCGGGTTGGGGTCGTGAAGGGTTAAGTCATAAAAACATGGTACGAAGCGAACGCTGAAGCGATAAACGGCGAATATGAAGGTCGTACGAGATAACGAGATAAACAGACAAGACGTCTGCGCAGGAACGATAAACTAGAACAAAGAACCCGCAACTGACATCAGAGTGTTTACCATCGGACGAGCCGTGATAAAGTAACACGACGTGTGTGTGTGTGTGTGTGTGTGTGTGAGTCTCTACACTAATGCATTTGTGTGGCAGATAAACGCAGGATTTATACGAATCGTGAAGAAGCAGAATGGAGGCCATCGATCCACACCGCGCTCCTCAGCTCTCCTGCACTGCACGCTGGGAACGTTTCAGAGAACAAAAAGGCATCGAGGAGGTCGAGACACTGTGAAAAAGTTTGTGACCCCTGCACCCGTGGTCTGCCTCGTCATGCTGCTGCAGGAAGGAACCTTCCCCAAACTGTTCCCACAGATTCAGCATGACGAGGCAGACCATAGGATTTGGGTGCAGGGGAGCTGTGATGGGGCGGTTGGCACATTCGTCTCTCGGCGCTAGGGATTCCCGGTTCGAATCTCCATCTGGGTGGAGTTTCCATGTTCTCCCCGTGGGTTTCCTCCTACAGTCCAAAAACATGAATCAAGACAATTGGGTTCTCCAAATTGCCCCATATAGAGTGTGAGTAAGTGTGTGTCCAGTGATGGATTGGCGTCCTGTCCTGGGTGTATCTGCCCAGCGCCCGAAACGTTCTCCTCTTGATGGGCATGGGGAACCCCCCCCCCCCCCACGACCCTAATATATGATGAAGCGGAAGATAATGGATGAATGGAGGGTTCTGTGGTGAGAGACTGAGTGGAACGCCTGAATGAGGTCCACGCTACAGAGGAACCAGTGGGATGCCAGCACTTGTGGAGGTGTCCCTATACTTTTGTTCCTTTAATGCAGAACCCGCGGCGCGAGCCGATGAAGGGAACAGCCTTTATACGAAAACCCAGCAGAAGGTGTATTTTATTGATCCGTTTTGTCGTATGTATATGTTTTTATTGAACCCTCATCGCCTCGGCGCGGTCCGATCGATACGTCCATGATCAACGCCGAGACGTTCCCACACGCCGTCCAGTTTATTTCATTTCATCAAAATAAAGCGCTAAAACCATAAAAGCAGGTGCGACGTCGTCCCGGAGCGAACCGGATCCGATTCACCCGGCCAGTCGACACCGACTCCGTGGCGAGGAAGAAGTCCGCGTGACATTCGGATCGGACTCGGACCGTCACACCTCTGCAGCGGCGGGTCAGAGAACCGAACCATCAGAACACAGAACCTGTACAGGAGAGACCAGAACGTGTGCGGGACGAGCGAGAGCCTGGGCCCCGCCTCCACCAGGTACGGGGCCCGGGCGGGGTCAGAGGGACGTCGGACGGCACCGGGTTCGACGGCGGAGAGGCGGCACGGGGCAGAGGAACGGAGCCGTCCGATCGGCCGCGGCGGATCTGTATATAAAACAAAGAGGAATCGCAGAACGAAGAAAAGGAACCGCAGGCGATGAAGCGGTCTCTATACGGCGGAGCGGCGGCGGATGATGAAGGCGCCGCGCTGCAGCTGTCCTAAATAAATCCTCATCTTGGTGCTGTCGCTCGTCTTCCTCACCCAGATCTGAAAACAACACAATCAGAATAAATTCATCCATTTTCTTACACTCCATCCTACATTAGGGTCACGGGGGGGGGTTCCCCATGCCCATCCAGGGGAGAACGTTTCAGGCACTGGGCAGATACACCCAGGACAGGGCACCAATCCATCACTGTATACACACACACTCACTTTATATGGGGCAATTTGGAGAACTCAATTGACTTGATCCATGTTTTTGGACTGTGGGAGGAAACCGGAGAACCCGGAGGAAACCCACGCGGACACGGGGAGAACATGGAAACTCCACCCAGATAGGGATTGGAACCGGGAATCCCTAGTGCTGAGAGGAGAACATGCTAAACCACTAAGCCACCGTGCCGCCAATAAGAATAAACTATTAAATTCTTATAAACACCATGCACACGAATCACATGTGATTCAGAACCGGAGAACCGGCTTTGGAACCAGCACTGAACCCTGACACTCCTATTAAAGTCTTTTAGGATGAATGGGAATGTCGACTGCTCAAACCGACTGCATTTGGACATTACATTTACATTCAGCAGACGCTTTTATCCAAAGCGGCTTACAAATGAGAACATCACAGTCAGAAGTTCTGCAGAAAACCAACTCCACTGTAAATTCATTAAACCTGATTGTTATTTGATGCTCCGCCCCCCCATTTTTTTAAATAACAGGTGTTTGTTAAAGCGATGCGTCTTCAGTAGTTTCTTAAAACTGCTCAGTGACTCCGCCTTATGGACAGAGTTGGGAAGATCGTACTCTCATGTTGCAGCGGTGAACGCCACGGAGTGAGAATCAGCTCCTCGGTGAGGTGGAACCACCAGGGGGCGATCATCACCGGAGCGAAGTGAACGAGTCGGAGTGTGTTTAAAAAGATAGAGTGAAGGTCGGAGGGGCCAGATCCAGAGATGGTTCTTTAGGGCAGAGTCAGTGACTTGTACTGAATGCAGCAGCTACAGGGAGACAATGGAGGGACATGAGTGACGGAGGGACATGAGTGACGGAGGGACATGAGAGATGGAGGGACATGAGAGATGGAGGGACATGAGTGACGGAGGGACATGAGATCACTTGGGGGTTAAACACGAGTCGGGCTGCAGTGATGGTCATTTTAAAAGTTAAACATGTCGATTTCTCGTCCGCAGTGTTGGAGGCTCCGATCTGGGATGTGAGGATACAAACCTCGCTGGTTCCTACAGAACTGATGACACAGCTGATCTTAGTGTTGTCCTTCGACTCCAGGTAGATGGCTTGACTCTTATGGTACCTAAAAAAAAAAAGAAACGTGACATAAGAAATAATAACATTAATCGGGGGGGGTTTGAGATTAATAACATTAATCTCAGCACAGTGAGGATGAGTGAGGATCAGGCTGAAGGTGCAGTTCAGGTTCAGAGCTCTGGATTCCACACTGAAGGTTTTGTTTACGTCGTAATCCAGACACAAACGCACGAGGACCTTCAGATTCTCTCCTGGTGGAAAAAGCGGCTTAAAATAAATCTGGATTATGGAACCGGTTTGGAGTTTCAAAGCCAAACGAGGCCACCTTGAGGTTACTACAGGTAGTACAGCATGTTAAGGTGACCTCTAGCCTGGAATCCCCTTTGATTAAAGTCAGTGTGTGCTTTTCATTCACACCGCTTAGTAAGGGCCTTCCCCAAACTATTCCAAATACAATACAATTCCCAATTGCATGGTTTGGTCTTTGATCTTAAACTGCTGCAGCAATTCAATTAAAACACATTCACTTATACTGACTCTGAGTGCATTATGGGATATGTAGTTCGTTACTCAATACCCCTTGTTCCAAACACATAAACATCAGTTTATTTATAGAACCCAGTGATGCAGGGGGTTAAGGTTTTAATTTCGTCACTTCGTACCATCTCTTATCGTAATACAGTTTGCCCTCTTCTATCCGAGCTTCATAGCGTTGGGAGGGGCTTTCCATGGGTGCGGCAGGAAGGTGTTCAGGAGACGAGGGTGAGGCTGAAACCCAAACATGGGGATTTTATACATATATACTTTTTTTCTCTAAAAGTTAAGACGTGTTAAAGACTGTAGGATGGGTTCAGGTGTACCTGGTCTTTTTGGTGACTTCAGCTTCAGAGAGAGAAAAAAAAAAAAAAAAAAAGACGTCATACAACAAGTCAATGAACCTAATTAAAAAACATCAAGACTAAAGATAATGGTGTTGTTCTGCCCTCTGGTGGACAAACGTGTATAACAGGTCACTAATTCAGAATCAGAATTCAGTATGAGCTGAAACACGACACATTTAATATATTATTTTGACTTTAACTCATGAATCCAGATTTGGAACATTGTCCATCGAGGTAGTGATGAAGGTGGACTGACCTTATTTAACGTCCGCAGATCCTCCATGATCTGTTCTTCTGTGAGTAAGTAGTTTAACTGAGGTGCGTCGAGTTAAAGCGAACAATCGAGCATCAATGAGCGAACCCTACCGATAACAAGCCAGCGACCACCTACTGCCTATCCCGGTAACAACTAATTCCATCTGGAAAAAGCCAACGTTCTAAAGGTTTGCTCTTTAAAAGCTTATTTTTATTTAGTAAAACAAATAAAACCCGATGTGTGAAGGATATCAGGGGCAGGTTTTCGGCGTTTGTCAGGGATAGGGACGGGATCATTGGGTCTTCTTCTGAGCTTCCGGGTCATGATGGGCTTCACTTCCATGGAATCTGAAGGAAGACCAGTCCAGCGTTAACACTTCAGATATAAAAGTGCTCCAGCAGAGGGAGCCGTGAGAGAATCGATCACCGCCCGTCTCACCTCCCGTTAACTCCATGGTTAACTTCTCGTTCTCAATCATCTTCTTTTTCTCCTCCAGCTCTGCGATTAGGTTCTCCTTCAGCTCCACCTTCTTATCATCAAACTCCTTCACCGCTGCCTTCTTCTCTTTAATGTAGTTCCTCTCCACCTGCTCCGTCTGAGACACAGAGGACATGATGAGGATGGATGGAGAGTCCGATCAACCAGGAATGGGGTTAAGGTTCAGGTCACGTGACTTAAACTCACCTCCAGCTGGAGAAAAAGATCTACAAAAAAAAACAAAAAAAAAACAGAAGGGATTTCAGTAAAAAAAAATGAGGTAAGTGTGTGTGTGTGTGTGTAAGGAGACGATCTCTGACCTGCATTACGCAGTCTTTCTTTATACTGCTGATCCAGTTTCTTCATCCTCTTTTGATATTCCTGTAATGTTCCTAAAAAAACACAACTTTTATCATTTACACTGATTTAAATGTTTTTTATTTTGGTTACTAACAAATTATGTAGAGAAACACACAGACTATGTTCTTGTAGAACTAAAAACTGATACAATAGACAGAAAGCAGAAAGAAAGTGAGTCTAATAAAGTGGCCGGTGAGTTTTCTCTCGGTGTGTAAATCAGTACCCTCCTGTAGCTGCTGCAGTTGCCTCTTCAGTGATGCCAGTTTGTCCTGATACATTCTGCAAGTAATAAAAATAATGGATCCATTTGTTATTAAGGTGTATAAATGATTCAAATCATAACAGTCTGAGAGATCATATTATTATAATTTATTATAATTATATCATCTGTTGTATTTTATAGTTTGTTGTATTATAGGTCATGTATATAATTGGGCAGTGTATTTTATTTTTTATGTACTGATTTTAAAGTATTTTTCTTAATAGATATATTAGGTGTATATTTTTAACTTTCTCAATGTCAACTGTCACTTTCGCTGAGAATGTGAATATCCCCCATTGTGGGATCAATAAAAAGAAATCTGATCTTATGTGCTGATTTATTCTTATAGAAATGTTTAAACACCTTTTTGCTTTTTGATCTTTACAGGAAACATTATTCATTTTATTACTGAACTAACATTAAACAACAGAACATAAAACATCAGATGGATCAGAGAACAGAAAGAGAGAAATCCAGCACTGAAACGTTCTGTAAACTCACTGTTCTTTGAGTTCCACATAATCGTCCTCGTCGTGTTTGGCCAGGTCTGTTTCACTGGCATCTTCAGTGTCTGGAACACATCATCAGAACCTCAGAACATCATCAGAACCTCATCAGAACATCAGAACCTCAGAGAAACAGCTGTTTACTGATGAATGACATGCAGCTGATTCGGCGAAGAGCCCTGACAAACTTAAGCCCTTCGGTCAGTCAGGGGAGGTCAGCGAGTCAAACATACGGAAGGTGGTGGAGCAGTGAGGTGGGTGTTCCTAACAGAGTGCAACACACACTGATACACCTGCACCACCATATCAGAGTCCATCCATCCATCCATCATCTTCCGCTTTATCCTATCTAGGGTCGCGGGGGGGGGGGGGGGGGGTTCCCCATGCCCATCAGGGGAGAACAGATACACTCAGGCATCTTGGGAGTGATCTATGGGGCAATTCCAGGGGAGAATTCAATGACCTGATCCAGCAAGTTTTGGACCGTTGACACGGGGAGGACATGCAAACTCCACCCAGATTGGGATTAGAACCGTGCACAGTGCTGAGAGGAGAACATGCCAACCACTGTAGAGAATTTAACCATCATTTAAAATGTGTAATATAAATAAAACTGTTGAATTTATCGTATGATTAAAAAAAATTTAATTTAAGTCAGTAAGGAGTGACGTATTTACACAAAACGAAAGTGAGTGAACAACATCTGTTTATACCTAACGAACCTGATTCCAAACCGTTATGCGCCCTTCGTGAAGTGCACTAGGTGGCCGTTATAATGAAACGTGACGCGGAGCCCCTTAATAGGGAGTAAGGGCGTATTTGGGACAAAGCCGTCAGAGTTACTCTCTACAGCAGAGTGACGTTTTAAAAGCAATACTGAACTTAAAGAATCGATTAAATTATTTATAAAAATGAAGCAAAAAGAAACAAACGGAATCGAACGGTTTGTTATTAGAGGTTTTTTTTCCAGTTTGTGTTCCGAAGATGCTTAACGGAAACACATCTGCTGGTTCGTATCGTGTTGAGGAATTATTTTTATTAAACATAAATGAGAAGATTAATCCCGAATGATCTGATAAATGTGTCTTTATTTTGCAGAATGTTTTTTTTTTATTCGACAGGACCGTGAGCTAAGCTAAGCTAACTGCAGGCTACCTTCCTCCGAGTCTCTCCCTCTGAAACTCCGATCGTCGTCCTCGTCCACACTGTCCAGCTCCTCTTCGTCGTTATAATAATCCACCATGGGTGACAACAAGGTCGAAGCCATTCGCTTTTAGTAAAACATGTGAAGATTAAATGTGATTATCGTAAAGAAAAGGCCAGCAATCAACGTAGCACTTCATTCAAAACAACGCTTCAGCCGCAGCTTCACTCAGCCCGTTTTCGGAATCTGAGAGCGTTGATTGGCCAGTCTTATCCCGCCTTTGTCTATTATTGGGCAGATGTGCCAACCGGCTTAGTTTTAGCCAATGAACAGCAAAGAGGGCGGGTCTTCGTAAAACGGGTAGTAAAGCACGCAAATGGTTAGAAGGCTTGATGGGAAACGTAGTTTAAATTTTCGTAAAGACAATTTAAAGATTGATGGTTCGCTGTAAACGGACCGTTGTTTATTTATGAACTATTATTATAATAAATTGTAAATTGTAAAATAGGTGGAAATTAGAATTATAACGATTTTATTCCCAAATTAATGGTCTAAATGGTTTCTATATTCCTTCGACGCTAAACTGAATTTTAATAATAATACACTCGAAGGACAAAAGTAAAGACATCTACAGGAGCGTTCAGGACATATTGGTGTAACTGTCGTACGAACACACCAAAAATATAGTTCAGTAGCTGAACATGCGTTATAACATTTTCAGTTATAATTAGGGTCACAGTGGTTTAGATATGTGTGCCGCGTCGTAATAATCCTTAAATGATTCACAACGACGTTCTATCGCATATTAACAGATTTTAATGTTTTTTGAAATGGTTCTGTAATCATGGTGTTTGGTCAAAAGAAACCCTCTGTCTCTGTCATTATGCACAGACACTTAATTATTAAACATACTGTTATAAAACAACGTCATACCGGTCGCCTTTCTAATCATTCCCATCGTTTCATTATTCTATAATCTCACGATCAGAGCTTTTAAAGGCCGATAAAGGACGTCGTTTAGCGGTGTCAGTGACTAAATTAATCCGCTCTGTATCTGTACATGAAATCAGATTATAATCCCGATCGCCATTATGTCATCCTATTGTGCAGTACAGCTGCAGTTCGCAGCTCGGCCGGCAGGTGCCGCGCTCGCGCAGTGTATCCTTATGTGTGTGTGCGCGCGCCGAACGCGTTACCTTACAGCAGGTGCGATGGAAACGCGACGCGCGTAACTGAGCGGCTCGGTTCGGTTCGGCTCGGTTCGGCTCGGCTCGGTTCGGTTCGGCTGGTTAACAGCGGAGAACCCGGGCGGTTCCGACGGCTTTGATTGGGATTATCGGGGCAGAGCGGGACCTGCCGGAGAGCGCCGTTTGGAACTCCGCGGTTTTTATTCTGAGGACGCGGCTGCAGAGTTGGATTAAAGCGGCTCGCGGGACGTCGCTCGGTTGGATGAGGTCGGTGTCTTTTCATCTCTCACGAGGTTTTTTTTTTAATGTCATTTCGCGGCTTCGCGTTTTTTTTGTTTGTTTGTGTTTAACGAAAAACGCTTCGATTTTACTACCAGCGTCATGTTCGATGTTATCGGCACTCCATTATTTCCCCCCTTCACTCACTAGTTACGCTGATGTCTAGTAAACATTGCGTAGTTAACAGTTCGTATGTTTAAATAAACCGCGAATCAAACTTCACAAACAGCGACATTATTCCTAATTTTATTCTCATAATTACGAATGCAAACGTAATGTCTGGATTATAAGCGCACTTAATAACACCTGTGGGCTTTAATACACACAAACAGTCTGACAGTATCGCGATATTTCATATGATTATAGTATTAATTAAGACTAAGTATCGCGATATTTAGATGACCCATTACCAGCAGTGTTAAGTATTAACCATACAATTTTGTTTAATATTTTTATTGCTTTATATAAAAAACATCATTCAGTTTAAAAAAAAAAAAAAACTGAATCAAAGAACGAGTTTATAAATGTTTTTCCATTTTGCAATAAAAGAATCGGAATTCCTAAACCCATGATATCACGGTTTAATCAGACGACTCTTTGGTTTTAATTTAAATCATTAAAGTTGATCATCAAACACACATCTGCATTAAAATGTTAAAAGAACGTCATAAAGTTGTTCACCGTCCAGCTTTTCCACTTTTATAACATTTGGCGTAACGTTATTAAAAATCCTTTTTAAATTCCTGAAGCGTCTTCGGTTTATTAGAACATTAAAGAAAAGGTTCCGAGGACTTTGGACTCATTTCACAGACATTCCATTAACGCTCTCAGAGTTTAAAGGAAATGATTTGAGACGGATTCCGGAATCTCTGGAAAGGTTTCATGAGTGTTTCCTTTATGTTCACAATCCGTTTCCTATTTTATTATTATTATTATTATGTATTACATTTTATTATATTGTAATACTTTAGGACTTAAGTCTTTGATATCATTTCTTTCTATTTTTTGGAAACGTAAGAGTTCCAGAAATGAATTTAAAGCGTGTTATTGTTGTTGTATATAAATATTGTTGGTAGATTAAATAATTATGGAAACATTTTCTCTTTAAATGTTATTGAGAGTTTAATGTTTGCACGCTGGCAGGTAAACAGAAGACCCTGAATTTCCCTCTAATCCTCCATCAGAGTCACTGCAGTACTGAGAATGATCCCCCACCCGAATAACACCCGCTGCATGGGGGTCCTGATCATTAGAGAACATACTAAAGGGACTGATGGAGTCGAGGGATAAACATGAAACAAAACAGTAGAACTGCAGAATTCACTGCAGTATATAACTCTTAGGGTCGGCACGCTGGCTTAGTGGTTTGGCATGTTCTCCTCTCAGCACTGGGGATCCAGGTTCCACTCCTAATCTGGATGGAGATTCCATGTTCTCCCCCCGTGTCTGCGTAGGTTTTCTCCGGGTTGTCTCGGTGCAAAACATGGATTCAAGGTAACCAAATGCTCTAAATTGCCCCATATGGTGTTTGTGTGTGCCCAGTGATAGAGTGGCGTCCTGTCCTGGGTGTATCTGCCCTGCGCCCGAAACGTTCTCTCCCGAATATACATGGGAACCCCCCCCCCCCACCTCCACGACCCTAAAACCCTTCATTCATTCATTCATTCATTCATTCATTATCTCCTGCTTCATCCTCTATTAGGGTCACGGGGGGGGTTCCCCATGCCCATCCAGGGGAGAACATCTCAGGCGCTGGGCAGATAGACCCAGGACAGGGCGCCAATCCATCGCTGGACACACACTCACTCACACACACACTCTATATGGGGCAATTTGGAGAACTCAATTGACTTGATCCATGTTTTTTGACTGTGGGAGGAAACCGGAGAACCCGGAGGAAACCCACACGGACACGGGGAGAACATGGAAACTCCACCCAGATGGGGATTCGAACCGGGAATCCCCAGTGCTGAGAGGAGAACATGCCAACCACTAAGCCACCGTGCCGCCCATTAAGCGGAAAATAATTTATTAAATGAATTAATATTATTTTAATGATTTTGGTCAAATTCATTCAAACGTGATTTTATTTTTAAAACTTTTATCTCCTCATTTTAAAAAATCTCAAACGTAAGGCACACATGCCTTCAATCTGGCAACCTCCAACTGTCAGAGGAGCGAACCTGGCAACCGTAAAATTCTACATTTGAGCGCATTTCATGTGCAGGAAGTAGCAGCAGTGATATGGACCTGCCATAGAACCTGAAGATAACCTTTTATAAGTTGACCGTTCCTCTGTTCCAGCTCCGCGGAGGCAGCCGGAGGTTCTGGACGCAGCAGCAGATTTCCCAGCCGTCTGCAGCAGGTCGGTGGGTTCACCTCGCCCTCACACTCACCAGCTCCTGCTTGGACTTGTAGAAAGTGGCAGCAGCACGTCGAGGGTTCGGGGGGTGGGTGGCCGTGACCTGCAGATGTCGGGTGGACGTGTGTGGGTCCGTCGTTGGGTTCCTGGGTTCTGTCTGTGCTGATGGGGGGGGGGGTGTTTTTGGAGAGCACCTGAGCTTGAGACGCCGAGCGCCGCCACCTCCCCGGCCCCCGCCTCGGCCCCCGCCTGGCCCCCGCCTCGGCCCCCGCCTGGCCCCCGCCTCGGCCCCCGCCTCGGCCACCTCCACCACGGCCTCCTCCACCCGTCTGAACCGGAGTTTAACACGCCCTGTGTTCCCGTCTCATCGTGCCCCTCCACTCGGTCCGGTGGGTTTAGTCCTCCACCTTAACCGTAACGCAGCGTTCTGCAGGGCAGGACGAGGAGGACGTCTTTTTAAAGATGATTATTGAAATGTCAACACGGCGGCGGATCATACGTCTGAAAAATGGAACGTTTTAACGGAACGTGAAGGGAGAACCGGGTTCGAGGCGCGGGGTCGGGCGGTTGAGGGTGTGGTAGATCGCTGGTGTGGATGTCACACTCATCCAGCGGACAGTCCGAAGGTCGGTGCTTCGAATCCCGAGTCCGACCCGAGACGCCGACGGTGGCCCTCGGAGCCGGGGCCCTCCATCCTCGTTGCTCCGGAGTGATCCTCCTGACCTCTGACCCCAAACCTTGGATGGAGATAAATCGGCGGGCGGCATGGTGGCTTAGTGGTTTGGGATTCGAATCCCCATCTGGGTGGAGTTTCCATGTCCTCCCCGTGTCCGCGTGGGTTTCCTCCGGGTTCTCCGGTTTCCTCCCACAGTCCAAAAGCATGGATCAAGGGCAATTGAGTTCTCCAAATTGCCCCATATAGAGTGTGTCTGTGTGAGTGAGTGTGTGCTCAGTGATAGATTGGCGGCCTGTCCTGGGTCTATCTGCCCAGCGCCCGAAACGTTCTCCCCTGGATGGGCATGGGGAACCCCCCCCGCGACCCTAATATAGGATAAAGCGGATGATAATGGATGAATGGAGATAAATCAGTTCAATCCGCGGGTTCTACCAAAGCACCCCCTCTGAGGGCAGACCCCAGCGCTCAGACCCCAGCGCTCAGCTCCACCACCTAATTTGGTCTCCGAGTTCAAACCGAAGTTCTGAAGTTAGAGCTGTGTTTAAATAAAGACCGGTGCTCCGTTCAGAGCTTCCTCTGGGTTTATTTTGTTCTCCGAAGTTATTTTAAAAGTGTAGAGTATAAAACGGCCGGACGCGGTGGTCGCTCGGCCCGGCGGCGTCCCGGGTGCGACGCTTTAATCGTTAGAGTTTTACAAATGGAAGCGGGGTTTGAGGGAGCGTTCTGAATGTGGGTTCTGCAGGGGGACGGGGACGCGGGGCGTGTGAGGAACCTGGTTCTCGGCGGCGCTGTTTTGCAGAAATTCCGTTAGAGCGGATGTGGAAACGGAACTGAACGCTAAAGAAGCGAGACGAAACCACAGGAGGCCGCGCTCAGACGCGCTGCCGCTTCCTCTCTGCACGTTCACCAGACTCCGTGGACGTTCCACTCAGCCGTGTCTCCGTCGTCCCGTCCGCGTTCTCACGTCCAGAGTCTGGATCAGTGATGGAGCGCATCGTCGCCCTGGGTTCACTATTAACGGCTCAGCGGGGCGTTGCCGGGCCGATCATGCACACCGCTCAGTGACGGTGGGGGTGCTGGTGAGGGTGCTGGTGGGGGTGGGGCGGGGTGCTGGTGAAGGTGCTGGTGGAGGTGCTGGTGAGGGTGCTGGTGAGGGTGCTGGTGGGGGTGCTGGTGGAGGTGCTGGTGGGGGTGCTGGTGGGGGTGCTGGTGGGGGTGCTGGTGGAGGTGCTGGTGGAGGTGCTGGTGGGGGTGGGGGGGGTGCTGGTGGGGGTGCTGGTGGAGGTGCTGGTGGAGGTGCTGGTGGGGGTGGGGTGGAGGTGCTGGT
>JAFMOC010000447.1:152500-250000 GCA_019802505.1 Corydoras sp. C115
AAATCTCACTGCTTTAATATCACCCTCTGACCTCTGACCTGAGAGCCAAGCCCTGATCAAAGGGATTGGAAATGCTAGATCGTTAATCCTGTGGATTAGTTTTCTGACGGTAGGCGTTTTGGTTTGGATGGAGATAACCGGAGTCAACACTGACCTCTGCTGGACGACGTTGGCCCACTCAGGACCACCATGTTCTCTTTATTAAAGCGGAATGACATTTTTACCTGCTGTGGGTTGTTCTACAGGCTACGGATGTCAACCAATCAGATTTTAGAACACAAAGTGAGCTCTTAGGAAGTCATGTTTTGATTCGATGAACTAAACCTGTATAAAATAAAATGAAATCCAGCGTTTGATCATCTCCTCAAAGTAAACATCAAAGCATTTCAGAGAATACAGAATATAGATCAATGACACGGCCGCGCGGTTGAGAACCGATACTGTATGCTTTACATCGATCATAAACGAGTCTTTCTGTCTCAGCATGACTTCGTGCGACGAGATCGTCCTCTGCGAGTGCTGGTGGACCTGATCCAGAGGACGAAAGACGCCGTGCGAGAGCTGGACAACCTGCAGTACCGCAAGATGAAAAAGATTCTGTATCAGGAGAAACACAACGGACCAATGGGAGAGTCGCAGGAGGACGATGAGGTAGAAATGAAACGTGGAACTCATCAAATAAAAAAAATAAAATAAAAAAAAATAAAAAATTGATCTGTCATAAACAATGCTCTAATCAGCAACCGCACACCGGTTCTCCACACAGAGCCTTCAGTCTTTATCCTTTTATTTAATTCTTAAATATTCAAACATTTCCCGAAGTCGCACCTCTTTACGTGATTTATTCACAATAATACACAACCTCGAGTGTCTCAATGCTTTAATAAACACTTACAAACACACTATAATAAAAAAAAAAACAAGCGCCGAATCAGAAATGCGTTTTTTTAAAGCAAAATAATCGTTAATAATCTGATTTTCCACCATATCATCTAGCCCAGTTTTTAAAGTGAACGCTGATCGCTGAGTAACAGGATTCCGGTTTCCCTAACGAGCCAACACTGCCATCTAGTGGCTAAATTTCAGAATACAGTTTATAAAACAGTGTAACAGGTTTAGTGCTGATCTCTGTTTCTATTAATCCGTATTTAATGATTTTTAATAATGTATTGTATATCACACACTGATATTCTGTAACTGTATTTTTGATTGTGTGCTGTTTGCAGGACAGTGAGGCGGTTTGTAAGGGGAACAGCGTTGGCAGTAATCACTCTGTCCCCAGCACCTCCATCAGCACCGGCAGCCAGAGCAGCAGCATCAACAGCCTGCAGGAGTGCAATGACGACTCCTGCTCTGAGATGGCGCTGGTTCATCATGATTACGACAGCACACTCGAGTCTTCCACGCACCACAAAAAGGTGGACACACACCGAACACGACGGCGACACGAACACGCTGCACAGGACGTCACTGTGTGGTTATTTTTAAGCGACTGAACTTTAAGTATCGTAGGAAGCGGTAACACTTCAGATTAAAAACTAATGAAAACATTTTGTTCAGGATCATCAGTTCGCTCGAGATGACGGCGCTCATCGCTCTGACCATCGCCCCCCGCCGACGGAGCAGGCCCAGGCTCGCAATTACAAAAACAGAGAACGCTTTGCGACCATCAAATCCGCCTCACTGGTGAGTATCAGTCGTGTGCGCCGCTAACGGTCCGAGGCCGAGCCGCGGATTTAACACTGAATGAGAACAGCACAGAGCTAAAACGTGGGAGGAGAACCCGCGGAACACTCACACGGGTACAGGGAGGACATGCAGGCTGCACACACAATTCACCTCCCTGGGAATCAAACCCAGGACGTTGGGAGTCAGAGGTGCTGCATGCTGCGCCACCTGCTGTCCATTTATAAACAACTCTATAAAAATAAAATCATAAGTGCTTTAGGTGCGTTACAGAATGTAGAGTAATTATTGGTGTTATGATGATGATGGTTTAATGAATATCGATTTTTATTTCCAACACACTGCCGCCTGTTTATATTGGATTACACACACACACACACACACACATGCCCTCTTGTTCCTGTTGTCAAGGCAACAGTTTGTGTTCGATAGGCAGGACGAGCGCATTCACGCGAGTGTGTATTGTTCATCCGCCGTCCTTCTGTTGTGCCGTCACAAAAGCAGAGTGTGTTTACTCTTAATCCCAATAAAAGAAGTCAAGCTCCAGGTTTGTCCTCGAATCAGAGGTCGTCAGCGTGAGTGTGTGTGTGTGTGTGTGTGTGTGTGTGTGTGTGTGTGTGTGTGAGAGAGAGAGAGACAGCTGTGGTCCTGCCGCCCTGACAGACCTCCTCCATCAGAACTGAATCCCCGCTTCACTTCAGTCCCACTCTGTCGTACGGCTGCTGTTTGGGATCAATGGAAGGTGTGAGAGTCGATCTCCGAGCGCTCGGCCTGTGAGGTGATGTCACCTGTTTTGGCGGCGCTGTGCTGTGTGTGAGCGCCCTCTACAGTCAGACACTCTCCCCGGCACTGTCTGACAACACAGACCCATCCATCATCTCCGCCGGCAGACCGGGCAGCGGTGGCACCGCGGCTTCAGGGATGAACTTCATCTCCAAAACAAAGACACCCCCCCTCCCCCCCCCCCCCCTGACTTCAGCTTCTCCTTAAACTGATCACCACATTGTGACAGAATAACCCCCCCCCCCCCCCCCCCCCCAAAGAAAAAGAAATAGCAGGGAGTGACGACATAGAAAGAGCAAATTTACGTAATTTATGTAAAACGTATTAATTTAAAGTATTTGTCCGTTCATAGCAGATCTTTTTTTGTTTTTTACACGATGACGTCATTTGGATGACACACACACACACACACACACACACACACACAGCGTTTCAGATCAGATCGGATCGAGATCAGATATTCGATGTGTATTGTATGTGAGATTTGACGATCTGAATCAAAAACCTCTATATTTGTGTTTTATTCATTTATTCATTATCTTCCGCTTTATCCTCTATTAGGGTCGGGGGGGGGGGGGTTCCCCATGTCCATCCAGGGGGAACGTTTTGGGCGCTGGGCAGATACACCCAGGACAGGACGCCAAGCAATTGCTGGGCACACACTCACTCACACAGACACACTCTATATGGGGCAATTTAAAGCTTTTAATTCACCTTGAATCCATGTTTTTGGACTGTGGGAGGAAAGCGGAGAACCCGGAGGAACCCCACACGGACACGGGGAGAACATGCAAACTCCACCCAGATTGGGATTCGAACCTATATTCCTAGCACTGAGAGGAGAACATGCCAACCACTAAGGCACCATGCTTTCGTGTTTTATTTAATTCAATTATGTGCTTTGTGATCATTTGGTTCGTTAGCTTTGAATATTTTCTAATAATTTTCAAACCAATTACGTAAAATCCACAAGTCCATCAACAGTGATAATTATTCTTATTTCTAAATTAGTTTGTCGTTAGATTAATAATAATAATAATAATAACATTAATAATAACTTCTTGGTAGGGCGGCACGGTGGCACGTGTTTAGCATGTTCTCCTCTCAGCACTAGGGATTCCTGGTTCGAATCCCCATCTGGGTGGAGTTTCCATGTTCTCCCCGTGTCCGCGTGGGTTTCCTCCGGGTTCTCCGGTTTCCTCCCACAGTCCAAAAACATGGATCAAGTTAATTGAGTTCTCCAAATTGCCCCATATAGTGTGTGTCTGTATGTGTGAGTGAGTGTGTGCCCAGCGATAGATTGGCGTCCTGTCCTGGGTCTATCTGCCCAGTGCCCAAAACGTTCTCCCCTGGATGGGCCCCCCCCCCTCCCCACGACCCTAATAGAGGATAAAGCGGGTGATAATGAATGAATGAATTTCTTGGTAAAGTGGAATGTGAGCAGTATGAGGACTGAACGTCATTAATGCACCCTTAGTTTGCACAAACACTTTAGGGAAGGCCCTCGTCGATCCCGACGTGCTTTCATTAAACGAGACACGCGCAGAGCTGCAGAACTCAGAATGCCGTTGGTCGTCGTGCGCGGAGCGGGGCATCAGGGGGGCGTGGGGTCGCGTTTGGGCAGAGAGTTGTGGTGCGGGTACAGTGGGGGTATTGATGGGCGGCGAGCGCGTGCTCATGTGACCGGCCTACTAAACGGCGTGGATGTCGCGGTGAAGCTGTGTGGAGCGGCGGAGCTCTGAGAGCTTCTTTCATTCACGACACACCTGCCAGGCCTCGCACTCCCTCTCGCGCTCATGCCCTCTCTCTCTCTCTCTCTCTCGCCCGCTCTCTCACTCTCTGCTCTCCACCCTGCGAGATGTAGCTCGGGCTCATTTTCATGATCTCGCACCTTTCTTTCTTTTGCCAACATGTTTGGCCTTCGGAACTCGGCTGGAAGTTACGAAAAACTCAACGAGCATTTCGACCTCAACGCTCCCTTCTTCCAGGTCGGTCCTGCGGCTCTCGCTTACCTTCGTTTTTGGGAGAACTTTGGGAACGTAGACGGCGTTCGATTGGTGCTGATGAATGTTGGTTCTGTTTCCCGTACGGGTTTCTGCTCTGTATGAGGGTCGGGGTTGACCGTCAGGAGGAGAACCTCCCGAATCAGCTGGTTTCACGTTGTTGGTTTAAACCGGTTCTCTTCATGCTGCTGGTTTGTGTTGTTCGGGTTCTCATGGCTATCCAGGGGAGAACGTTTATACCCAGCACAGGACGCCAATCTATCACTGGGCATACACTCACTCACTCAGACACATGCTGTATGGGGCAATTTGGAGCATTTGATTTACCTTGAATCCATGTTTTGGGACTGTGGAAGGAAACCGGAGAACCTAGAGGAAACCTACGTGGACATGGGGAGAACATGCAAACTCCAGCGCTGAGAGGAGAACACGCCAACCACTAAGCCACCAAATGTTTTATTTAATTGAGTTGTAACCTAGCGAGGAATAACCGAGCTGTGATTGGTTAACCTCAGAACTGTTTATACTCCCCGCAGTGATCCGGTCCTCTTTACTCCTCTCTTTACTAATTTTTAATTAATTTTTAATTATAATTTTTTTTTTAATCGCAGAAGGAGAAGGTTAGCTCAATACAGGAACCGAATTGGTTCCATGATTTCTTTGGAAATGTGTTGGGGGGGGGGGGGGGGTTTATCCAGGCTGTTTGCGATTTTTAAAATCAGGACGATGGTCTAATTAAAATAATGAGTTTTTACCTAAAATAACAAAAATAAAAAGGTTTAATCTGCAGATCATAAGATTTTAATTTTAATTATTGACATTTATAAAAAGGGCGGCACGGTTAGTGCTTAGTAGGGGCTTAGTAATTGGCATGTTCTCCTCTCAGTGCTAGGGATTCCCGGTTCAAATTCCAATCTGGGTGGAGTTTGCATGTCCTCCCCGTGTCCGCGTGGGTTTCCTCCGGGTTCTCCGGTTTCCTCCCACAGTCCAAAAACATGGATCAAGGTCAACTGAGTTCTCCAAATTGTCCCATATAGAGTGTGTATGTGTGAGTGAGTGTGTACAGTGATAGATTGCCCCCCTCTGTCCTGGGTGTATCTGCCCAGCGCCCAAAACGTTCTCCCCTGGATGCTCATAGGGAACATCCCCCCCGTGATCCTAAAGCGGGAGATGATGGATGGATGAATTTTATAAAGAGGGCGTGGCTCGTCCTTATACATTAAATGTATCTAAATGCCGCTGACCTCGGTCAGCTCGGTCACATGACCCTTCCGAACCCCCGACGTGGTCCTGATGGTCCGATCGCTGCTTGCCTCCCGTTCAGGTGACGCGTCAGATCCACGAACATGAGCAGGAGAACGAGCTGCGCGAGCAGATGTCGGGTTACAAACGGATGAGGCGGCAGCACCAGAAGCAGCTGATCGCCCTGGAGAACAAGCTAAAGGCCGAGATGGACGAGCACAGGCTGAAGCTGCAGAAGGAGGTGGAGAACCAGGCCAACAACGCCTACATCGAGCTGGAGAAACTGGCCAAGAAGCACGCCATCCAGACGGATAAAGAGGTCAGGAGGAGCGCCGGCGGAGGCCCGGCGTGGTCCTGCTGAAATAACAAGATATCATTCACCTTCAGATGGTCCACGATCTTCTGTTTGTGTTGCAGATGAAAACGACGGCGGCGGACGAGAAGAAGTTCCAGCAGCAGATCCTGACGCAGCAGAAGAAGGAGCTGACCAACTTCCTGGACAACCAGAAGAAACAGTACAAGCTCTGCAAGGAGAAAATCAAAGAGGTACGAGGTGTGAGCTCCTCAGGTTCATCGGAAGGTTCAGCAGGACCGAACACGTCTCTCTGTCTGCAGGAGATGAACGAGGACCACAGCACTCCCAAAAAAGAGAAGCAAGAGCGGCTATCCAAGCATAAGGAGAACATGCAGCACTCGCAGGCGGAGGAGGAGGCGCAGCTGCTCAGTCAGCAGCGACAGTTCTACGACCGCAACTGTCGAGCGTACCGACGCAAAGTCATGACCAAGAGACACGAGTTTGAGCAGGAGCAGCTGCGAGAGGTGCCGTGTGGAAGCTTTAAGAGTTTCGAGAGCGCGGCTGGAGATCTTTGAGGTTGAGGTCTGAATCATGCCTGTGGTCGCAGGAGCTGAACAAAAAGAAGGCGCAGAAGGAGATGGAGCACGCCATGCTGATCAGACACGACGAGTCCACCCAGGAGCTGGAGCACCGGCAGCTGAGGACCCTGCAGAAGCTGAGGATGGACCTGATCCGGCTGCAGCACCAGACCGAGCTGGAGAACCAGATCGAGTACAACAACCGGCGAGAACGAGAGCTGCACCGGAAACACGTTCTCGAGCTCCGGCAGCAGCCCAAAAACCTCAAGGTGCCTCCCTCCATAAAGCGGCACCCGTCAGTCGGGGGTCTCTGGACCTTTCACTGGATGAGTTCATGGTGATGGTGGTTTCATGATGTTCTGGTATACCGCAGGTGATGGAGCTGCAGATTAAGAAGCAGTTTCAGGACACGTGTAAGGTGCAGACGAAGCAGTACAAAGCGCTGCGGCACCACCAGCTCGAGGTGACGCCCAAGAACGAACACAAGGCTCTTCTGAAGACCCTGAAGGACGAGCAGACGCGCAAACTGGCCATTCTGGCTGAGCAATACGAGCAGAGCATCAACGAGATGATGGCCTCGCAGGCGGTGAGCTTCATACCGTTCATAATCATATATATATTAGCTGCCCCGGACGTCGAGTACGTTCGCCGTAACGTCTTCCGGTCGGTCCCGTTAGCTGCGTCTGGACGAGGCTCAGGAGGCCGAGTGTCAGGCCCTCCGTCAGCAGCTGCAGCAGGAGATGGAGCTGCTGAACGCCTACCAGAGTAAAATCAAGATGCAGACGGAGGCGCAACATGAACGCGAGCAGCACAAACTGGAGCAGAAGGTGTCGCTGCGCAGAGCTCACCTGGAGCAGAAGGTAAGGACGCCCACAGTTCACCCACTGACCGCCGGGATAGTCCTGCTTTGGTGTCTCGGTACATTGTTAGGCTTTGGCCGGAGACTCCGACCTCTGCCTGTACTCGGTCTGAACTCCGCCCCCTGCTGGTGTTTGCTTTCAGATCGAAGAGGAGCTGGCTTCTCTTCAGAAGGAGTGCACCGACCGAATCAAGAACCTGCTGGAGCGGCAGGAGCGCGAGGTGGAGGCCTTCGACATGGAGAGTCTGCGCATGGGCTTCAACAACCTGAGCGCTTTAGATTACCCTAAAGACGACTACAGATAAGACTCCGCCTCCTCCGCCTTAGAAACTAAATGAGAAATCCAAGGTCCCATCCGCCCGTCTTTTTTTTTTTTTTAAAAAGACGCCTGCAGTTTTTTTTACTCTCCGACTCTCTGCGCCTCACGTCCCGGAGAACTCCGTCATGGTTTTATTATCGGATAGTGATTTATTATATAGAATGAGTATTAATCATCTGATGGCAGTGTTGATGTCCGTGATCGTTCTCACGCAGGTGGAACCGTCCGCTTTAACCGAGATTCAGTAGAAAAACACAGCAATACAGCCATGTGATGGGACGGGGGGGTCTTTTTTTAGGACAAGTCTGGCGAAATAACGCACAATTTGCACAACATTTATTAGAAGTCAGAGCGTCTGCTGAGTTTAAGGATCTGAATTTTATTTCAGTCTGTTGTATGTTTGTCTAACGTTTTTTTGGAATCCACGCCCTCGTTGGGTAAATTGTGTTCGGTGTGTTTGGCATCAAAACACACACCGTATCTCCAACATCGGTGCCTGACCTCGATGTGTCGATCAGGGCGTCCACACACTTCTGACCAATCCGAACGCACTCGGCATGACATCATCGTTTCGTGTAGTGTCACAAAATGTGATTTTTATTTTATTTTATTTTATTTTTTTATTTTATTTTATTTTTTTATTTTATTTATTCAATTTTTGGTTTTAAATTTAAACAAAAGACAGCCGCCGGTTCGAAGCCCTATAAATAAAATTTTAAAAAGTTTAGTTTAAAAACGAAAATCAAACTTAAAATAAAATAAAATAAATAGTTTAAACCTTTTAATCTAAAAAAAACAAACATTTTAATAAAATAAAATTTTTAAGCTGCCAGATGTGTTTTATTATTTTATGGAACAGTTGTGTAAATTGTGGTTTATTTTGCCAGCCACACACACACACACACACACACACACACACACACACACACACACACACACACAGAGCGCGGTGATTTTTACTGGACGTCTTGCTGCTGCAGCTTGTTTGATATTTATTCACTGAATCGTTTTTGGAATCATTTGATAAATTTGAATACGACTCCTCTGTGAACTGACTCTTCGTCGCAGCTGATCATCAGAAATCAACGGGTTCCTCGGTCTGGGGGAGGGTTCTCCGTGCCTCTGACCAGGTCCGCAATGTGAATTAAACACCTGCTGATTTTAAGGGCTCTACGGGAAGTGCCCTGGCTCGAGGGCGGGTGGGCGTCGGCGTTTTCGTGGAGGGCTTTTATTTTGGTAATGGATTTTCTTTTCCACCCGGTTTGTGTAAGACGTCGTTTGGGTTCCGGCCGTCGGTTTGGGTTCCGGCCGTCGGTTTGGGTTCCTCACGAGAACCTGTGAATAAAATCTGCTTTACTCTTTGCATGCACTTTAACTTTTGGTTTCAGGTTCGAAGAGGAGCATGATTTGTGTCACACACAGTTTTAATTATATTTGTAAATAAAGCGCTCACTTCAAAGGCTGGGTAACTTATTACAAAACTACATTTCCCATAATCCCCCACTGAGCCAAATTAATTTTTTTATTTTATAGAGATGAAACACGTGTGGATTTAATAATTAAAATAATAATTACTTTTGCGCCACCAACTTCGTTTACCTCCACCACCAGTGCTCACAAACCGCCAGTAGAGGTTGCTGTCACAGCAGCAAAATACATCCCCAACCCAGCCTCCCACTTATCACACGCACACTATAATCACGGGTTTATTTTGAATTTCTGAATGTTTAACATCAGATTTGTTTGCAGCTGCGGTTATTTAGGGCCACGCCCTTCCTTCTCTCTCACCAACGAGAGTGTGTGTGTGTGTGTGTGTGTGTGTGTGATGAGGATACAGGTTCCGGGGCTCTGGCTTTATTTTCCCGCCAGTTGCTCGTACAGTTTGGGAACGTAGTCGTCCCACTCGGCCTGGTAGCAGGTTCCGGCCACCGGGGGGCCGAGCCCGTATTTCTTACGGAAGTTCTGCAGTTTGAACTTCCCGCGGTTGTCTCCGGAGCGGTTGGACAGGACGGGTTCGGTGCAGGTCAGCGCGCCGGGCTGTTCGTACACCAACCAGACGTAACGGTGCAGACCTGCGAAGCAAAACCACGATGAGCCGAGCGCTCCACTCACCTCCGTCAGACGGGCGCGACGGCGCGTACCTGTTCCCTTAGGAGGACCGGAGCCCACGTAGTCGGACATGACGCGGCCGCTGGACACGTCGTTCCCTTTCATGTTGACCACCAGGAAGTGATGCCATTCCCTGAAACGTAGACGAAGAGCACGTGTGAGCGCTGGGACGGTTCCACCGACCCAGAACCAGAACTAAAGGAACGGCCATCTTCTGAGCAGGTGAGGGTCATGTCTCTCGCCCTCTCTCTCTCTCTGTATATTCGTTAATTCGTTACCTGAATTTCGGATCCTTCCTGCTGGGGGCGTCTGGATCCGTCATGGCCAAAGTGTAAAGTTTAGTGGCGTCGCAGCTCTGCCAGTCGATCAGCGTGGGACGATTCTGTACCTACACACACACACACACACACACACACACACACACTGTTTATATTCATTCATTCACACTTTAGAATGTTTGGGGCGCTGGGCAGATACACCCAGGACAGGGGGGCAATCTATCACTGGACTCACACTCACTATATGGGGCAATTTGGATCATTCAATTCACCTTACATGTTTTTGGACTGTTGGAGGAAACCGGAGAACCCGGAGGAAACCCACGTGGACAGGGGAGGACATGCAAACTCCACTCAGATCGGGATTCCAACCTGGAATCCCCAGCACTGAGAGGAGAACATGCCAAACACTAAGCCACCGTGCCGCCGCAGTGTTCATCCAATATCTGCTGGTTAACCCTCTATTTAGGGGTCGCGGGGGGAGGTGGGGTCCCATGGCCAATCATGTGGAGAACGTGTTGAAGGCCTGGATACACCCAGGACAGGTGGGGCAATCTATCATGGGCACACACTCACTCACACACACACACTCTATATGGGGCAACTTTGAGAAACTCAATTGACCTTACCATGTTTTTGGACTTTGGGAGGAAAACCGGAGAAACCCTGGAGGCCAACCCACGCAGTTACGGGGAAACATGTTAAACTCCACGCCGATCGGAATTCGAACCGGGAATCCCCAGCGCCGAGAGGAGAACATGCCAAACCACTAAGCCACCGTGCCGCCTCAGTGTTCATATTTTGTTATTGAACTGTAGAAGGACCGTTTAATGGGTTTAAATGACGTTCCGTCTGAAATCGTCAGGTCCTCACAAGGCACTTTAATAACAATTAAACCAGGTCGATGTATGACGTCACAGAAACATCAGCCCAATAAGAGAGGGAACCTAAATAACCCGACATGTAGAGCTCGCGTCACGTGTTATAACACACCATTTCTTACTTTATCTGCAGAATGTCAGATTTTATTAATAAAAATAATAATAATAATCATAATAATGACAGCGCGGTTAGTTGTGGCGCATGCGCAGTCGGTGACCTGGGTGGGAGTGAGCACTTTGCCCAGTTGGTCGATCTCCAGAGGTCCGTATTTAACCGTCAGAGCTTCGCCGGGTTTGTCCTCCACCTCCGTGAGCGCGAGGGGACCTGTCCACTGCTCGATGTCCGCCGGCATTGTCCGCGTCGGCTTTAATTAAATTTATATTAATTAATGAAACTCTGAGGTAAACCGGCTGCCGCTGCGTCTGCAGTCAGGACCCAAATAAACCGAGCCGCGTTTGACTGACTTTACAGAGAACCAATCAGACGAATTGCTGCTGGAAGCATCTCGATGCTGATTGGTCAGAGTACAAAAATGACCTGCCCATTTACCGTAGTGCGTTTTAGCACCACTAGAGGGCACCGTGCGTTCGTACATATTACACCACCCGTATTAGGTCTAAACCCACCCTCAGATTCTGATTGGCTACATGCTCCCGCTTTCTGAGACGCGATTGGCTGAATCAGACACAATGTTATTACAGCGTTATTAACCGTCTATAGACATCTTTTAATAATAAAAACGAAAATTGTTATAAACATTTCATGACGCACAAAGTCTTCCAATAAAAATAATGTTATTATTTATTTGAATTAGAATTAGAATGTAAAAAGTAACAACTCTTTTCTTTCCTAAATAAATTTAGCGGCCATTTTATTAGATTATTTTATTGTTTTTATCTTTGTTGTTCATTATTTCAGCTCCACGGAGCAAACAGACGGACTTTGTCGTTCTAAATTACATACCGTTGTGCATTTGTATTTCTACATAATAATAACCTCAAACACAAACATTATTTTGATCTATCGTTATTCATCGTTCTTGTGACATTTAAATAAAATGTTATTACATCGAATTTATTAGCTGTTTTCCTTTACGGTGTTCTTTTGTGGTCGTAATTATCGTATATAGTAAAACAGTATAACAATTTAACAAACAGCAGTGTGATCGACAGGAGAACCAACCAATCACAGCGCTAGAGGTGGGATGTGACTGAAAACGGGCGGGAAACAAAACATAAACCTTACAGTCCTCTAAAAAAACAATAAAAACTTATTAAAGTGCGTTTTTAATTCACTTTAAAAATACAAACTGCCAAAATGTTCATGTAAATAGTTTAGTAATAGAAACAGAAGGCTGCTAAAAGTGAATAACAGCTTTAAAAACGAGTGCTTTAAAAATGTATATATAAATATAACGTTGTTCATAATTTAAAACGTGAATAATAATAATTATATTTTAAATTTGATGATGATGATGGTGGTGGTGGTGGTGGCGATGATGAAGGCATTTTTAAAGACGCCTTTATTCCGGGTTCATTGCGTCAGAACATGGCGGCCGCCTGGTGCAGAAACAAACCCAGACTGAAACACTGTTCTTACTTCAGTCTTCAGCTTTTCAGAGGAAACTCCGCAGGTAAATATGATTTATTAATCACTGATAATATAAAATAATATAATGTGACGTGACTTTTAATTTGATCTATATTTATAGCAGGTCCCCCTGTTTGATTTTTAATGATCTGGTTCGTGTCTGAAAGCAAAATAGTTAAATATATAACATTTAATTTATTTTAAAGAGTTCTGAGTGTAAAAAGATAAAACTGGCAGCTTTAAATTCTATTAATTTATCTATTGTTTAAGGAATATAGGTTTATTACGCTTTGAACATTTTGGCGACATCTGCTGTTCAACTTGAGTAACGGCATTAAAAAAAACTGCTTTATTAAAACATATTTTATGACGTTAAAAAAGGAATTTAAACTTGATGTCTGTTTGGGAGAAACGTTTACGACTTTGTTATAAAAGAGAATTTTAATAAATCTTAACCTAAATTTTAACCTAATAATTGTAAATGTTATCTAATTTTTAACGACCAAAATAAAAAGGAGACCCATTTGATGCATTAAATGAAGAGTTTATTTTCAGCGCAGTGACATCTGGTGGTTGTGTTTCGAAACTGCAACTGATCACTCGAATTTTTTTCAAAAGTGTTATGCTTATTAGTTTTTATATTTATATTTAATAATTATATAATTTTATGATCTTTTTGATTAAATAAAGGTTAAGTGTTAATTGATGTTTTAGCGACAGAAGTTTGTATTTCTGCACTTTCACTGCACTGCAGTCCGAACTGTTCAAACGTGTACACAGCGCTGTGTGAACTTTGTCTCCCTCTGCTGGTCTTTATTTGTAATTACACCTCTTAAGCATCGGTCCAGTTGCTCATTTACGGCTCATTTTGTGGTTGATCTGTTTTCTCCTTCATGCAGGGAGGTTCGATTATGACCTGGTGGTTATCGGCGGAGGCTCTGGCGGCTTGGCCTGTTCCAAAGAAGGTTTGTATTTATGATGAAGCCATTAACACGCTTTTATTTAATGAGGTGTGATCGTAATGTGTGTCGTTCCGTAGCGGCTCAGTTGGGGCAGCGCGTTGCTGTTCTGGATTTCGTGGAACCGTCGGTGAGAGGTACAGGATCCTCTCAATGTGCTACCCAAAAAACTAGAAGGTTAACTTCTGTTTATTCGTAACTTCTCTTTTTCCCTCTCAGGCACCAAGTGGGGTCTTGGGGGGACGTGTGTGAATGTGGGCTGCATCCCCAAAAAGCTGATGCACCAGGCGGCTCTGCTCGGTTCTGCCCTGAGGGACGCGCCCAAATACGGGTGGAACGTCAGCCCCCCCGTTTCACACAACTGGTGTGTGTCCCAAACGAACACGACACGACTGAGGGACCATGATCCTCCCAACACCCTACTGAGTCTGCATTGATGTATGTGTGTGTGTGTGTGTGTGTGTGTGTGTTGTGTTGTAGGGGCGTTATGGCGGCGGCTGTCCAAAATTATGTCAAGTCCTTAAACTGGGGTCACCGGGTCCAACTGCAGGACAAGTGAGTAATGTGTGTTGGATGTAAAATCCACATTCCAATTCGTCTCAAAGTGTCATGCTTGAGTTATGGACCTATAGATATCAGAGGAACAGCACAGGCCTTCCCCAAAGTGTTGTCCGAAACCGCAAACCAAAAGTTTCTCGTCTCGTTTTTTTGATTTCCGATGCAGAAAAGTGAGATATGTGAACGTGAGGGGCAACCTGCAGGACGAGCACACCGTCAGAGGAGTGGACTCCAGAGGGAAGCAGGTCAATCCCCAAATAATTAAACACACTCTCTGATAAAAACGTCCCTCCCCGAAACCCGCCGGGTGAAGGACGGGGCGGCGGACGCGGCGTTGCTATCTGCTGACCCGTTGCTGTGTTTCCTCTCGTGCAGACGACTGTGACGGCGCGGAACATCGTGATCTCCACCGGGGGGCGACCCAGATACCCAGCCGTGAGTGTCTGCGGGCCTGACCTTGATGCGCGGCGCCGTTGTGGGAGCGCGCTGATAAACTTTAATTACTTCGGTTCCGTCGGGTTTTGGGGTGTGGACTGGCGTTCAGACGGGGGCGCTGTTGTGTGTTGCAGGTTCCGGGAGCGCGAGAACACGGCATCAGCAGCGACGACCTCTTCTGGCTCAAAGAGTCTCCGGGAAAAACGTACGAGATTTTTAACGTTCGGTTCCGTCTGTTGGGCGGCACGGTGGCTTAGTGGTTTGGCATGTTCTCCTCTCAGCGCTGGGGATTCCCAGTTTGAATCCCAATCTGGGTGGAGTTTCCATGTCCTCCCCGTGTCCGCGTGGGTTTCCTCCGGGTTCTCCGGTTTCCTCCCACAGTCCAAAAACATGGATCAAGGTCAATTGAGTTCTCCAAATTGCCCCATATAGTGTGTGTGTGTGTGTGTGAGTGTGTGAGTGAGTGTGATAGATTGCCCCCCTGTCCTCGGTGTATCTGCCCAGCGCCCGAAATGGTCTCCCCTGGATGCATGGGGAACACCCCCCCCCCCCCTTCAGGGTTCCTCTCAGTTTGTGAGGGGTGTGGTTTATTGAAATCCGGGTTCTGTCTCTTTAAACCTTCAGCTGGTTTCTAAACTGGAGAACATGTTTGGTTCCCCCTGACGGGGTGTGCGCTCATGCTGTGGTTCCCTGTATTTAGTTCTTAGTTCCTCTCACAGCTGCTGGTGTTGTGATGATGGGAGTTTCAGCGCGCTGTCAGGTGTGTAGCTGCAGGCAGGACGCTGGGGGAGAGAGAGGGACAGAGAGAGAGAGAGACACAGAGAGAGAGAGAGAGAGAGAGAGAGACAGAGACACAGAGAGACAGAGAGAGAGAGAGACACAGAGAGAGAGAGAGACACAGAGAGAGAGAGACAGAGAGAGAGAGAGAGAGAGACAGAGAGAGAGAAACACAGAGAGAGAGAGACAGAGAGAGAGAGACAGAGAGACTTGACTTTTAAATTACATTTATTTTATCATAAGGATATCCCTTTTTCACTAAAAATCACAGGATTTTTTTCTTTTTAAAAGAAATGTTTCCCATATTTTTTCAATAAATAAGATATCCTAAAAAAATAAATAGATAAAATAAATTAATAAATAAGTAAATAAATAAATAAATAAATAAATACCAGCATAGATTCGTGATAAAAGAGTTAAATTCACACTTTACATTAAAAATGTAAAATGAGTTCTCCGTCATCTACGCGACATAAAACACCATTAAAAGCCCACAACTTTAAAAACTCCTCGAGTCTGTCCGTCATTTTATAAAAGGCAAACTCCACTCGGATTCTGGCTCTAATGAGTGCTGCGCACATGTGCAGAGGGTCCAGGGACCCGGACCCCAGACGTTTGTGTTTTCTGGTGAGCCAGATCGCGAGCTTTGCCTGACCCAACACGTAATTAAAAATACAGACAGTCTGTCTCTGTGAGGCCTTGTACTCGGGTCCAAAGATAAAAACCCCCTCAGACCACGGTCTTTTAAAAGCAAGGGCCCAGTCTCTCAGAGTCCCGAGGAGCGCTGTGAGCCTGTCACACCTGAGAAACAGGTGTTCCACGTCCTCCTCCAGTCCACAGAAGGAACACCTGCTCTCCGTCTCTGGATCGATATGTGCCACGTGTCTGTTCGTGGCCACGGCCCCGTGTACCACCCTCCATTGCAGGTCGGCGGTTCTCTTTTCTATGGGGGGTTTGTACAGGGACCTCCAGCTGCCCCGTGGGGAGGAGCCCAGTGCCAGTAGCCCCTGCCATTTGGTCTCCCTTAGTCCAGTTAGTGCTCTGATGTTGGAGACCTTTACACAGACTCCATACAGAACTTTTTTTGGTGTTTTTTCGAAGGATGTTATAGCTCTGTTGATCCTCAGGAGCCCTCCCTCCTCATCGTGGTCTTCTTCCACTGCCGGTGAGATGGACAGGGATGGGTAGATGTTACGGGTCCCTCCGAGTCCTCGTCCCAGGATCTCCCTGAAGCGTGAGGGCAGTGCTGAGATCACCTCGTTGATGAGTGCTTGCAGGAACCTGGTGGACTGAATGCCGCTTTCAGCGCTGAGGTCTTCTGTGCTCCTCCAGGTTCCGTCCACCCTCAGATCTCCGACTCTGGTGATTCCGGCGCGTTTGAATCGGTGTTGTAGGCTTCTCGACGTCAGCCGTGGAGCCTGGATTATTGGGTTGCAGAACAGCGGTTCCTCGTCCACGCAGGAGCATGGTTTCACCTCTGTTCTGCTGATGTTGAACGTTGAGCTCCAGGCTCTCAGCACGGACTGGTAGAACGGAGTTGTCCTGGACCAGTCCATCTCGCTCAGGTTCAGGAGGAACAGGTGTTTATCGTAGCCCAGTTTCTCCGTTCTCCGCAGCAGTAGACAGGCGGTGCCAGCCCATGCCGGGTCGTCTCCGTAGAGAAGCCTCTGCGCCGTCTGGAGTCTGAAGGTGGTTATCCGGCTGTTGAGGTCGATCAGCCCCTGCCCCCCCTCGTGCACCGGCAGGTACAGGGCTGCAGCGCGGGTCCAGTGCTGTCCAGACCAGAAAAAGTCCACGATCCGCCTCTGCAGCTCCCTGATGAGTGAGGCTGGAGGGTTGAGGACCGTGAGTCTGTGCCACAGCATTGAGGCTACCAGGTTGTTGACTACCAGGACTCTCCCCCTGTAGGACAACTGGGGCAGGATCCATGTCCATTGAGACAACTTGGCACATACCTTCTCCAAGACGCCGTCCCAGTTCTTGTCTTGGTATTCAGTCTTTCCTAAAAACACACCGAGGTACTTTAACCCCGCGGACCCCCACTGGAGATTTGCAGGTAAAACAGGGGGTCTTTTATCTGTCCATTGTCCTAAAATCAAGGTCTCGCACTTACTCCAGTTTACCCGGGCGGACGATGCTCCCTCGTAGATCTTAAGACTGTCTGTAAGTGCGAGAACGTCCTGCTGGTCTTTAATAAAAACAGTGAGGTCGTCGGCATAGGCAGACAGGACGAGGCTGTCCTGCAGTCCTCTGATGGATAGTCCCTGAAGTTTGGTCCTCAGTCTGTTCAACAGGGGTTCAATCATTAGACTGTAGAGCTGTCCAGAGAGGGGACAGCCCTGTCTGATCCCCCTGTTCATCATCAGAGGACTGCTCAGTCCTCCACCTACTTTTAAAATGATGGACGCCCCTGAGTATAAAAGCTTAATGTAGGATAAAAACGTGCTGCCGACTCCGAAGGCTGTGAGGGTGTGGAACATGTACCCGTGATCCACCCTGTCGAAGGCTTTCTCCTGGTCGATGGAGAACAGACCCAGGTCCTGAGAACTCGTGTTGCAAATGTCTATGATGTCGCGGATGAGGAACAGATTGTCCATTATGGTGCGTCTAGGTACGCAGTACGTCTGTTCGGACCGGATCACTGTGTGCATGTGGTGTTTCAGTCTGTTGGACAGACACTTGGACAGTATTTTATAGTCCGTGCACAACAGTGATACCGGTCTCCAGTTCCTCAGAGAACTCAGGTCTCCCTTTTTTGGAAGTAGCGACAGAACCGCTCTGCTGCAGCTGGTGGGGAGTCTCCCGGCGCTGATGGAGAACTGGAACACCTCGAGCAGGTCCTCACCGATCACGTCCCAGAAGTGCTTGTAGAACTCTGCCGGCAGGCCGTCGATTCCGGGGGCTCGTCCGGGTGACAGCTGTGAGACGGCGGCGGTCAGCTCTCGCAGGTGCAGGTCGGCGTCCAGGGCGTCAGCTTGAGCGGTTCTGAGCTTCGGGAGATCCCTGAGCAGTTCTCCTGTGCAGGATGGATCACAGGTGTCGGCGCTGTACAGTTCAGTATAAAAATCCACAGCCATTCGTCTCATCTCGCGGGGGTCCGTGGTCACGGTTCTGTCGTCACGCTTTAAAAACAGCATCCTGTTCGGGGGTTTTCTAGTCCGCTGTAAATTAATAAAATACGCAGTGGGAGCGTCCATGTCCTTGATGCTGGTAAAATGTGCTCTCAGCAGCGCCCCCTTTGCCTGTTCATACATAAAAGAGTTTAAAACCTTTTTCTGTCCGTGCAGTCTGTTCCTCAGGTCCTCGCTGTTGTTGAGGAGTACCTCGGTGTGTAGGTGTGACAGACTCCTCTCAAGTTGCCGAACTGTCCTGATGATGGCGCCGCTGGTGTGGCGGGTGAACTGCTGGCAGAACAGTTTAATCTGTATTTTTCCCATCTCCCACCAGGAGATCATGTCCTCGTATTCACCGCGACGCCGCTGCCATTCTGTCCATAAAACTTTAAAAGCAGAGCAGAACAGTTCATTCTGTAAAAACTTCACATTAAAACGCCAATAAAAACAGGGCTTTTCATTAAAATGAAGCATTACATCCACCATGATAAGATGATGATCGGAGAACCCAGTCGGAGAGTTAAAAACCGAACGCACCTTATTTCTGTCTGTATATTTAAAATAAAACCGATCCAGACGGGAAGCACTGACCATGTTCTCACACACCTTTAACCACGTGTACTGCCTTACATTCTGGTTCTTTTCTCTCCAAACGTCCACGAGGTTATACTGCGTGATAAAACTCTTTAAAACATCAACAGACTGAGGGTGAGGTTCCTCAGAGTTCCTGTCCTGTGTGAAGTCCACAGTACAGTTCCAGCCCCACCTAGAACCATCAGTGAGTCGGGGTGGAACTGCTGTAGACCTTGGTGTAATTTTCTGAACGTGTTGGCTCTCTGTGCCCCGGGTTTTTGTTGCGTACACGTTTACGTCTTTGATCTTTGATTGAGTCTTTGATCTCAGCCTGGAGGATTAAAACTCTACCTGGTTCTAGTTCTTTAAAACGGGTGTTGGTGAGTGTAATTCTTTTGGAGGTCAGGACTGCCACCCCAGCACTGGTGTTTGTGCCATGACTGAGGAAACAGTCCCCCTCCTCCCACCACCTCTTCCATTCTATTTCATTATCCCGGTCACTGTGAGTTTCTTGTAGAAATAAAATGTCTAAGTTTTTACTTTTAAAAAGCTGCTTTATCAGTGTTCTCTTAGTCCTGTCTCTACCTCCATTTATATTAAAAGATCCTATTTTTAAAATCATGTTCAATATAAAAAGAGAAGAGTAAAACCAATAAAATAATAAAACAGAACAGATGATAAAAACAGTACAGTAAACCCACAGTAAAAACCTTTTCATATTAAAATTACTTTTTTGTTGTAGCCTGTTCCTTTTTCAGTTTGGTTCACAATTTTTTTAGACAAAATCTTTTTTGTTGGCTGATTTCTTCATAGTTTGCCATTTACGAATTTTCATAACAGATTTTATAAATTTATTAACATCAGGGAAGAAATCAGTGACCTCAACGCTCTTTCCGAAAGTTTCATCTAAAAAACCGCTGATCTCCTGAGCGGAGTAGAGGTGGTCCTCCCCGACCTGTGAACCGATTTCAGAGACCTCCGACATAGTGTCATCGTCTCTGTCCTGTTCCACCTCTTCTTGTGCTGGCACAGTGCTGCTTTCAGGTTCCTCTGGTTGAGCGCCCTGAGTGTCTCCATTTTCCAACACAGAGGAGACCTGAGATGGTGTTTCAGCAACATCTGTGCCAACCTCTCCGCCCTGGGCACTCTGACTCGGAGCATCGTCAATGCTCTCAGTGCCCTCATTTTTTTCTCCAGCTTGGCCCTCCTCCACACATTTTTTTACAGTTTCAGGCTGTTCCTCAGCCACATCTTTTTTTTCGGAGCTCGCCGTTCCCTCCTCACTGGGGCCCTTTGGGTGTTCCTCCTCGCCCCGGGTGTCGTTCTCATTCTGAGGGCGGGACGGGACACGGCGGCTCCTCTTGGCCACACTGCCCTGCTGTGTGACCTGGGCGTATGAAGCCACCAGCTCAGGACCTGAGCGTTTAGGCTTCACCTGTTCAGGTCCGATTTTCTGAGCAGCAGCGCCATCTACGCTTCGTTCGGGGGTATGGCACCCAGGTTCACCGTGCTCCTGGATGTCACCCCCCCCCGCTGCTCTTCGCCTTCTCCACCACAGTCTGTAGCGCTTTCGGACACTCAGCCTTTCTGTGTCCGAGCTCCCCGCACGAGAAGCACCGCAGGATCCCCGAGCTCGCGAATATGAGGAAGCTCTGTCCCTCGTGAGTGACCCTGAAGGAGATCTCCAGCGTGGGCTCCTTCAGGACCATCAGCGTGGTTCGGCGGAACGCGAGGACGTGATTAAACGCCTCGCGTTTGTTTTTAAATCTCACTTTCCGAATCTCGCCGACGAGCTTCCCAAATCGCTGCAGCTCGCGCTCCAGCTTCTCGTTGGGGATATTCGGGGGCACGTTGTCGATGACCACCCGACTGGAGACGGCAACCAGCGGCGTCACGGTCAGAAAATCGCCACTTACCGTGATTCCGGTCTCGGCTAGCCGCTCCACAAAGCGCCGCTCCTTTAAGAACACCACGACGGCTTTGTTCATACGCGACGCCGCCGTGATGTTCTCACAGCCCACCACCTCACCCATCCCCCACAACACATCCTCCACCGGGATCGAGGGACCGGCCAGGCACCGGACGGCGTGGCGGAGCGTCACCGGCTCACCGCCACCATCGGGGGGTGTAGCCATGCCGCTCCACCGCGCGGGATTAAACTCCCAGCGACGGAGTTTTTAGATCGATTTTAAATAAGTTTTATGCTTTTTAAACTAAGTGCTTCACCATGTGAATAATGAAGAAACAAAGTAAAAAAAACATAAAGTTTGCTCTCACACACGCGCCCTCCACCTCCACACGCTGCTCCCACAAACTCCCAGCATGCACCGCGGGTTCGAATCCCCATCTGGGTGGAGTTTCCATGTTCTGTCCGCGTGGGTTTCCTCCGGGTTCTCCGGTTTCCTCCCACAGTCCAAAAACATGGATCAAGTCAATTGAGTTCTCCAAATTGCCCCATATAGAGTGAATATAGTGTGTGAGTGAGTGTGTGCCCAGCGATAGATTGTCCCCCTGTCCTGGGTCTATCTGCCCAGCGCCCGAAACAGGGGGGTTCCCCATGCCCCCTGGATGGACAAGAGTCTGAACATCACTGAGGGTTGGGGGGGGGGTTGGGTGTGTGTTGGGGGGTGGGGGTGGGGGGGGCATCACTCAGCAGAACTCTGAGTTCTCTTAACAACATGCCGTCATGTCTCAGGATGGAGACGCGTTCACCCGCATTCACCCGGACCACACACACGGTTCCTGGAACCCGCTCGGTGTTCTGAACGCGTGGGATCTCGGATCTTGAGCATGTTCTCCTCTGTGTTTCAGGCTTGTGGTTGGTGCCAGCTGTATCCTTCAGATCTGCACGTTCAGCCCTTTATTACATGTCATCCCTTGGCGTGCCGGTGGTTGCCAGATCCAGCGGTGTTGACCCCGTGATGTTTGAAGCAGGGGGTGATTTTTTATTTTAATTTTAATTAATTATTTTTTCCTGAGCTTAAATGAAGATGTGGGTTTGGAGTGCGCTGGGTTCCTCACTGGGATCGGACTGGACACTACAGTGATGGTCCGCAGCATCGCCCTCCGTGGTTTCGATCAGGTACTGCAGCGACGCATTCATACAAAATAAGAGTTGAGCGCCAATGTGAGGGGCGGCCGGGTGTCCACATACTTTTGATCAGGGATCATGTGTTCATTATGAGGTGGAGAGTCACGCTGTCTGTGACCTGCTTCATTATCGTGACCATAATGGGGGAGGGGGGGTCCCCCATGCCGTTTTGGGCTGTCCAGATAGGCCCAGGACAGGACGCCAATCCATCACTGGACACAAACTTACTCACACACACACTCTATATGGGGCAATTGGGAGAATTCAATAGACATTCATGTTTTTGGACTGTGGGAGGAAACCGGAGAACCCGGAGGAGACCCTCGCAGACACGGAGAGGACATGGAAACTCACCCAGATCGGGATTCGAACCTGCAATCCCCGGTGCTAAGTAGAGAACATGCCAACCACTAAGCCCCCATTCCGCCCATCATTCATTCATTCATGATCTCCCGCTTTATCCTCTATTAGGGTCGCGGGGAGGTTCCCCATGCCCATCCAGGGGAGAACGTCTCGGGCGCTGGGCAGATAGACCCAGGACAGGGGGGCAATCTATCACTGGGCACACACTCACTCATACAGACACACTCTATATGGGGCAATTTGGAGAACTCAATTAACATGATCCATGTTTTTGAACTGTGGGAGAAAACCGGAGAACCCGGAGGAAACCCACGCGGACATGGGGAGAACATGGCAACTCCACCCAGATGGGGATTCGAACTGGGAATCCCTAGTGCTGAGAGGAGAACGTGCTAAACCACTAAGCCACCGTGCCGCCGTTCCGCCCGTCATATTTTATTATTATTAATAATTGTTTGAATAATTTTCAAAGCAAATGGCGCGGCTGGTGACGGATCACATGCAGGCTCACGGGACTCGGTTCTACTGGAACTGCGTTCCTAAATCAGTGGAGAAGCTCTCTGCGGGACGTCTGCGGGTCACCTGGACCGATACCCGGAGCAACCAGGAGCATCAGGAGACGTTCAGCTCGGTGCTGTGGGCTGTGGGTGAGGAACGCTTCACACACGGTTCCCGCTTCAGCACACGGTACTCTAATAAAGCGACAGGGTCCGAGAGGGCGTGGCCTAATTCAGAATAAACCCCGTAAAGAGGTTTTATGAGTCCCGGCTTGTAGCGGAGAACAGCGCCACCTCTTTACGTGATTTATTCACAATAATACACAACCTCGAGAGTTTTCATTCATTCATTCATTATCTCCCGCTTTATCCACTATTAGGGTCACGGTGGGGTTCCCCATGCCCATCCAGGGGAGAACGTTTCGGGCTGGGCAGATACACCCAGGACAGGGCGCCAATCCATCGCTGGACACACACTCACTCACACAGACACACACGCATACACACTATATATGGGGCAATTTTGAGAATTCAATTAACTTGACCCATGTTTTTGGACTGTGGGAGGAAACCGGAGAACCCGGAGGAAACCCACGCAGACACGGGGAGAACATGGAAACTCCACCCAGATGGGGATTGGAACCGGGAATCCCTAGCGCTGAGAGGCGAACGTGCTAACCACTAAGCCACCGTGCCGCCCACCTCGAGAGTTGTGTAATTAAACTTTAATTAAAACTCTTACAAACTCACTCTAATAAAAAAACAAGCTTTGATTCAGAAATGCATTAATTAAACGCAAAATCGTTAATAATCTGAACTTCCACGACGTAATTTAGTCCGAATTTTAAAGTCAACGCCGACCGCTGAGTAACAGGATTGCATTTTCACTCACAATCATACTGCCATCTAGTGGCCAAATTACAGAACACAGTTTATTAAACAGTGTAACAGGTTTAGTGCTGATCTCTGTTCAACCATCCATCCATCATCTCCCGCTTTATCCTCTATTAGGGTCGCGGGGAGGGGGGGGGGGTTCCCCATGCCCATCCAGGGGAGAACGTTTCGGGCGCTGGGCGGATACACCCAGGACAGGAGGGCAATCTACCACTTGACACACTCACGCACGCATACACACTCTATATGGGGCAATTTGGAGAACTCAATTGACCTTGATCCATGTTTTTGGACTGTGGGAGGAAACCGGAGAACCCGGAGGAAACCCACGCGGACATGGGGAGAACATGGAAACTCCACCCAGATGGGGATTCGAACCGGGGATCCCCAACGCTGAGAGGAGAACATGCCAAACCACTAAGCCACCGTGCCGCCCCTGATCTCTGTTTATATTCATCTGTATTTCATTAATTAAATTAACGTATTGTGCATCACGCACTGATACGAATGGGAAGCTCTCAGAGGGGTGTGGTATGGTTAACGATGTCACGGCTGGACACGCGGCTCAGCCAATCAGATTTAAGGACGAGGGACGAGACGTTTTGTAATCCTCATGTCGCTGCCCCCTTCAGGCGAGGTTCTGAAGCGCCGGTTTGTTTTTAATCTGAATGATCTGAACCCCCTCTGATTGGACCCGGGCCGCGGTGGCGTGATGGGCCGGGTCATGTGCGCGGACCTCGAGGCAGGCGTGGGTGTTTTTGCCGCGGTTCCAAACCCCCCCCCCCCCCAACACCCCCCCCACCCCCAACACCCCCCCCCCCCGGTCAGGTGCATCCCTACATTCGAAATCTTTCATCCGCGGCCGTTATTTTGCACGCGAGCCCACGCTGGGCGAAGCGCCGCGTCAGCACGCCGCAGGCCGCCGCGTCCGACAACAACATCGTCAGGCGTGAGCGGCCTTCGTCGGGGGAGGGGAGGGGGATGACTCAGCGGCTCAGGATGCGCCGGGGGCGCGGGGGGTCAGCGTATTCCCCCCCCGTCCACCTCGCACTCGGGCCTTTCCCTCCGCTCAGCGTGTGTCCCGACTTCCCCTACACCCGCACCGTCCGCCCTCCGTTGCCCCCGGCGATCCGCCCTCCGTTGCCCCGGCCCTCCGCCCTCCGCCGGGGTCGGTGCATCGGGTCCTCGCTTCAGAACCGGGGTGATGATGTCATCGTGCAGATCCCCTGTAACGTCCTTCGTCTCGGTCCGACCGCGGTTCGATATGACGGCGCCGTTGCCCCGCTGCCCGCCGCATCCTGGCGGCGCTCTTCCTCCGGGGCAGGTGTCTGATGCAGGGGCAGGAAGATCGGATTTCCTCCACACCGGGGCATTTAGGTTTACTACCCCCCTGAGTGGCTCATCCCTAATAATACCTTTAATTCTGTACACACGAAGGCTGATGTGTGTGTTCATGGTTGTGTGTGTGTGTGTGTGTGTGTGTGTGTGTGTTGTGTTGGGCGGGGGGGGGGGGGTGAGAAGATGGCTGGGTGTCGACAGCCGTCTCTCATTCCTCTGACAGGAAGTGACAGATATGACACTTCAGGCCCCAGGTGGCTGATGGGATACGTATCCTTCTCTTTTCATTAGTCAGCCCGCCAACAGACAAGGCTACACCCCCCCCCACACACACACTCACACACACACACACACACACACACACACTCACGCACACACACTCACATGGTTTCTTCCAGCTGTGCAGATGTTTTTCTGATTGCTGGTGTGTGAGTTTTCGTTAGAAAAGCTATGTTAATTTTTATTTGAACAAAAAATAAAAAAAAAAAAAAAATTTAACAAAAAAACAAAAACGATATTCGGTTTCAGAGGCGGACATCAGAACACAGAGTTCAAACCTCCGTTTACGTTACGCACAAACGGCGCGTCTGGATAAACGTGCCACGCCCACTTCCCGGGGTCGACGGCGTTAAGGCCGACGTTGGGCGGGGCTTGCTTTTATATAAATTGCTAGATATTGTGATGATTTTTAGGTATATTTATGTATTAGGTTTGTGTTTGAGGAACCAGCCTTGCGACCTGAAGGCCCCCGGTTCGAATCCCGCTCCTGAAGAGTACCACGGCTGAAGTGCCCTTGGGAAAGGCGCCTAACCCCAATTGCTCCCTGGGCGCCGTGTACAGGGCACAGTAATGAAAATATGACCCTTTATCACTGTATTTCCAGTGTTAGGCCACACCCACTCGGCTCTGTTTGGTTCTCAGGTCGAGCTCCAGAAACCGGAACCCTGAACCTGCGGCGCGTCGGCGTTCGGCTCGACCAGAACAGCAACAAGATCGTCGTGGCCGACGACGAGAGAACGTCGGTTCCTAATATTTACGCCATCGGCGACGTCGCTCAGGTACCGAGCCGACCTGCATGGGAATGCCGAATCCTATTCATTATTTTACAGATCACTGATGACATTTGGGTTTGGGGGGGGGGGGGGTCCCCATGCCCATCCAGGGGACAACGTTTCGGGCGCTGGGCAGATACACCCAGGACAGGGCGCCAATCCATCGCTGGACACACACTCACACAGACACACTCTATATGGGGCAATTTGGAGAACTCAATTGACTTGATCCATGTTTTTTGGACTGTGGGAGGAAACCGGAGAACCCGGAGGAAACCCATGCGGACACGGGGAGAACATGCAAACTCCACCTAGATGGGGATTCGAACCGGGAATCCCTAGTGCTGAGAGGAGAACATGCTAAACCACTAAGCCACCACAATTCAGACAAATGGAAATTAAATTTTAGGAACCTTTTGAGTTCTTGTTCTTGCACCCCCCCCCCCCCCATCTCAGATGGTCCTCATCATGGAGTTCAGCTTTGTGTGTGTGCAGAACAGAACCAGACGGCGTCTGAGTGAATGCTCGGTTCTGAAGTGTGTGTGTGTGTGTGTGTGTGTGTGTGTGTGTGTGTGTGTGTGTGTGTGTGTGTGTGTGTGTGTGTGTTTCAGGGTCGTCCCGAGCTCACACCCACAGCCGTCCATGCAGGAAAACTTCTGGCCCGTAGACTGACGGGTTCCTCCAACCAGCTCATGAACTACAAGAACGTGAGTTTAGCAACACACTCCGGCACTCTAGAACGTCCTGATGGACTCTGCAGTGTGTGTCATGATTCAAGAAAATTGTATTATCATTAATATCACACGTGGTACAAGAGATAAGAACGAAGTTATGGGTCACGGACCCCGATTACCCCGTTATTTTAAAATTATCATTTAAATTTAAATTTTAAAGACGAAAATGAGAATTATTTTTTTTTTTAATACAAAAATACAGCATATAGATGTGTGAAATATACTAATATACAATTATGAATATATATATATATTATTTATATCTATATATAAGGGCGGCACGGTGGCTTAGTGGTTTGGCATGTTCTCCTCTCAGCACTAGGGATTCCCGGTTCGAATCCCCATCTGGGTGGAGTTTCCATGTTCTCCTCGTGTCCGCGTGGGTTTCCTCCGGGTTCTCCGGTTTCTTCCCACAGTCTAAAAACATGGATCAAGGTCAATTGAGTTCAACAAATTGCCCCATATAGAGTGTGTGTGTGTGTGAGTGAGTATGTGCCCAGTGATAGATTGCCCCCCTGTCCTGGGTGTATCTGCCCAGCACCCGAAACGTTCTCCCCTGGATGGGCATGGGGAACCCCCCCTCCCCCCGCGACCCTAATAGAGGATAAAGCTGAAGATAATGGATGAATGAATAAATATGTATATATATATATATATATATATATATATATATATATATATATATATATATATATATATATATATATATATATATACAACTACAGGTATAAATATAATATAGAATATATATATATATACAGTATTTAAAATTCCAAGTATGTAAATTTATATATATATTCATTCATTCATTCATTATCTCCTGCTTTATCCTCTATTAGGGTCGCGGTGGGGTTCCCCATGACCATCCAGGGGAGAACGTCTCAGGCGCCGGGCAGATACACCCAGGACAGGACGCCAATCCATCGCTGGGCACACACTCACTCACACAGACACACTCTAAATGGGGCAATTTTTTGAGAATTCAATTGACTTGATCCATGTTTTTGGACTGTGGGAGGAAACCGGAGAACCCGGAGGAAACCCATGCAAACACGGGGAGAACATGGAAACTCCACCCAGATGGGGATTCGAACCGGGAATGCCTAGCGCTGAGAGGAGAACATGCTAAACCACTAAGCCACCGTGCTGCCCTATATATATATATATATATATATATATATATATATATATATACATACATACACACTATATATAAATGGTGTGTCATGGTGTGTGTGTGTGTGTGTGTGTGTGTGTGTGTGTGTGTGTGTGTGTGTGTGTGTGTGTGTGTGTGTGTGTGTGTGTGTTGCAGGTCCCCACCACAGTGTTCACTCCTCTGGAGTACGGGTGTGTCGGTTTATCAGAAGAAGACGCCGAGAAACAACACGGTGCCGAAAACATAGAGGTGAGCAGGACACCGTGTGTGTGTGTGTGTGTGTGTGCATTCATACGCAGCCCCGCCCTCACACACCTGCATGCTGATCTCACAGCCCGTGTGTGTGATTGACGGGCGAGTAGAGGTTTCGAGTGACTCGTACAGCAGACGCTGACAGACGGCCGCCGGTCAAAAGCGGCGCCTCTGATTGGTTCAGACAGACGTGTGTCCGGACGGCCTGCGCCGGCTTGCCTCGCTGAGGTGCGTGAGCGCGCGGATCAGAGACGCCCTCAGAGGCTCGGCTCTCGTCCTCCATGTAAACAGAGGACGGAATCCGGAGCGTCGGCCGCTTGCAGCCGCCCGCTCTCAGAACGGCGTTGTTACACCAGACGGAACGTCCCACTAAAGCGAGACGACTTCAAACAGCAGAACCATCACCCCGTCCCTCCGTCCATCAGCCGTGAGGGCCGGGCGTCTCCGTCCTGCAGAAAGACAAGACACAAATAACACTGAAATAAATAAAACAGGAATTCATTTAATAAAAATAAATAAAATGAAGGGCGGCATGCTGGCTTAGTGGTTGGCATGTTCTCCTCTCAGTGCTGGGGATTCCCGGTTCGAATCCCCATCTGGGTGGAGTTTGCATGTCCTCCCCGTGTCCGCGTGGGTTTCCTCCGGGTTCTCCGGTTTCCTCCCACAGTCCAAAAACATGGATCAAGTCAATTGAATTCTCAAAATTGCCCCATATAGAGTGTGTGTGAGTGAGTGTGTGTCCAGTGATAGATTGCCCCCCTGTCCTGGGTGTATCTGCCCAGCGCCCGAAACGTTCTCCCCTGGATGGGCATGGGGAACCCCCTCCCCCCAACGACCCTAATAGAGGATGAAGCAGAAGATAATGAATGAATAATGAAATAAAATGAAGGAACAAACGACCGAGTAACAGATGAAATGTTAAGGCAGCTGTTTGCGTGAAGCTGATGGATGGTTTACAGATGTGCGCTTTGGGTTGCCAGGTGTTTCACGCGTTCTACAAACCTCTGGAGTTCACTGTGGCTGAGCGAGAATGCGGTCAGTGTTACATTAAGGTGAGAAACCTTCTGAGAGAGCGGCTTTCGGTCGTGTGTGTGTGTGTGTGTGTGTGTGTGTGTGTGTGTAGGGTCATTAGATGGTCTGCTGTTTATTTCAGGTGGTGTGTGAGCGTGAGGGGCGGCAGCGCGTGTTGGGGTTACACTTCACCGGCCCCAACGCTGGAGAGGTCACGCAGGGATTCGCCCTCGCCTTCCAGTAGGTCCCCAAAACTGGGGTTTATTTATAGACCATATATATATATATATATATACATAGGCTATAATACAGTGTGTGTGTGTGTGTGTGTGTGTGTGTGTGTGTGTGTGTGTGTGTAGGTGTGGCGTTTCTTACCCCCAGCTGTGTAACACAGTTGGGATTCACCCCACCTGCGCTGAGGAGGTCACCAAAATCAACATCACCAAGCGCTCCGGACTGGACGCCACGGTAACGGGATGCTGAGGTTAAACACCCCCCCCCTCTTACGAACGTACAACACTGACCCCCCCCCCCCCCTGTTTGGGTTCTTTGCTCCGCTCCGTCTCACCTGCAGCCTGTGATCACCTTTATTCTCTTAGAAACCTAGAGTTAGATCATCCGTCAAATTACAGTCACATTAATGCAGAAAATAATCTGAATATTTAACGAACATGCGGACGGACGGACGGACGGACGGACGGACGTCCCGAGACTGAGAGAGAGAGACAGACAGCCAGTCTGAGGTCGACAGACAGACACACACACACATGTAATCTGTGGTTGGCGGTAACGATTCCGCAGACGCTCCCGATTATTCCGTAATTAGAACAGAATGGCGTCGGAACCCGAGGACGAGGCTCCTGATGGATTGGTTCTTTAAAGCTGCGTAGCGACGGTCACGGTTCTGCTTCTGCAGACCAGGAGCCGCACGGCCCCCCATCCCCGAAAGCTTGGGTTCCTCAGACGGAGCGACAGTAACGAGCAGCAGAGCGCAAACCCTCTGAACGCGCTCATAAATCAGGATTAAGGCCCCATTACGGCCGGGCGCGGCGCGAGTCGCCGGAGAATGTGGCCCGGCGTTTCTGAAAACATATTCTCCTGCTGGAATATTGTTGTTTCTATGGTTCCACTTCCTGTCCATTACTCATACGGCACAGCCGACACTGATGGATGGGCTCGGCCCGTTGCCACGGTGATACACCCCGTTTCCCAGGGAAGCAGACAAACACTCGGCGAGGAGCGTGTCAGTCAAATGCGGGTCGAGAACCGGCTTGTTTAGAGCTTTTAGTACAGCAGTTTCACTCAGAACACACACACACACTCATACACACACACACACACACACACACACACACACTTCTTTCTCATACTTTCTGTTAAAGCCAACAAACCGATCACTGTACATAAGATATAGAAATATAAATACGCCTGTTGTCCTCCAGGTGGCACTGTTACTCTCCTCAATTACAAACTCGCTCTTCAACGAAAAATCTTATTTCTCGAGATTACAAACTTTATACAAATTTAAAACATAATGTTAGTGATTTGCAGAAGAGGAAAACTAACGTTTTGTTACTACAATTACTTAAAAAAAAATATTTAAAAAAATCGTATTATAGTTTTGTTGAAAGCAACCCCCCCCCATGAGGAGATTTTTTTTGAGCTACAACTTTGACAATTTTAAACCCGAAATGAGTTTACCTCAAAAAATAATAATTATAATTTATAAGGGAATTTAATAACATGTTTAAAGCTGCACTTAATGCTTAAATGTGTGTCGCATTCAGAGCCAAAAAGTTTTATAATAATAATAATAATTTCAGCTTTGTTAGGATATTAATGAACAAAATTAGATTTATTTTTGCATTACGTTATACGTAAATTTATTAAAATCAGTGATCAGCATTATATCTTATATATCATTATATATATATATATATATATATATATATCTATATATATAATAATATCAGTGATTGTCTGTATTGTCTGTGTTTTGGAGTTTAAACTCAAGTCCCTTCATTGATGTCTTTGGGTTTAAAATCCTCACGACGTCCACCTCTCAAACTCAGGGGACAACCGCGATGCAGGAACTATAATGACCCTTCCCTAAACTGATCTATAAGCTGACCCCTTATTATTGAATGCTGCAGCTGATCATTTCATTAGTAATTAATAACTTTCCCAGTTATTGTCTCCGTGTGTTCATGTTCGGTTTATTGTCCGTACCTTTCTTTAAATTCAATTAGAACAAACTGTGTGACCGAGCCGGTGCGGTGCAGGAACAGCTGGACGTCCCTCGTCCTGTGTCCTGCCCTGGTTGAATATATTTTTCTGTCTTATTAACCTGTCAGCAGAGCGTAACGGTGCGCATCATAAAACCCCTGTTCCTCCACCGCTTGGTGCGGTTGCCCGGTGGCCCGCCGATGCGGGGTGAGTTGAGTCCGACGGCGCGGGTTTGTTTTGGTCTGATGTGCCTCGGCGCTCTGATTAATGAGGCTCGGCGTGTGTATGACAGGCTGCTGCGGAGACCAAGAGCAGCGGAGCTACCAGGTTTATTTGGACCCAAACGGGGACCAAGGGGTCCTGTGTTCTCGTTTATAGAGAGCGGGGGTGCTGAGTGAAGATCCCTGACCCCAACAACACGTGTATATATCCACCCCGGTGGTATAGGAGCGGCTCGGCCTTAAACGTCGGACAGATGTTGGTCTTCTGGGCTCTTATTTAATATTTAAATCCTGCTGGATGTTTAACGAAGCCATCGTCGGGGGGTCGGGGGTCACCCGTCAGGAGGCCGGTTAATGACGACCTGCACCTTAAAGCCCCAGCGGAGAGGTGAGGTCTGATGAGGTCCGGCGTGCCCGCTGTAGACGTCGCAGCGTCGTTGGGATCTAAAGTTTTGTATTTGCATAATTTATGTGTCGGTTAATAAACGATGAGAATCCACGACGGCTCCGCGTCATGAATCATGCAGCGCGTCATCCGGTCCTCCCTCCTCACCGGGCGAGGGGTTGCTGCTCCGCGAGGTCAGCTCTCCGCAGGGGTTCGAGCTGTCAGGGTTCAGACCAGGAGGACGGTCCAGAGAGAGACACACGACCGATATCACTTTCCTGAACTCTGGTGTATCTGTTACATCCTCAAACAGGACGTGACTTATTACTCAACCTCCTTATTGTTCTCACCAGGTGCCAGCGTGTTTATGAGCCCAAAGTGATGTGGTCCGGTCGAAAGTATGAGGACACCTCACCATCTGACCATGCTGGGTTTAGACACTGAACCCAAAATTTGGACACTGCGTCCTGTTTGCTTATTAAACCTCCATCCATCCATTATCTTCTGCTTTATCCTATATTAGGGTCGCGCGGGGTGGGGGTGGGGGGGGTTCGGGCGCTGGGCAGATACACCTAGGACAGGACGCCAATCTATCACTGGACACACACTCACTCACACATACACACTCTATATGGGGCAATTTGGAGAACTCAATTGACCTTGATCCATGTTTTTGGACTGTGGGAGGAAACCGGAGAACCCGGAGGAAACCCACGTGGACACGGGGAGGACATGGATCCTCCACCCAGATTGGGATTCGAACCGGGAATCCCTTACACTGAGAGGAGAACATGCTAAACCACCGTGCCGCCCGCTTATTAAAGGATGATGCTCTAAAGTTCTCACCAGCCCATGTTGCTTTGTTTATTACAGTCGCAGCCTGCAGCGGTGCTTTCTGGGAGTTTTACTGAATCGTTTGCTGATTTATATATGACTTGCTTGAGTTTGTTTGGTAGGTGCTTCTTTTATTCGTTTATCCTGATCACCTCACTGGTTGCCAGTTTGAACACGTTTATGACACGAAAACCTAATCTGGTCTTTATTTTGCTTCGGTCCCAATTTTTTAAAGTGTGTTTTTATAAATTTCTTTGTTTGTTCAGGCCGGGTGGCACGGTGGCTTAGTGGTTTAGCATGTTCTCCTCAGCACTAGGGATTCCCGGTTTGAATCCCCATCTGGGTGGAGTTTCCATGTTCTCCCCGTGTCCGTGTGGGTTTCCTCTGGGTTCTCCGGTTTCCTCTCACAGTCCAAAAACATGGATCAAGTCAATTGAGTTCTCCAAATTGCTCCATATAGAGTGTGTCTGTGTGAGTGAGTGTGTGTCCAGCGATAGATTGGCGTCCTGTCCTGGGTGTATCTGCCCAGCGCCCGAAACGTTCTCCCCTGGATGGGCATGGGGAACCCCCCCCCCCCCCCGCGACCCTAATAGAGGATAAAGCGGAAGATAATGAATGAATGAATGAATGTTTGTTCAGGCCGGTCCATTACAGATGTCGGGTTTTAGTGCATTTAGTGTCACATGTGCACGCGACCGGTTCTGTAAGCATGCGAACCGTGTCATTAGCGTGTGATCGTGTGCGTACGTGTGCGATGGTCCCGCGTCGGCCGACCGCCGTCCCCCCTCCGTCGACCTGCGGCGTCCCCGCCGATCTGTCACTTAAACCCGCCGCGAGAATGCGCCGGATTCCTCCACGTTTGTTTGCTGAGGGATGAAGCTCCCACGCACCGCGGCCCTCCCGAAACTCTCCCTCCCGAGCGCCGGAGCTTTTAGCGTCTCGTTCTCTTTCGAAATGGAACAAATGTGACTAAATCCGCCCTGAAACGCACTTAGCGGAACATGTCAACATGTCAGCGTCGGCTCGGGACGCCTTTCGACGTCTAATCCTGCGCCATTGTGGGCTGACAGTCCACCCCGGCGTGTGAGTGTTTGGGAGTCTGTTCAGCCTCCCCGGGTTCAGTGTGTGTGTGTGTGTGTGTGTGTGTGTGTGTGTGTGTGTGTGTGTGTGTGTGTGTGTGTGTGTGTGTGTTAAAGGATCAGGATGTCGATGCATTACGCTCGTAAAGCCCCAACAACTAAAACAAATATTCAGGTTTGTGTAAACGTTCACCTCAAGATTCCAATTTTCATTTGTTCAAATCGCGGCACCTGAGAACCAGGGATTACTGGGTGGGGGGTGGAGGGTGAGGGGTGGGGTGGGGGGCAATTAGTCCTTATACACCTGATCTCCGTGACCTTCTCCTTCTCGTCACAGAGGCTTTTGGCGTTTTGTTAACAGTTTGTTGTTGATGTGGAATGTGCTCCGTCTCTTCATATCGATGTTCCTGTTTTAGATTAATGTCCGAAAAATATCAAAGGAACGACGAGCTGCGGGCGGCACGGTGGCTTAGTGGTTTAGCACGTTCTCCTCTCAGCGCTGGGGATTCCCGGTTCGAATCCCCATCTGGGTGGAGTTTCCATGTCCTCCCCGTGTCCGCGTGGGTTCCTCTGGCTTCTCCGGTTTCCTCCCACAGTCCAAAAACATGGATCAAGTTCAATTGAGTTCTCCAAATTGCCCCATATAGAGTGTGTGTGTGTGTCCAGTGATAGATTGCCCCCCTGTCCTGGGTGTATCTGCCCAACGCCCGAAACGTTCTCCCCTGAATGGGCATGGGGAACATCCCCTCCCCCCCCCGTGACCCTAATAGAGGATAAAGCAGAACATAATGGATGGATGGAAGCTGTTCTGCAGTTTATAAAGGAATCCACCAGGTTTAAAGGAGTTCTGCACACATTTTCCTGAGAACTTGCCCCCTGTCTCGAGGGCTGGACCCCTCAAGACGGATAATGCCGATCGTTTTGACTGTTTATTAAGGTCTTGGCAACGGATTTCCTTTAAAGACTTTGTTGCATTGGTTTAGAGGCAGTCGTAGGCCTGGGGTTAAGAAACCAGCTTTGTGACACGAAGGGTCCGGGTTCGATTCCCGGGCCCAACAAGTACTAAGAGGCCTTGGAAAAAGGTGCATGACCCCCGCTGGCTTCCCGGGCACCGTGTACAGGGCTGCCCACCGCTCTGGGCACATGTGCCTACTTCACTCAGAGTGTGTGTGGGTCACATGGTGTGCAAGTACTGTAGAATAAATAGGGACATGGTTTATTTTTTTATTATTATGTATTATTATTTAATGAGCAAACAGGACGCAGTGTCTAAATTAAATAAATAGGACATGATTTATTATTATTATTATTATTAGTTATTATTTAATGAGCATACAGGACGCAGATGGTGAGGCGTCCTCATATTTCCTAATACATTTTTTTTCCATAGTCCACTCTATCACTTAAATCTAAATAAATAAAAAAATGTCTTAATGACGCCGATCAACGCTGATAATGTTAATATTTGTATTTATTTATCCTGGTATTTCTGGCCCTTTGGGAGCGGTGGTGGTGGGGCCCTGGCACCTCGGGGGTTTCGCCGATCTTTTGGGAAGGTATCTCATGCGGGCTGATTTGTGCTGACAGTGCGAGTATGAAACTTCTCAGAGCGACGGGAATTAATTCACCAGTCAAGGTCCCGAAATAATAAAACGGCACTTATCTCCAGCGTTATTGCCTCCCTTTTTCCGCTGCCATCGTAAACCTTCCGCGCTGAAAGAGAAAGCCGTTTGTACGTCACGTCATTTATCATGACTTCACTCCCCAGCCGGCATCGACGAAAGCGCCGGCAGCTTTATCACTGATTCTCTCCGGATGAGGAATGGAATAAAATTATAAAGTAACCTTTTGAGACGACGGCCTTCCGACTCGCGACAAAGAGGCTCTGTTAGGGACGAAAACGACGCGGACGAAAATAGCCAGGCTCTGATCTCTGTTATTAAATTCAGACGGTTCAATGCCACCGATCAAGCGAAGAACAATGTTCTCCATATTAATGAATGTTGTTATCTTTAAAGGAGATGTTTAGGGGAAGGCCCTTCCTGTTCCGGAAAGACTGAAGCTCGCGTGCAAAGCAAGAACTGGACTGTTTGCCACGTGACACGGGGAGAACCCATGGAAACTCCACCCAGATGGGGATTCGAACCGGGAATCTCTAACCACTAAGCCACCGTGCCGCCCACATTTAAACTAATTAATTTAATATAATATCACAGGCGGCACGGTGGCTTAGTGGTTTAGCATGTTCTCCTCTCAGCACTAGGGATTCCCGATTCGAATCCCCATCTGCGTGGAGTTTCCATGTTCTCCACGTGTCCGCGTGGGTTTTCTCCGGGTTCTCCGGTTTCCTCCCACAGTCCAAAAACATGGATCAAGCCAATTGACTTCTCCAAATTGCCCCATATAGAGTGTGTATTTGTGCGTGAGTGTGTGCCCAGCGATAGATTGGCGCCCTGTCCTGGCGCCCGAAGCGTTCTCCCCTGGATGGGCATGGGGAACCCCCCCCCCCCGCAACCCTAATAGAGGATAAAGCGGAACATAATGAATTAATGAATGAATATAATATCACAGGTGGCATGGTGGCTTAGTGGTTTAGCATGTTCTCCTCTCAGCACTAGGGATTCCCGGTTCGAATCCCCATCTGGGTGGAGTTTGCATGTTCTCCCCGTGTCCGCGTGGGTTTCTTCCGGGTTCTCCGGTTTCCTCCCACAGTCTAAAAACATGGATCAAGTCAATTGAGTTCTCCAAATTGCCCCATATAGAGTGTGTCTGTGTGTGTGAGTGTGTGTCCAGCAATAGATTGCCCCCTTGTCCTGGGTGTATCTCCCAGCGCCCGAAACGTTCTCCCCTGGATGGGCATGGGGAACCCCCCCCACCCCCCACCCGCGACCCTAATAGAGGATAAAGTGGAAGATAATGGATGAATGAATGAATATAATATCACCACCTTACGACGCTGTACGTTCTGGTCACATGTTCCTCCACCCAAAATCTTTAATCTGAATCTTTCAACTGAAGCAGAATCGATTTCGGACGGAACCTCGGCGCCGCAGACGACCCCGAGCCTGTGTCACACGGTGGCCTGTGCTGTAAGATGAGAGATCTTCTCCCGCTGTGCATCAGAACGACATAATGGACGGCGGCGCTCATGAGACGCTCCACCTGGGGATCCTGCGCCTCCACTTTCATCCAGGTGAACAATACACCGACCCCCCTCCTTGGTCCCAGGGAGAGCGCTCCTGTCTCACACAGACAGTCGCTGAATGGAGATGGCACTAATAATTCATGGCAGCGCTGTGGGGATGGGGTTTTTTACACCCCCCTCGGTGGGGTCACACTCCTGACCCGTCCATTATGATCAACGGGAGAAGGTTTTCAGTGCCGCTGTCACCGATGAGGCGCCGCCCGTCCGGCAGGAGCAACGTCGGAAGGATCGGCGTACGAATACACAACCTGCACAATGTCGCGATCATGTGGGAAATGTACAGTTTGGTATAGACGCATTTTAATCTGGACTTTGTAGTTCTACAGTAACGATCTGTAGTCCATCTGCGTCCTTTAATGATGACTTTACAGATTTTGTGTTACTGTGTGATGGATGCAGTGGCTTTGGCATAAGAGACTCATTCATTCATTAATTCATTCATTATCTTCCACTTTATCCTCTATTAGAGTCGTGGGGGGGGGGGGTTCCCCATGCCCATCCGGGGGGGGGGGGGTTCCCCATGCCCATCCAGGGGAGAACGTTTCGGGTGCTGGGCAGATACACCCAGGACAGGACACCAATCCATCGCTGGGCACACACTCACTTACACACACACACACTCTATATGGGGCAATTAGGAGAACTCAATTGATTTGATCCATGTTTTTTGGATTGTGGGAGGAAACCGGAGAACCCGGAGGAAACCCACGCGGACACGGGGAGAACATGGAAACTCCACCCAGATGGGGATTCGAACCGGGAATCCCTAGTGCCGAGAGGAGAACATGCCAACCACTAAGCCACCGTGCCGCCCCGAATAGAGAGACCATTAGTGTTTATTTAATCCTCTGCTCTTGTGTTTGGCTGTAAACGCTGATCACGTGCTTCTCTGTGGATTTTCTTTTATCGCCTGTTTTAAGGTCAACTGTAAATCCAACCTCATCCTTCAACAAAGTCCTCCTCTCCCTCTCTGGGTTATCTGCCGTCTTCTAAATTACATCTCTTCTGGGCTTAGTATTATTTTAGTGATAATCCCGCTGGGTTTTGAGCAGGTGCCATCTCAGTGATTTATTAACATGCGGGTTTGTGAGGTTGTATGAAACTCATCTTCTATCTCGTGATGTTCTGCGAAATCTGCATGGCTTTCTGAATGACCCCAGTGTTCTAAATTCGCCCCGCTCAGCACCTGTGAAGTTCTACAGTGTGCAGGTTCATTTCGGGAGCCCCAGAGAGGAGGATGAGGTGCAGCCTTGAGCTAATCCCGGGCCTCCAAAGCGGTTTAAAATGCTCTGGTTTCATCTAATCTTTTTTTTTTTTTTCATCCGGCTGAGTCTGAAACCTCGTCCATGATAGGAATGGACAAATAAAGGTCTCTCTCTCTGGCAGTAGGTATGAAAGGACACTGTGTGTTCTCGGGATTAAAAGTTTTTTTGTTTTTTTTTTTTTCCTCTCGCTCTCTTTCTCACGTCTGTTTGTGTTCTCATTTTAAAGCGAAAAAAGGACGAAGAGAGAAAGAAAAGCCACGTCTGTTTGGAAAATCTAAATACAGGAGGCTCGGCATGTCTTTACTCTCGTTACGTTATTAACGGAACATTGGTCTTCTTGTTCACTGAAGGTTGAAACGATTGACAAGGTCACGGAAATGATTCAGCGAATAAAAAGAATGTTACGAATAAAAGACTGCGATTAGAATAATAATAATAATTTTAAAAAAAATTCTCTCTGAACTCTGAATACGCTCAACACTCACCTGATCCCTGAAACTGAAATTCATTTCAAGTATTTCTATTAATTTGCTGGAAACGTTGACATTACTACTGAACTAGGGAGGCAAGGTGGCTTAGTGGTTTTGCATGTTCTCCTCTCAGCACTGGGATTCCAGGTTTGAATCCCAATCTGGGTGGAGTTTGCATGTGTGGGTTTCCTCCTGGATCTCCGGGTTTCCTTTTACAGTCCAAAAACATGGATTCAAGGTAAATTGGCTGCTCAAAATTGCCCCATTTAGTGTATGTTTAGGTGAGTGTGAACTGTAATGGATCAGCGCCCTGACCTGGGTGTATCTGTCCATAAATGTAGTGTTTGTAACCTGTAATGACAGGGAATTGGTCCACAAGTTGTTAAACTTAAATTTAATAATTAGTGAACTATTTCGATCAATAAATTCAGTAGGAGTTTAAAGTGTGTTGAGATTTTTTGCACAAATTCGAACCTTAGTGACATTTTTATGTAAAACATTTTGATAATTTGATTTTACTATTAAAATACAGTTTTGTTTTTACTTCAGTAAAATTGATTTAAGTTATTTTTTTATTAATGTTATGTTTATTACGGAAACGAACAGCAATCAGGCACTTCAGAGGGCGCCCTTGTTTCCAAAAGCAAGGGGCCTTTCCAGGTCTATGGCTGCGTCTCAAACCGCACACTGCCGTACTACACCGTACGTCAGAGCAGTGCGCTGATCAATGCCGTGCTCACTTGTTAGGCACACTATGTAGGGAGCAGCGTGGTATTTGATATCCTGACTCGCCCGCTCGCTGCGTTGTCACCGGCGGTAAATCCGTATCAGGTCAGTGGTGTGACTTTTCATCAGTGCGCAGCTTCGAGGCGTTTATAACCTTTATAATTAACGTTTATAACCTTTATAACGTTTATAATCAACGTTATTAACGTTTATAAAGTGAACGTTGCTTATGGAGTCAGAACGCAAACCTGTGTGTGTGTTCAGTGTGTTTGTCTTTAAACACGTTGACGCCAGCGCATCGTTAGCGTCCTAAACGGTCGTTCACTCCCTTCACATGTTCACTATCTAGGGAATCAAACTGTTAAGAGTTCTGATGGACGTAGTGCACTCCAAATCATATTTAATTGTGATTTGGGACTCAGCTTACGAATTCGCTTCAAAATCGTTTTTTTTGGGTCTTTTTTTATTAAAACTTTTACACACACACACACACACACACACACACAGGAGTTTGTCCTTTACATTTCAGTGACACACACACACACACAGGAGTTTGTCCTTTACATTTCAGTGACACACACACACACACACACACACACAGAGGAGTTTGTCCTTTACATTTCAGTGACACACACACACACACACACACACACAGGGGAGTTTGTCCTTTACATTTCAGTGACACACACACACACACACACACACACACAGAGGAGTTTGTCCTTTACATTTCAGTGACACACACACACACACACACACACACAGGAGTTTGTCCTTTACATTTCAGTGAAACACACACACACAGAGGCGTTTGTCCTTTACATTTCAGTGAAACACACACACACACACACACACACACACACAGGAGTTTGTCCTTTACATTTCAGTGAAACACACACACACACACACACACACACACAGGAGTTTGTCCTTTACATTTCAGTGACACACACACACACACACACACACACAGGGGAGTTTGTCCTTTACATTTCAGTGACACACACACACACACACACACAGAGGAGTTTGTCCTTTACATTTCAGTGAAACACACACACACACACACACACACACACACAGAGGAGTTTGTCCTTTACATTTCAGTGACACACACACACACACACACACACAGGAGTTTGTCCTTTACATTTCAGTGAAACACACACACACACACACACACAGAGGCGTTTGTCCTTTACATTTCAGTGAAACACACACACACACACAGAGAAGTTTGTCCTTTACATTTCAGTGAAACACACACACACAGGAGTTTGTCCTTTACATTTCAGTGACACACACACACACACACACAGAGAGAGAAGTTTGTCCTTTACATTTCAGTGAAACACACACACACACACACAGGAGTTTGTCCTTTACATTTCAGTGACACACACACACACACACACACACACACACACACACACACACACAGAGGAGTTTGTCCTTTACATTTCAGTGACCCCCCCCACACACACACACACACACAGAGAAGTTTGTCCTTTACATTTCAGTGAAACACACACACACACACACACACACACACACACACACACACACAGAGGAGTTTGTCCTTTACATTTCAGTGACACACACACACACAGGAGTTTGTCCTTTACATTTCAGTGAAACACACACACACACAGAGGAGTTTGTCCTTTACATTTCAGTGAAACACACACACACACACACACACACAGAGGAGTTTGTCATTTACATTTCAGTGAAACACACACACACACACACAGAGGAGTTTGTCCTTTACATTTCAGTGAAACACACACACACACACACACACACACACACACACACTGGTGAAGTAAACACACGTCCCGGTTTGGGGAAAAATTAGGGTTAGGTGCCCAAGGGCACTTCAGGCATAATACGTGTTGGGACCCGGATTCGAACCTGGGACCTTCAGGTTGCAAACCTAAGACTGCCCCAAAAATATTAGTTAAGGTGAAATGAGGTAGACATAAAGAAAGACGTGCTGGTGGAGAACATACCCAACTACAGACAAATTTTACTTCGTTTTTTATTTTATTTCAAATCTTATTTTTTCTGTCGGGACTTTCAGATTATTCACTTATTCATATTGAGGGGGTTTTCCCCGTGCCCATCCAGGGGAGAATGTTTCGGGGGGTTGGCAGATACACCCAGGACAGGGGGGCAATCTGTCACTCAGCAAAGAGACACAAACACACTATATTGGGCAATTTGGAGCACTAAATATACCTTGAATCTTTGTTTTTGGACTGTGGGAGGAAACCGAAGAACCCCAAGGAAACACAGTGAGAACATGCAAACCCCACCCAGATTGGTATTCGAACCTGGATCCCCAGGGCTGAGAGGAGAACATGCTAAACACTGCACCATGGTGCCGCCCTTTCTGATTATTGCTTTGTTCTAAATAAATTTCCATTAGACGTGTTCAGATCACGGTGGCTTAGTGGTTTAGCATGTTCTCCTCTCAGCACTAGGGATTCCCGGTTCGAATCCCCATCTGGGTAGAGTTTGCATGTTCTCCCCGTGTCCGCGTGGGTTTCCTCCGGGTTCTCTGGTTTCCTCCCACAGTCCAAAAACATGGATCAAAGTCAATTGAGTTCTCCAAATTGCCCCATATAGAGTGTGTGTGTGAGTGAGTGTGTGTTCAGTGATAGATTGGCGCCCTGTCCTGGGTGTATCTGCCCAGCGCACGAAACGTTCTCCCCCGGATGGGCATGGGGAACACCCCCCCCCCCCCCCCCCCCCCCGGTGCGTGGTGGATCGTGGCGGCGCTCGGGACTCACCTGGGGAAGGAAGCGGGGGGTGCTGTTAACAGACGGGGGCGCTTCACCAGCCGCCTCCTCTTAAATCAGCGGCTCGTGACAAAGTGCTCCATCAACACGTGGACGCGCACCCGCTCGCCGCATTCGCCCCTATCTCACCCGCCCTGGCACCGCGTTCACGCCATGGGCAGGAACAATGCCGCCTCTCCCCCCTGACTGACGGGGTGGGGGGGGCGGGGGGGTACTTCATTCCTGTATCTACACAGAGCTGTTTTTCCAGCCCCCCCCCCCCCCCTCTCTCCTCCATCCCTTTTCTTGTCATCCTATAAGCCTTACAATATAGTGGGGGGGGGTGGGGTGGGGGCCCCGGGGCCCGCCTCACTTCCTGCAGCGTTTGTTTAACTGGACTGTATAATGGTGCTTCGTCTCTATCCGTCGTGTTTGTTTCCTTCTCTGACTTTGTTTGTTTTCCTAAAAGCTGAAACGGGGGTCCAAACACCGAGGCAGGAGCCTAATCTATGCGCCCGACCCCCCCCTCACACGCCCCCCCCCACACACACACACACACACACACCTCCCCCGAACCAGTCCGAGGGGAAACGGCGGCGGAGAGAAAGAGAGCGAGAGGAAACGCCAGATAAGAATGTTTCGATAAAGAGAAGAATGAGAGAATGCCCCCCTCGGTCTCATTTCGGAGCGGCCGGCGCACCAGCACCCGGCTCGCCGGCATCACCCGTCGCCCACGCCGTCGCCCCGCAGCCGTCGCCCACGCCGTCGCCCCGCAGCCGTCGCCCACGCCGCCGTCGCCCACGCCGCTGACCTCGTTCACACTTACAATAATCATATTGTCCCAACTTTAATGATAATAAAATCTTACTACACGGTGGCTTAGTGGTTTGGCATGTTCTCCTCTCAGCGCCGGGGATTCCCGGTTCGAATCCCCATCCCATGTCCTCAGCGCCGCGTGGGTTTCCTCCGGGTTCTTCGGTTTCCTCCCACAGTCCAAAAAACATGGGCACACTCATTCACATACACACTGTATATGGGGCAATTTAGAGAACTCAATTGACCTTGAATCCATGTTTTTGGACTGTGGGAGGAAACCGGAGAAGACACGGGAAGGACATGCAAACCCATTATACTCTAAGATGAAAGGTTCTAAGGGGTTAATTGTTTATATATAAACTGTTTAATCAGCAGGGTGGCACGGTGGCTTAGTGGTTTGGCATGTTCTCCTCTCAGCGCTGGGGATTCCCGGTTCGAATCCCCCATCCGGGTGGAGTTTCTATGTCCTCCCCTTGTTTGCGTGGGTTTCCTCCAGGTTCTCCGGTTTCCTCCCACAGTCCAAAAACATGGATCAAGTCGATTGAGTTCTCCAAATTGCCCCATATAGAGTGTGTCTGTGTGTGTGAGTGTGTGTTTGTCCAGGGAAAGATTGCCCCCCTGTCCTGGGTGTATCTGCCCAGCGCCTGAAACGTTCTCCCCTGGATGGGCATGGGGAACCCCCCCCCTCCCCCGACCCTAAAAATAGGATAAAGCGGAAGATGGATGTAAAACATTACTGGAACAGTTTGGGGAAGGCCGCCTTCGGGATGATTGGGCCCCGTTGTACAAAGCAGAGGTCATGGAGTCACGAGTTTTGGCGCTGACCCCGTCCAAATCCTTTGAGCTTGTCCCGTATCGGTGTCTGACCTCACGAGCACTGCGGTCTGGGAGTTAAAACTCCTAACGATGCTCCCAAATATCGCAGGAACCCGTCCACGAGCAACGGAATGGGACGTTGTCCACGCGTCCCCGGTTAACGACGGACCCGAGCTCCGACGGCCGGGATAGGACTTAGGACATTAGGAATCTAGAAGCAAAAAAAAAAAAAGGGCTTTATTAGTTGAGCTCGTTAGCGTAATCTTGGCGATCGGGGGGGCGGCGGTGGCGTGTTTTATGAATGGCCGTGTTTGAGCGGCGAGGAGGCGACGCCCCTCCCTGCGTCCCTCCCGTCCCGACTCCGTACGAGCGCTGGAATGCGTCCCTGCTCTTTTGATGCCCGTCCCCGGATCCGCTCCGAGGGGGCGAGGGCGGGGTGCGTTTGATCTGAAGGTCGCCGGCCCCGCGCCGCCGCTGAGAGATGGCTGGCCGGCGGACGCCGTCCTCGTTTAATAACGCACCGGGGGACGAGGGGAATCGGCTCTGATAATTAGGGCCTAATTACCCGGCAGGTGTTGAGAGACGACCGAGAAGAGACAACCTGCCTTTATACACCGTCTCAGAGTCAGATTACTGAAGCTGTCTTATCTGAGAGAGAGAGAGAGAGAGAGAGAGAGAGAGAGAGAGAGAGAGAGCGTCCTTCAGTCTGTACTCTGTCCCTCTGTCCTTCCGCCGGTGGGTGGAGTCTGGACTTTATGGGATGGATGATCTGATCGCTCGTCCTTTGAGTCGATGCGAGGACCTGATGTTTTTATTAAACTGTCACTTTGATGTTTGATGGTAAATTATAAAATATCACCGGCCAAATTATTAGGGACGCCGTCTGTCTCCCTCTTACTCTCTCTCTCTCTCTCTTTTCTGTCTTTCTCTTTTTGCTTGTTCTCGCTCGTCCTCTCTCTCTCTCTCTCTCTCTCATCGTGTCTTTTTTGTCTTTAATTCGTTCTGTCTTGCACTTTGTTTTATTAGTGTCTCTCTCATGTTGTCTCCGTTTCTATGTTTCTCTCTCTCTCTCTCTCTCTCTCTCTCTCTCTCTCTCTTTCTCGCTCACTCGCAATATCTTTTCCTGTCCTCTCTCATGTTGTCTCCCTGTTTCTATCTTTCTCTCTCTCTCTCTCTGTCTCTCTCTCTCTGTCTCTCTCTCTTGTCTCTTCTCTCTCTCTCTCTCTCTCTGTTTTCCTGTCTCTCTGTCATTTTCTCTCTCTCTCTCTGTGTCATCTTCTCTCTGTCTCTCTCTCTCTGTCTCTTTCTCTCTCTCTCTCTCTCTCTCTCTCTCTCTCTCTCTCTCTCTCTCTCTCTCTCTCTGTTTTCCTGTCTCTCTGTCTCTCTCTTTCTCTCTCTCTCTCTTTCTCTCTGTTTTCCTGTCTCTCTGTCATCTTCTCTCTCTCTCTCACACGCTCATTTAATGTTTTCATGTCCCTCTAACATTTTGTCTCTGTTTCTTTCTTACTTTCTCTCTCTCACTCTTACTCTCTTGCTTGCTCAATTGTCCCTCTTTCTTCATTCTTGTCTCACTCTCTCACTCTTACTCTCTTGCTTGCTCAATTGTCCCTCTCTCATTTTGTCTCCATTTCTATGTCTCTCTCTCTCTCTCTCTCTCTCTCTCTCTCTCTAAATCATAAAGTACAGATTTAAATAAACAGCGAGATTCTCGATCAGCACTAACCTTTTTTTTAAATTATATATTGCGTTTTGTAATTTGGCCACTAGATGGTAGTGTTTGATCGTTAGAGAAACCGGAATCCTGTTACTCAGTGATCAGCGTTCACTTTAAAAACGACTATATTACGTTGCTAAAGACCAGATTAACGATTTTGTGTTTAATTAACGCATTTCTGAATCAGAGCTTGTTTTTTTTTTTTTATTACAGTGAGTTTGTAAGAGTTTAATTAAAGCAATCAGACTCTCGAGGTTGTGTATTATTGTGAATAAATCACGTAAAGAGGTGGAGCTGTTCTCCGCTACACATCGGGACTAATAACACCTCTTTATGGTATTTATTCAGAATTAGGCCACGCCCTCTCAGACCTTATTATCACTGCTTTATTAATATATCCTCACATAATTCAGCTGATGCTGATCGGCTGGTTTGATTAATCGGTGTTAAACCGATCACTTTGGCGATATTTAATCGGGTCCATTGGAGACACGCAGCTCTGCTGTTGGAAACATTCGGACCCGAGTGACCCGTGTGACCCGTGACGCGTATCTGTTCTCCTCGACAGGCCGCATTTTTGGATTTTGTGCTTTTCTTGTTGCGTTTTCGCTGCCGTGTTTACTCTGCGGCCTCTCCGCGTTTTTGTGAACAATGGGAGGGTTTTGCGGGTGGAGGTTGATTGACAGCTTGTCAGGAGCCTGTTTTGATAGCGCCGGCTCGTACAGCGTGTGTGTTCCTCGGGTTCGGGCGTCGGCACTCGTGGCGTCGATAACCGCGAGTGCACTATTGTGCAAACAGCGCGACGTGAACGGGCCCCGCGAGTGAGAATGGGCCCCGCGAGTGAGACGTTCTTTAACCAGGTCTGTTAAAACCCCCGTAAACGGTCACATGACTGACCTGGGCTCGTCGTTCACCACCTTAAAGCCTCCCGAGTGCAGCGTCCTGCGCTTCCGAGTGAGACCCGCTGCGAGGTGAAGAAATTATAGAGCTGTGGAATGATGGGGGGGGGGGGGGGGGGGGTCCGAATGAGAGCTGCTGCGAGAGCTGCCGCGAGAGCTGGAGGTTGGGTGCCATTTTGCAAAGTATGGGAACACCTTGAATCCCAGAATAACATGGAAATAAAATTTCCAAATTACAAATTTTTGACGTTTATATCTTATTTACTCTGTGGGAACAGTTTGGGGAAGGCCCTTTTCACTCTCAGCAGAATTTGGAGAACATTTGGAGACCTTGAGGCAGGTCTTATGGTCCAACATCGGTATCTGACCCTTCTAAATAAGTGAGACACACACACTTCCACGGTGGCTTAGTGGTTTAGCATGTTCTCCTCTCAGCGTTAGGGATTCCCGGTTCGAATCCCAATCTGGGGGGAGTTTCCATGTTCTCCCCGTGTCCGTGTGGGTTTCCTCCGGGTTCTCCGGGTTTCTCCCACAGTCCAAACACGTGGATCAAGGTCATTTGAATTCTCCAAATTGCCCCATATAGAGTGTGTGTGTGTCCAGTGATGGATTGGCGTCCTGTCCTGGGTGTTTCTGTCCAGTGCCCGAAACGTTCTCTCTTGATGGACATGGGGAACCCCACCGAGACCCTAATAGAGGATAAAGTGGAAGATGATGGATGGATGGAGGTCTGCCAGGTTTTTGTTAAAGGATCTAAATTTTTTGGTGATCCTTGTATTTTTTTTTTATATTATTTTTTTTTAAGTGTGTGTTAATTCTGCGTACGTGGGATTTTTCTCCTCCGTCGTCGCTCAGCCCTCTTCTCCTCCATCCAGATGTTCCCTCCGTCCTCGTAGAGAGCGCGGTTCTCCTCCGGCGCGCGGCGAAGGGCGCCTTAATCCGCCTTTAAACCCGTCCGAATGCCTCCCCCCGCCGGCGGGGCGCGCACGCCACACCTCCTCACAAAGCCGGGCTCTGTGGTAAACGGATGCCGGAATGAAAGCGGTGGCCTTGATGGAGTACGGGAGACGTGTGGATGGCACTTCAAACGGCCGGCGGCGCGGGCAGCGCCAAGCGGAACATCAAACGCGATCTGGCCGCTGAATGACCGTGCTGTGTGCGGTTAACCTGTAACACACAGCCCGCCGTCTTCAGGCGGATTCCCTTTCATCCAGAGGCTCTGGAGCAACCCAAAACCCACCGCACAGATAGTCATGCCTTTTAAACCCTGACTCCGCCCACACGGTCATGTGATGGAAGAAGTATGCGGCGCCCAGACTCACACCTTTTAGAGAAGGACATCCAGCAGGTTCCAAAAGCAGACGGGGGGCGGGGGGGGGGTGATGCTACATCCATTTCGTCTCTGGTTTGGTTGGCTGTGATACCTCGAAACTAGGGGTGCGAATCTCTCCGTGTCTGGCGATTCGATTCCGAATTTTGAATCACGATTCGATTCAGAATCGATTCTTCAGTTCAAATGCTCTTTAAATTTAGTTTTAACGACGTGATGGACGAGACGAAAGGACGATGATGAGAAATAGAACGTTTATTTAAAATGATACTTTCAGGTTGGGGCGGCACGGTGGCTTAGTGGTTTAGCATGTTCTCCTCTCAGCACTAGGTATTCCCGGTTCGAATCCCCATCTGGATGGAGTTTCCATGTCCTCCCCGTGTCCGCGTGGGTTTCCTCCAGGTTCTCCGGTTTCCTTCCACAGTCCAAAAAAAATCGATGAAGTCAATTGAGTTCTCCAAATTGCCCCATATCGAGTGTGTTTTGCGAGAGAGTGTGTGTCCAGTGATAGTTTGGCGTCCTGTCCTGGGTGTATCTGCCCAGCGCCCGAAACGTTCTCCCCGGATGGGCATGGGGAACCCCCCCTCTCTCACGACCTTAATATTGGATAAAGCAGAAGATAACGGATGGATGGATGAATTAAATCGGAGACGTCTGAAGTGCTGGCGTCTTAATTAGGAAGGCAGGGCCGGTTCCGCATGAGGGCCTAACATGCGCAATTTAACCACTAACCTCCCGAAATGAGCGCCGGCCAAATAACGGCGGCTCTGGTTTCAGCGGCGGGGCCAAAGGTGACGGAGAATGAGGCGCCCAAAAAAAAAAAAAAAAAAAAAAAAAAAAAAAAAAGAAAGGGATCTTCATTAACTTCTCTGATCAGTATCTGAAATCTCGCCTTTATTGGGTGCCACTCAAGAAGAAAGCGGGCCCTCTGTCTCAGTCTCTGGCTCCGTCCCCGTCCCCGTCCCTGTCCGTGCCACATGCCAGACACTTTATTTATTTATTTTTTTTTTATTTTTTTTTTGTGGTGCGGATGTGTTGTTGTTTCTGATGCACCGTCTCTGTCTGTGATGATGGCGATGTTGTGATTGGCTGTGAAACCTGCCGGTGGACGGTGCGAAGGCCCAACCCTGTTTACAGTAATTGCGCTGTCTCGCACCGTGATTCATGACGTATTGAGTAAGAGCTTTTATCACCTGACAGGAAAAGAAAAAGAAAAAGAAAACACGGCGTCTGGAAGGTCGCCGCCGGGTTCATTAGTGTTTACGGTTTTCTCCAGAGACTTTTAATGATTAACAATCAGAAACGGCGTCTGCGGGGCAAATACCCTGGCATTGGGGCAAACGATGACGAATGTGATGAGCCGTACGCGGGACAGACGAGTCCTCCGGTGCTGATAACTCTCCCCCCTTAATGAGGGGACCGGCGGGGAACCGTCCTCTCAGCGTGATGCGGCATTCGTCCTCTGGTCATGTGACCTTAACGTCTCTTGTATGTTGCTTTGTTATTCTCAGCGATGGCCCGTCCTCCACCGGACCCGGTGTTCACGCTGAGGGGCTGCTCCGCCTCCATCAACACGCTCCATTTCCACTGTGCCAACGACGGACCTCCGGTTCTCTACTCCGGGTACGTGCCTCCACGTCACGGAACCTCGTCCCTCATCCTGTATCTGAGGCTTAATCCTTGACTAGGGTCGGGGGGGCAGATACACCCAGGACAGGGCACCAATCTGTCGCTGGGCACACTCATTCACATACACACACTATGTGGGGCAATTTAGCAGCATTCAATTGACCTTGAATCCACGTTTTTGGAATGTGGGAGGAAACCGGAGAACCCGGAGGAAACACACGCTGACACGGGGAGGACATGGAAACCCGTTATACTCTGAGATGAAAGGTTCTCAGAGGTTCTAAGGGGTTAATTGTTTACATATAAACTGTGTAATTCAGCAGGCCTTAGTGCGTTGAGATATAAGTTACTCCCTCCCAGCGTTTGGAGGATTCCACAGTACAAATCCCATTACTAGGGTGGGAATTATGCCATGTTCTTCCGTCGTTTAGTCCAGATTGTGGGTTTCCTAACGGGGTTCTCACATGAGTATGACCTACCACAGTCCAAAAACATGGCATCCAAATTGTCAATTGAAGATTCTCGCAAATTGCCACCATATAGGAGTGTGTGTCGAGTGTTCTCCCCTCAATTACTTACTTATGTGTCCAGCGACTAGAATTGGCGCACCCCCTGTTCCTGGCACGTCTACCTGTCGTGTAATTCGCCCAGCAACCAATCAAAAACAGTTACTCTTCTAGGGCCATGCCGAAAGAACCCCCCCCCGTCCCCCCCCCGACCCCCCTAATCCGACCCCCCCCCCCCCCCTGAAGACTAATGGACAAGGAGGATAGGGAGTGTGATGAAGAGATAATGACCGACGAGATGAGAGAAAGATCTGCATATCAATGCCGATTCTGAGGAGTCTCAGTATACAGATCTGGAGATATCTGCGATACTTAGGAGACAGAAAAAGAAAGTGCTCGAGAGGACGATGCACGGTTGCCGAAACTCTGAAACTACCCGACCAAGATGCCGGAGAACACGTTCCTGGACGGACACCCCCCCGCGTTTAGCGGGCGTCGCGTTATCGGGTCCAGATGCCGCGTCCACTCCGTCAAACACCTGTCTCTGAGGCTTAGAACATCAGATACCTGCTCTGAGGTTCAGCCCTTCACCTCGCATTGGTCGCTAGCACTGAGTGTGTGTGTGGTGTCTGATCCAGGCCCTGTGTCGGTGATGAGGTGTGCCTGATGTCGTGTGTGCCTCAGCCAGGCCTAGGCGTACATCGCGAAGTATGCCTGTATACTCTGCGGACGTCCAGGAGGGTCGCTCCGGCTCGCCGTTAAACTCGCTCCCCATTATGGACAGGAAGCCCGTGGCTGCGGTTACTGTCGAGGATTCATACTTCCTGGATTGATGGTGGAACCCAAACACTGCTTAGCTTTACTCCGCCTTCTCTACGGCAGAAAACATGGCAGGCAGTTGCGTCAAGGGTGGCAGTGCCGCGCAGCTGGAGGCCCGGGCAGAAGCGCGGGGCGGGCCTGTCCATGCTTATATTCATGCCAGCGGCGCATAATATAATCACTAGCCAACTATATTTAATCTAGGCTAGGCACTATTGAGTAGAGTTATTAAGTTTAGCATGTTCATAAACTCTCAGCGTTACGCATCCCGCGTGCTACGCAATCTAGATCTAGGTTAAGGAGTCTCTCAGAACGTTCTCCCCCGTGTGTTTTGCTCCTCATGGCGTTTGCCCCAGGTTACTCTTCCGGTTCGTAGTCTCAACCTTCCCACTGTCAAAAAAACATGGATTCAGCGTCGAATCTGGCCTGATCTAAATTGACCCTATATCAGTGAGTGTGCGTGCCCCAGTAAATCAGAATGCGCTACCATAGCTTCGCGGGAGTATCTAGCCGACCATTCGCCAAAACGTTTCCCTCCGAGATAGCGCCACGGGCGAAACCCCCCCCACACACACGTCACATGCATCTTACTCACCTCGTCCTACATCATAAAGATTATCGCTTGATTATAAATATTAGAAAATGATCCAGCTTTAAAGCTGTCATTAATAATTAATTAATAATTAATAATGTCATTAATAAATCCAGCTTTAAAGCTGTCATTAATAACAGAAATAAAAGTAGCGTATTTATACATTTCACGTCTATTTTAAAGAGTTTGTTTTTTAATTTAGTTTTTTAGTCACAATTATATTTTACTAAATTAATTTTATTGACATGCTGATGATGTCATAGTGAATAATGTAAACACGGCGTAAATAAAATGGCTTTTATTGTGAGGTATGAAATATTTAATGAACTGTTTGTTATTAATGTCGGTGTAGAACTTTTGTGATGGATTAATGCATTTAAGGGTCAGAATGTATGTGACGTGACTTGCCCCTTGCTACTAGTCACGAGGTTAACGATCGAGGACTTCACCAATCACAATCTACAAGCTTTAATGGATTAGTCAGAGGCATGCGGGCCTGGAAAAAGCTAGATATCGCTCGTCTTCAGCCGAATTATCTCCACTGGCGACGTACCGAGCTAAGCCCACCACCACCCCACCACACAACCCTCCCCCCCCCCCCCGCCACCCCCCCCACCCCCACCACACGATGCTAGTTCACTCACCTGCCATGGGGAGACGAGTTCTGCTCTAATAAAGCTCTACTTGTTTCAGACGGCGTGCAGGTAAAACTCGCGCTCAAGAAGCTTTATACGGCGCTAGCGCGTGTCTCAAACACCAGCTGCAGACGGGGCCTTCCTAACTGCGGTCTATAGGGTGTTTACAGTACGGGACCTATAAACGAGGGAGTATATCTAGCTCCCGATCGATTATTTATTTTTATTTATATTTATGTTAGCAGATCATCAGCTCTCGGTCCGCTAGCCTCGTCCGGTTCCCGCTCCGAGGCATACTAATCAGCAGTGACGTGGAGTCTGCGGGCCTGGAGCCGCCCTCAAGGATTGGGTGTAAGTGCTGATGTGTGTAGTGTCAGTAGAACCATCTGATTACAGGTTATTCAAGCAACCCTAATACATATCGGTGGGTTGGCGAGCGGCGGTGTTGGTCAACCTAGCCGGTTGTATCGTTCTTGTGTAAACGGCAGAACAGAGAAAAAAACAGGTTCATATATACCTCCTGTCGTGCTCTTCAGCTCTCCGCTGTACTCCAATCACTACGCCACCCGTTCATGCAAAGTTATACCGCAAGCACAACTGATTAGTAACAAATTAATTCTCAAACAATCAGCAGCCGTACGCGCAGATTCTAAATGAATGTTATGAGCTGATGCAGCAGTTAGAAGATACGACAGCTTGAGAACATCAACATGGTCACTGAACCGATTTAAAAAAGAGCCGGAAAGATAAAAACACCACTTAATCCAAAAAAAATAAAAAATAAACAAATCTCATTTCCATCCATCCCATTATCTTCAAGCTTTATCCTCTCAATAGGGTCGCCGCAGGGGCCGGGGGTTCCCCCCCATCGGCTAGCCATCCAGCGGGGATGATACGTTCTCGGGCGCCTGCGGCCAGGATTTTTTTTTACCACTTTTTTCCCAGGACAGGACACCAATCATATACTACTAGGAGCACATCACTCACACACACACACCACACACAACACACTATATGATGGTTGCGCAATTCGAGCAATTACATCGACCTGACTCCACATAGTTTTTGCAGACTCGTGAAGAGGAAACCGGATGAACCCGAACGAGGAAACCCACAGACGGAACACGGGGAGGACATGCACAAACTCCACCCAGCATGGGATCTCGAACGGGAATCCAGCACGTGATGAGGATACGGAGACTGCTTCAGTTGACCTTAATATCCCAGTGCTTCCCTGAAATATAGTGGGGCGCAGTGCAGCTAGCCTGGTTAGGCGGCCAAACAAGCAAATCACAGAGCAAGTAGATATTAAGTGCTAATGAACAAACTCACAGACAACATACCACCCCCTTGGGAGAAATAATTTAACAGAGATGAGTTGAAGAGAAAAGCGGATGATAATGAGGCCAGGCCCAAAACAAAAATCTCAATTTCCGAAAGTAAACGAGAAAATCTATGCTTCGAACTGTTAATGTACGAGCCCTAGAGCTTACACGGTAACTGACGGTGTGAGACGAGAAAGAACCGGCTGTGACTATCTAAGTGTCTTTAAACTGATATGGCAAGCCCGCCCGTACAGCGTGAAGCCAAATAATAGGAACGGTCCAAGCTCACTTAAAGACACTTACACCCCCGATACGCATGCATAAGTCCGCTTCGAGGCTTTTTTAAATCGAAAACGTAGATGGCGTAGAGACAGCCAAATATTCAACGCGTTATGCTACAAACTGCATCTTCCCCCAGCAAAAGCTGTGCTCGCTAAAACGGGCCGCTTGTTAGAGAAATAGTATCCGATCTTCCTCCATACTTTATTAAAAAAAAAAACAGCACAAATTGTTACGTATTCATTCTTAGTTCTTGATAAGGTTTTTTAAAGTGCTTAAATAATTGCTGCTCCCTGAATTAATATTCTGATGACATTTGAATTATTATTATTTACAATTTATTTAGTATTCATTCTTTCAGTATCAAAATAGCCCAGTCATGGCTTTTTTTCAAAAATGATTTCTATGTTTGTATTAGATATAAGGATTTCATGCTCGTTTTCTGATTACAAACTAAAAAAACAATAGTTAATAAAATGTTTCTTTAGCTTCTAAAAGTGATACCTCATCATTTCTTTAAACTTTGTTAGTTTTCTTTTATTGCTAATTAAGGAGCATTAGTCTCATAAAAGAGTGTAGATAAACTTAAAAAACAAATTCTCATAGACAAATGATACTACAGTGGCGTGTAGAAATACATTTTTCCAATCCCCCCATTTTTTTTTTTTGCTAATTTTGTGTTGTTGGCTACAGGGGCGGGAGGGCCGCGCCTGGGGGGGGGGCCGACAATGTTCTGCAGAGGCGACGAAGGCGGGAACCGCCGGACGGGGGCCCGACAAAACTCCCCACCCCCCCCAAAACAAGTATTACTTCACATTCCTAGAGCGGTGCGTGGCTTCAACAGAAAAATAATGAGGAATCACAGAGCCTTAATCAAATCCATGTTTTAGCTAGGACGTGCTGGTACCGACGGAAACGGAGAATCACCAGAGGACACGGGTCACGTCCCGGACCACGGCGGAGACAACATGCCAACTCCACTCAGAACTGGTGTATTGAACCTGGACTACTCAGCGCTGCAGAGGAGGGAGAACATGCAAAACACCAAACCAGCGTGTTGTGTTTGAATAATTTTGCTCTGCTGTGGTGTCCTGACTGCTCTCTCTCGGGTCCTGCAGATTAAGGTGGTGGATTTGAGGAGCCGGGTGGAGACGTGCTCTTTGGTGCCGGACTCGCACCCCGGCATGCTGATGTGCATGAGGATGTGGCAGGTAAGACTATTTAAATCATTCATTGGGGGGGGGGGTAGAGCTTCCCCATGTCAATCCAGGAGCATGAGAACGTTTCGGGCGCTGTTCTTTGGCAGATAGACCCAACCCCCCCCCCCCCCCCAACAGGCAGGCGGTGGGCAATCTATCAATGGACACACACTCACTCACACAGACACACTCTATATGGGGCAATTTGGAGGAACTCAAGTTGACTTGATCCATGCTTTTTTGGACTGTGGGAGAAACCGGAGGAACCCAGAGGAAACCCACACGGGACACGGGGAGAAGAACAATGGAAACTCCACACAGATGGGGATATTCAAACCGGTGAATACCCTAGTGCTGAGAGCAACGAGAACATGCTAAACCACTAAAGCCACTGTGCCGCCCTATTTACATCATGTGATCTAAATATTCAAAAGAAGTCTCTGCGTCCGTCTTTCGCGTGATGCTCGCTCTTCCTGCTCATCTCCTCATCCTCCTCCTCCTCTTCCTCCTCTCCTCCTCTTTCCTCATCCTCCCTCATCCCTCCTCATCCTCCTTTCTCTTCCATTACCTCCTCCCCCTCTTCCTCCTCCTACCCCTCCTTCCCCCCTCCTCTCTCCTCCTCCTCCCTCATCCCCTCTTCCCTACACTCCTCCTCAATCCTCCTCCTCTATCCTCCCTCCTCCTCCTCCCTCTTCATTCCTCCTCCTCATCCTCCTCCTCCTCCTCCTCTTCCTCCTCCCTCATCCTCTCTCTTCCTCCTCCTCCTCATTCCTCTTCTGACTCCTCATCCTCCCTCTTACCTTCTCTCTTACTCCTTCCTACCGAATCTACCTCCTCTCTCATCCTCCTACCCCTCCCATTGCTCCTCTTCCTCCTCTTCCTCCTCCTCCTCCTCCTCCTCCCTCCATGGCTCCCGGCTCAGCGGAGGCCTTCGGGATGATGAATCTCTCGCGCCGTAATCCCACTCAGGAGCCCCTCTCGCTCGGGCCCTGGCAACAGATAATAATAAATTAGGCGTTCGCCCGGGGTCCCGCAACCCCTCACCCGTGACATCATCAATCAGGGATCTCCTACACTTGGCTGAAGTGCGCGGGGCCAGGGGCCACCAGACGCGAACACTTAACCGCTGTCTGCGAGGCCCGCCGCCCCATTCCCACTTGTTTCGGGTTTTTTTCGGCGGCGCGCCCGCGGGGGACGCGTTTTATTCGGGCGACTCGTGATTCTGTCTATAATTCGTTTGAGAGAAAAATAAATAAATTAAAAAAATAAATAAATAAAAAGGATCCGGCGTCGCCCGCGAGGACCGAGGACGACCGCTCGGTCAGGAGCGCGGACCCCAGAGACGAATCCCCACGTCCTGCGCAGCACATATGGAAGGGATTTTTCATCTCGGTGTGTCCCTGGTGGTGGGTACACTGACCAACCCGCCCCCCTCACCCTCACACCCCACCCCCCCACCCCCCAGTACAGGACACACACAAAAAAAAAAAAGCTGACAGCTGTAACTGTGGGACATTTCAGTAGGGTTTCAGAAGGACATGATGTTTCTGTCAGACGGCTGGATGTTGAGGTCAGTTTGTGCAGTGTGTGTGTGTGTGTGTGTGTGTGTGTGTGTGTGTGTGTGTCCTGGCTGTAAATCTGGCCGTGCAGACAGAAGGCCCGCGGCGCGGTGCTGAGTTATGGTGCCGTGTGTTTTTATCAGCGCTGCTTTATCCGCTCTGCTGATTTATGACGACCTTCTGCACATGGCGGCTCGGTGCGAGCGTTTCAGCTCTCAGATAACAGGGCCGAGACGCGGCGCGGGTCACATGGTGTATCGCTGGTGTGTCATGTGTGTGTGTGTGGGACCTACTGAACGTGGTGTGTGAGTGTGTGGTATACTATACTGCATCGTGGCACCGTATTCAAAAGCAATTCTCGACATGCGTGCACACACACACTCCACAAGTGTGTGTTTAGGGAAGTATGATGGACCTGCCTCCGGTGTGCAGTGTGTGTGTGTGTGTGTGTGATATACCATACTGCATCGTGGCACTGTATTCAAAAGCAATTCTCGATGTGCGTGTGCACACACTCCACAAGTGTGTGTTTAGGGAAGTATGATGGACCTGCCTCCGGTGTGCAGTGTGTGTGTGTGTGTGTGTGTGTGTGTATGGGAGGGAGGATACAGATGAGGAGTCATGTGATGAGGCCTGTAATTGGTGGACAGCAGCAGGAGCAGTTGATGGATGTTGCGACTGTGCAGAACTCCAACAGCCAGATCACCTCCTCCTAACAGAGCTGCAGAGACCCCCCCTCCCCCTCCCCCTCTCCCCCCCCGCCCCGGTGTTCCAGCTGCTCTGTGGTTCTACATCATCTTTAACTTCATGACTTTTCTTTTCTTTTTTTCGCTTCTCGTTCAGTTCTTTGCTGAGATTCATAAACATTTGCACGCTTCTGTACTAACTTTCCATCCATCCATTATCTTCCGCTTCATCCTCTATTAGGGTCACGGGGGGGGGGGGGGGGGGGGGGGTTCCTCATGCCCATCCAGGGGAGAACGTTTCGGGCGCTGGGCAGATACACCCAGGACAGGGCGCCGATCTATCGCCGGGGCACACACACTCACTCACACACACACACTCTATATGGGGCAATTTGGAGAACTCAATTCACCTTGATCCATGTTTTTGGGCTGTGGGAGGAAACCGGAGAACCCGGAGGTAACCCACGCGGACACGGGGAGGACATGGGAACTCCACCCAGATGGGGTTTCAAACCGGGAATCCCTAGTGCTGAGAGGAGAACATGCCAAACCACTAAGCCACCATGGCGCCCCTTACTCACTTTCGATTTTATTAAAATTCGGAAATAAAGTTATTATTTTATTTTTTCCTTTAGAGCCCAAACGTCCACCACGTTCTCCCGATCTGTTTGGAATCGAGTGATTTTGCTCAAAAAGATCAATCAGAATATTTTTCTCGGTTGAAGGAACCGAATTTAATAAAAAATACACGTAATAAAACTCCTGGGATAGGCTTCAGAATATTTCCAAAACCTTTATTAGGTGTTTTAATTGTTATCGCTATGGTAGCATTTTTTTAAAGCAGCAGTGTGTTGGATTTGGTGGCATCTAGTGGTCAGAATGCTCATTGCAATAACTTCCCCTGACCAATATGGCCGCACAGGTCTTCAGCTCTTTGGCTTATGAGATGGTTTTCAGATTAAGGGGCTGACGTGTGACATCCTCCCTCTGTAGGGAGACTCTGGTCCACTCCTCTGTGCCGGTTATGAAGACGGCTCCCTGATGATTTGGGACGTGGCCCGGCGGCGTCCCCTGAGCTCCGCTAAGGTCCATTCGGAGCCCGTCATGTGTCTGGACTTTGATGTCGTCAGGCAGAAAGGCGTCTCTGGGTCGTCTGATGAGAACCTGTTCGTTTGGAACCTTGATGCCCAGCAGAACCTCCAGGTATGTACACACACACACACACACACACACACACACACACAATGAGATGAGTGGGGAAACAGTTTTCTACTGAACATTTGGAATGACACTGATGAGGGAAAAGGTTTACACACACACACACACACACACACACACACACACACACACACACACACACAGAGGAAAATATGAGCTCATGTATCGGAGTGTCCTCCGTCCTGCGGGTGATGAATGACGGCGCTTCAGCGGTGTGTCTTTGCGGTGATCCGGCGTTGCTGCGTGGTTGCGCGCGGTGCCGCGCGGTGCCAGGTCCAGCCTCCTGTTTCAAAGCGTTCTTTCTTTCACGACGTGATAAACAGCCTACATGCTCGAACCGTATTTCATCTTGCGTAACACCACCGGCTTTAACGGCTCGTTAGCGCCGCCGCTCTGACGGGAATTCGGGGACGAGGTTTCGCCGTGAGGTACCGAAGCGATTTGATCCGACTCAGCATCAGGGTGCATTATGGGTTCTGTTTGAACTCTGTATTAACTATTTAATGGACTGCTTTAACTTTTCTTTTCTTTTCTTTTTCTTTTTAATCTTTGATAATCTTCTGATTTGATGTCATAGTTTCTAACGACTGTTTAATAATAAACGGCGGCACGCGGTTAGACCTCACTGTTCCATTATTACTTTATTAACTTTTTTAATTGTAACTACAGGAGGGTTCTTATGTGATTTTTGTATTTTATTTAATTTTTTTAAAATTTTTTGCGTCACTCGTATAAAGGCCGAAGCATAAACCAGCCGACTCATCGTCATTTATTGCTTACAAAATTTAATTTACTTACAATAACATGGTGACATGGTAGTGTCCTCATGGGTTTCCTCCCACAGTCCAAAAAACATGGATTCAAGGTAACTTGAATTATCTAAATTGTCCCATATAGAGTGTGTGTGCACCTGTGTGTACCTAGTGGGAGATTGGCGTCCTGTCCTGGGTGTCCAGCACCCAAAACGTTCGCCCCTGGATGTGCATGGAGAACCCCCCCCCCCCCACCCCACCCCACCTCTGTACGACCATAGTAGATGATGAATGAATTTTATTTCTTTCTTTGTACTTTTAATCTGCTGAATTAACATATTGACAATTAAAATACAATCGCAGATAAATATATTTTTCATACCTGTACAAAAATCACATCACAAGTAAAAAAAAAAAAAAAAAAAAAGAATTTATAAAAATGGTTCCTGTATGAACTACACAGTTGGATTTGGTTCCGGTGCTGTAACGGGAACCTTTTCTCTAATGGGACGGTGACATCACTCAGTTTTAAAAACTATTTAAGTTTATTAAAATAATAAAGTGTTTTTTTTTGTTTTTGTTTTTTTGCAAAAAGGCACCTGACGTTAGAACTGCAGGCTTGTTGATTATATTAAAGCAGCAATGCTCAACGGTCTAAATAATCGCACCACCGGAGACCTGGGTTCCGTGTGGGAGGAGCCTGGCTGCGACAGCGCCCTCTGTGCGGGGGGTGTGAGACACGGCGGGGTGTATTCAGGTGGTATCTTGGGCGCTGTCGCTGCGAGCGAGGCCGGCTGTTTTTAAAGGAAAGCCAGACTGATGTTCTCCCCGGCTCGTGTTGTTCTTTCCAGGCCTTTTTACCCATGAACGGACGAATTGGAAATATTTGCAAACCCTCCGGTATTATTTCTAGCTTGATGCAAAACAAGTATCTGCCATAATACTGTGAAAGCGCTTAGTCACTATCTCTGAAAATAGCGCTGCATGGGAGGTTCGCTTGACTTTCGGGCGCTCCGGCGAAAAAAAGCGGTGATTTAAAAGGCGATTTTTGGACGGGAGCGGAGAGGGAGCTGGGAAAAGGAGTCAGCGGGGGCTTTTAAATTACCCCCGAGTGCAGCGCAGTGTGACGTCCAGACAGCCGCTGAGAACTCTTCCCACAGAAGTGTTTTTGTGCGGCGCGAGCGCCGGGGTATCTGACGGGTGGCTGCCTCTCTCTCGTCTCCCTCGCCCTCTTTTCTCCTCGCGTCTCAATCCGTGTCTCTGTCCGTCTTCTGCTCTTTCTGCCCCCCTGCAGATCAACAGCCCGTGAGGGGTAATAAAAGCATTAAACCGGAGCGGGCGCGGCGCGGTGCGGCACGGCACGGCGTCCGAGAGAAATAATAACAAAATAAATTAAAAAAAACAACAAACAGCGAGACAGAGAGACACAGAGAGAGAGAGAGAAACAGAGAGAGAGACAGACAGACAGACAGACAGAGAGACGCAGAGAGATACAGACAAACAGAGAGAGAGGCAGCACATTAAGACTGTTATGAATCTCACATGTTGGGGGGGCATGCTGGAACAGGGACGGGCCTTCCCCAAACTGTTGGTTAATGAAGGTGGAAACACTTGGCTGAATGAGGTTTAAAAATCATATTGTGGGCTTTTAGGGTGTGTGTGTGTGTCTCTCTCTCTCTCTGTGTGTGTCTGTCTCTTGTGTGTGTGTGTGTGTGTGTGTGTGTGTGTGTGTGTGTGTGTCATTGACCTGACTAAGACTGATGGTGCGTGAATATCACTTATCCTGTGTGCATGTGTGAATGCAAAGAAGTGTGTGAGAGACAGAGAGAGAGAGAGTGAGAGAGAGACAGAGAGAGAGAGAGGGTGAGAGAGAGTACTTAAAGTCTATCAGTGTGTTCTTTTTTTAACCCATTACTTTATTTATTGCAAATTAAGATTTATATAACTGTATATAAGGTTTACACTGATGACCTTTTGATCTTTAGCTTTGCTCTGAACAGTTCTCTCGTTAACTCATTAACTCGTTAACACTCTCCTTAAGACAAAACACAAAAACACAAAGACGGAAGATCAGTCCGAAATGTATTATAGTGTGTAAAAAATAATATCTCAAATAAAAACAATATTTTTATTATTATTGTGTGTTACAAGCACTGCATTTATTATTATTAATATTATTAATGTGTTAAATATTTTTTTTAATAAATTTATTATTATTATATATATATTTTTTTATTATTATTATTATTATTATAATGTATAGAAAGGGTGTGTGTGTGAGAGCGAGAGAGTGAACTCATCGTCAGCCCAGGTGTCTGAAGCGTTAATTACTGGTTACAGTATGATTCTACTACCCCCCCCCCCCCGCCTCCTGTGGATGGACATGTTCTCCTCTTTCAGGTGGTTGTGAGTTGTTTTAGTGTGAAGTTATGCCCTTCTGTCCAAAATGCTTCGTCTTTAAAAAATTTTTAATGCAAATCCTCCAAGTTTTGGCAAAAATGAATTTTTTTGTTTGTAGTTTTACTGACAATCAGACTGTAGAACCCACTGAGAACCCGCTGAGAACCCGCTAAAGAACCCGCTGAGAACCTGCTCGAGAACCTGCGGCGGCATACCGGCAAATCACAACTGATTCAGCAAGAACTGGCATGTGTGTGTGTGTGTGTGGTGTGTGTGTGTGTGAGAAATACTGGGTCCTCAGGAGTGATCTGTGAGCGCTGAAATGCACTGTGGGAATTTTTTCCGGTGGACAGACCGGGTCTCTGAGGAGCAGCTCTTTATTAATGAGAACTTCACAGATTTTATTAATGAGGGAAAACATTAGTGAGTGTGTTCCTGCCTCACTGAAGGTTTCTCTTGGAACTTCAGATCCTCGTACCTCATCACGGCCTCGATATTATTTTAAAAATGTTCACGAAAAATTTACACTTCTCACCAAAAACATTTTTTTAAAATGCAGGATTATTAAATTAAATGTGTTCAGTGGTTCTGAGTGTTTTGATTAAAATGGTAATAAGGATAAAAGTGAAATGAATCGGATCTAAAGATTCAAAAAGAACCCATGGGTCCCATCACGTCCCCGGGGACAGAGGTCCACCAGGACAGGTCTCATGCAGAGATCAGATAAATTAAAAATCTGACTCTGGTAACAACAGCAGAACTTCGAGCCCAAGATGAGGCATCGGTGCCAGTGCCAGAGCCGCAAATCAGGCGCCAATGCCAGAGACCAATGCCAATCTGGAGACAGTGCCAGAGCCTCAAATCAGGCGCCAATGCCAGAGCCCAAGATGAGGCATCGGTGCCAGTGCCAGAGCCTCAAATCAGGCACCAATGCCAGAGCCCATAATGAGGCATCGGTGCCAGAGCCTAAAATCTGGTGCCAGTGCCAGAGCCTCAAATCAGGAGTCAGTGCCAGAGCCTCAAATCAGGCGCCAATGCCAAAGCCTCAAATCCGGAGACAGTGCCAGAGCCTCAAATCAGGCGCCAATGCCAGAGCCTCAAATCAGGAGTCAGTGCCAGAGCCCAAGATGAGGCATTGGTGCCAGAGCCTCAAATCAATGGCGCCAATGCCGGAGCCCAAGAGCAGGTGGCAATGCCAGAGCCTCAAATCTGGAGACGGTGCCAGAGCCTCAAATCAGGCGGCTGGGCCAGAGCCCAAGAGCAGGTAATGGTCTCGGAGCCTAAAATCAGGCAGCGATACATTCTGATATTAGAAGGTTCTGTTGTCCTTTAACCGGTTAAAGGCAGAGACTCCTCCTCGTTGCTGTATCAACTCTTTTTGTTTGAGTTCTGGTGATGGTTCCATCATCCCGCAGTGTCCTCTGAATTAACTGGCTGTATTTCTCTGACACAAACTACGGGAAGCAAAACAAACACGGAGCGGCGCATTAACCCGTCATTATCAGCAAGCTAACTCGAACCAGATGGACGAGAGGCAGAGACAGAGAGAGCGAGAGTTCGCTCGCAGCTATCCATCTCCCACCCCCCCCCACCCCCTCCTGCTCTGCTCCGTGGGAGAACGTTGCTTCTTCAGTCCCGTAATGATCGGGTTCTGCGGATGAATCGGACCTCACCTGCTGCAGAACGCTTAATCAGTGAAACCAATTTTATTAGACTAACAAATAAATACCGGGGGGGGGCAGGGGGGGGTCTGCAGCTGGTTTGGACCTCACGAACCCGCTCACCCTGTATTGAGGCACTCGGGACTTCCACCTCAGACCCCCCCCCTCATCCTCAGACCCCCCCCCCCCTCCATGTTGCGCTTCGTCCATAAATCAGGTGTTTCCCACGGCGACCTTCATTAAGTTTTTTGGAACGCGTTCACGTTTTAAAAACGATGAAGAACTTCGTTAGTGAATCTCGATTTCCTGTGGACGTACGTACCGCGGGTTCGGACGTCTCAGCTGTCATGTGACTCGGCTGTCCATGGTTCTAGAGGTTAATAGAGCACGATGACCTCTTTAACCCTTCATATGTCCCCCACGGTCCGCAGATCTGAACGCGTTTTAGTGGCCAGCACATTCGCCTCACAGCATCCCTGTGCATGTCCTCCCCGTGTCCCACGCTCCAAAAACATGGACTCAAGGAAAACTGAGTGCTCTGAATTGCCCCAAATAGACAGTGTTTTGCGAGAGAGTGTGTCCGGTGATAGATTGGCGTCCTGTCCTGGGTGTATCTGTCCAGCGCCCGAAACGTTCTCCCCTGGATGGACATGGGGAACCCCCCCGCGACCCTAATAGAGGATTAAGAGAAAGATAATGGATGAATGAAAAGAGTTTAGCAATGTGATGCATCATGGGAGATCATTTGGGAATGATGTTGAAGTTCATACAGCTTAAATGCAGGCAGGCATAACAGAAATAGGAGAACATACCAAATATCTAATACTTTCGGAAGCATTCGTAGACTTTTTCTTTATAGACTCAGATTCTTGGCCCGTGAAGGCGTGGACGGGCGAGATCCTAGAACGTTGGGGATGAACTAGAACTGCGATGCTTTCATAACATCGTCTGTATTGTCAACATTGTCTCGCGAATGCGCCGGTGGGTGAAACCGTCACGGCAAATTCTCGTAATCTCGCGCGTCTTACTTTCTCTGTTTGGCGGAAATTGAGTTTCCACTCTGTCCAGGTTTGTGTTGCATTGTGGGAATCACCATAAATATGCAACCTTCCGTGTGATTGGTTCTGATGGCTCGGGCCTCCGATGATGACGTTCAGGACATCAGACGTACGGCGTTTCCCGGGCTCGGCCCTCGGCCCGCTTCCTTTCTTCTGTCCGGGCCGCGTTGCGTTTTTTTTTTTTTTGTTGGCCGGATGTCGGCGAGCGTTCCTGACACACACCACGCTCCCGCCGGCGCATTCCTGCTTCTCGGTGCTCTGGGAGAACCCGACTGCTTTATGTCTTCCACATGCACGTCCGAACGTCTCTGATCTGGCGGGCGGGACGGCGAGCACGCCGCCGAATCCCTCACTGTCTCCCGACGCCATCCGTCTCTCCGGACAACGCTTATGAAGTCGATTTTACGCTCCTCTGTTTGATTTCGGCATCGGGAACAGATGCCTTGCGCAGAGAACCAACCCCCCCCCCCCCCACCCACTGATGAGCACGGGTAAGGTGCGGCGGCGGGACGTCTGCAATCTACAAAGCCACTGGCTGTTCCTTCTAATCTGCACTGCCCCCCCCCCCCCCCGCTGCCACTCTAGTAAAGAGACTAAATGGAGTAATTATTTATTTAAGTACATCGTCCAACAATAAATGTTTAAGAACTTCGTAAGTGAATCTCGATTTCTTGGGGACGTACGTACCCCGGGTTGGGTCATGTGACCCAGTTGTCCATGGTTCTGGAGGTTAATAGAACATGATGTCCTCTTTAACCCTAAAAATGTCCTCCACGGTCAGAAGATCTGAATTTTATCCCCAATTCAAGACGAATGAGTTTTAGTGGGCGGCACATTCGCCTCACAGCGCCGGGGGGGTGGGGTCTCACTGTCCAAAAAACGTGGATTTAAGGTAAATCGAATGCTCTAAATTGCCCCATATAGAGTGTGCCCAGTGATATTGGCATCCTGTCCTGGCTTTATTTTTCCAGCGCCTAAAATGCCCCCCCCTTGCATCCCTAGTAAAATCTACAAAGCCACTGGCTGTTCTTTCTGCCCCCCCCCCCCCCCCCCCCCCCCCCCACTCTAGTACAAGACACAAAAGGAGTAATTATTTATTTAATTACATCATCTAAACAAAAGGTATTAGATCTCGTCGGGTTTTATTCGTTCTCATTACCGCAGAAGTGAGAGAGCGCCGAGTCGGCCGTTTTGCGGAACTACCCCCCCACCCCCCTCTTTTCCCCGCCCCCCCCCCAGCCGTTTCTTACACGCAAATGTGAGCGAACGTGGATTTATAATCCGGTAACCGTTTAGCGGACGCCTCCCGACCGTCTCTCAGACCACCGCGCGTTGATCGGCGGCGTGACGGCAGGCCTCCAGGTCCGCGGGCGCGCGGCCGCTCCACGTGGGGCGCCGGCGCGGGTGCAGATAATGATCTCGCCGTAATGCTTCACAATATGTCGCCCTGTTCCTCATTACCGAGATTTATGGCGTCTCGGAGCCGCTGTAGATCACACGGACTCGGCGGGCGGCTCTGTGATGTTCCGCGGGCCGGCCGTCCCGTCTCGTTATTTATTGGGTCCATTACGCTACCGCCCCGCACTTTCACCGCGGCGGGAGAGCTCGCGGCAACGGCGGAGCTTTCAACGGCGTCGCTGGCGAGGATCTACCGCCGAGTCGCTTCGTTCCAATACACACTGGGTTGGACTGGGGGGGGTATTTTATTTATTTATTAATTTGTTATTATTTTTTCATGAGAATGAGCAGCTCGTCTCGCATTTTTATTATATCTTACAATGAAGACCGCTATGACCTCAACAGGAGCGTCAATAAGCTTCCACTCTCCTGACCTTCTACAGAATCCTAAAGACCCCAGAGTTGGACCACAGCGTCCTAACCTGCCGTCCCCCAAACGGCCCGAACGCACCTGACCTGCATGTGTCGTAGTGTCCGAAGCGGCTAACCCGTCCCGTCTGCTTTACAGATCCAGAGCCCCGTGCCGCTGACCAACCCCGGCGTGTCCCAGCTCTGCGTCCGCGGAGACGCCAAGATCCTCGCCGCGGCCGGCTGGGACGGACACGTCCGAGTGTTCGGCTGGAAGAGGCTGCGGCCGCTCGCCGTCCTGCGGCACCACAAGGACCTGGTTCACGCCGTGGCCTTTTCAGACCACCCAGAACCCTCCGAGAGGTTGATGGCGGCGGGGTCGAAGGATCAGCGCATCAGTCTGTGGGCTATTTATCCACAGGGTTGAATCATTGGTCCTCCGTGATTGGGCGACCGCTAATGAACGATTCGTCTTTCGCGGTCACGAAGCGTGACGTGCGTGTACGGTATTTAAAACGCTTCCTCGGATCAGACGTGGTGTGCTGGGACGTCCACATACATTCGACCCTCTAATAAATCGGAGGATCACGGATATAAGACAAGGCCCTGCAGTTGTTCTAGATGAAGAACCTGGAAAGTGTGTGTGTGTGTGTGTGTGTGTTCAGGAACCCTCACCCGCACCGGTATGACGTACCGAGCCACATTAGGGTTTAATGGTGTTTGATGGCGTTGGGTGAGGGATGCTCGGTCGCGGCTCTTGGGGATTTGGACGGGGCCCGGAGCGCGGAGCAGATGGGGGCCCGTGTTAACTTTAATAGCCGCAGATAAACACAAAGAAATGGGAGCCCTGCGCAGACACATGGCTTGAATTAATCAGCATGTGGTTTCGGACTTTTCTCGAAAAGCCCTTCCTTAAAGACTAACTCCATTCATGTCTCAGTTATAAAATTGATTATTATTGATCGTCCTCCGCCGCGTCTGGAAGCGTGGTGCTGCCCAAGTCGGGACATCCATCACCGGGCATGTGGACTCGGGTCCGACAGACTTTTAACTCGGCTTCAAACCCGATTTTCTTTTAATGCGATGCACGGAAAGCCTGATTTATGCGCGTCACCGTGGAAACGCGTTCGGGCTCCGATCGGGGTCGTCCCGAGCAGGAGCCGATGGGCCGCGAGCACCTCCGAGGCCCGCGCCGGTGCGTCGCGGTGATTAACCGCAGGCTTCGGGACCAGACGCAAACGATATTCCATTCCAACCAGGACAGGAATATAATAAAATAATTAAAAATAAGTTTAAAATCAACCATCTCCCCAACCGTGTCGTAAACATGGAGCGCACTCGATGGTTTGGTCACCCTGTGTGAACTGAATGGGGACAATGTGGACACCAAGGCACCAATATGTTTGTGAGGGACAATGTGGGACACCAATGCATCAAGGTATTCTAAAATAACCCCTTTAGTACAAAACAGACTGCAAATAAAAATGTATTTTATTTATATATATATATAAAATGTGTGTGTGTGATATATATATATATATATATATATATATATATATATATATATATATATATATATATATATATATATATATATATATACACACACACACACAATTAAACATAAGTTCTTTAATGTGCTAAATAAGAGTATATAATATATATATATATATATATAACTTGTATATGTTGGTGGGCGCGCCCTTAACATACGTCCGCGTTCCCGATTGGCTGATATTCAAACAGCCCGCCTCTCCCCCGATAACAGACAACACAGCCGTCCAATGGCAGATTATAAAACACACATTTCAAAACTGGCTTTCAATAACAACGCGGGACATCGTCTCAATTTGCAGGACGCGAGAAAAGTAACGAAATTGCGTGACTGTCCCGCACGAAGTGGGACGTCTGTTCACCCTGACCGACAGCAACAGAAATTTTAAAGAGACGCTCTGCGATGAGTGAGAGAGAGGCTACGTGTTTTAGATGAGAGGCAAACTGTAGTGTTTAGACCTTAGGGTTAATTAAAAATAATGAATTAATAATGAAGTAGACAGAAGTAGTTCCAGGAGCGTCGATGAGGAACCGTTCGTGTTCCTTTATCATGAGGGTTGCCCCCGAACTTCTGCCCACGCTGTGTGTATCAGCAGCACTCTTAACCTCTGTCCTAATGTTAACAGATGCTACCAGGCTCGGACCTCGGAGGTCAAACCTTTTGTTTCAGTTCATCAGCCGGGGGGGGGGGGGGGGGGGAGGTCTAGGTCGAATCCACAAAGGTGTTTTAATCCATTATTTTGTCAGTGTGACAACATCGCTCGTCCTGTTTGCTTTCCTGCTCCGATAGACCTGTATTTGCGCTGGCCGTCGCACCTGAGTGCTCGCCCCCTAACTCACGGCTCGTTCTCTTGTAAACCGGTGGTGGGTTTAAGGGCTGCCCCCGGGATTGACCCGGGGTGCATTCATCACGCGGGGTTAATCAGTCGCACGCAGACAGGCCCGTTTGTTGGGAAGATTCATTGGAGCCGTTTAGAAAAGAGCGTTCAGCACGGCGACGGAAACGCAGAGTCGGCGCGTTTTATCACCGAGTGCTCGAAAAGAAGAACCGGTTTTAGAAATGGTTTAAGAAACGGATCAGCAACCGCGTTCCTGTCTTATTTTGGACCGTACGCCGTGTGAATGAAATCAGACGGATCTCAGACCTGCCGCGGGGCGTGACGGCGTTCTGCGGCCTCATCGACGCCACGTCAGCAGAAAAGTTCACGTTTTAAACGAGACGCGACGTTTATATTTAATATACCGTTCTGTTTTAATTAAAATTTCCGTTTGGAATGAACTGACTTTAAATATCTGTCTTTTTTTAATAAATAAAATAAGTGCTCTTACGATGCGCGATTCAGAAGTACGCAGGTCATTATAACGACCCTGCGCTAATTAACATTAACAAAAATCAGTTTCTAACATTATTTTCATAATGCATGTTTTAAATCTAACAGTATTCATGAACAAAAATCCAAAAACTGTCATTACCCCAATTAATTGATATACTAATTATATATGTATATATATAATTTATTTACTGATGCGTATGTTCTCTTATTAAAAATGACACTTCTGATTTTTATTTTAATTTAAATATTAATTGTACATGGATAACACGCCGTTCAAAATGGAAAAATAAAACAGCCGCTCGTTAAATATTCATTTTAATTCTGTCAGATGTCGAAGTAAATATTAAAATATTACTATAAGTTTGACTTTTTTGTAAGACAAATATAAATAGTTTAAATAGATATAGATTCTTATTTATAAGCGAAGTAAAGGAGAAGGCGAGATCGTCTCATTAATATTCATGTAATAAATATCATGGTGTATTATAATGTTCAAATAATATTATTTCACTGCGAAATATAAAATCTTAACAAGTCAGCAAATATCTTAAAGTGTAACATGTTAAGTTTTTTGACGTGAATTGATTTCTAGGTAAGACAATTAATCCGGTTTTTAGAAGATTTTTCTAATTTTAAGAACTTTTTTTTTTTAAGAATTAATTTTAAGATTAATGAGCTCGCTGTTAATTTCGCTTCAGTTGTGTATATTTTTTCTTGATTTGTGTTTAATTTTCAGTGTTGGTGAACTGTGCGGTGTTGCAACTCTTCTTTAAAAAAAAATAATAAAAAATTGTTTGAAGTTCAGACCTAAAGGAACATCGTTGTGGTTGGTTCTCAATAATACAGTAATTTTAATAATAATAATAATTATGATAATAATGTAATTTAGAGATTACGAGGCGGCTCCGCGGGTCGCTCGTTCCATGCACTTCATCCGCCCGCAGATGGAATATCCCATCAGACTGTACAGGAAGGGGGGTGGTGGGGGGGGATCCTTTTAGAGGAAAAATAACATGAGCCGAGTCGCCGGTCAGAGAGGAAGACAAAACCACTTCAATTCACTACGGACCTTCATTAAGCTTGTCCTTGTCATCTCGGGACATCCTTTGCAAGATTTTGTCCGTGACCTTTGGCTGCGACTCCCCCCTTAAATGATAATGGCTTCCTCCCTCCTCCTCCTGTACAGTACGGGTTCTCCGTTCTGCGGCTAATAAATCCAATCTGTGATGCGCATGCGTCACACTGACTTTACACAACCAACTAAATTTAACGATCTATTAAATAGTGTGAATTTATAATCACAATCTCAGATTACAGATTAAAACGGCAACGGAAACATTTACACAGGGTTGATCTTTTGTTTGTCTTTTTTTTTTTTTTTTAGTTTAATAAATCTTAACTTTATAAAAACAGGTAGATCAGAAGTTTGTAGATCCGAACACAAACATTATATAGATTTTCATTAATTAAGCACCTCCCACTTTTGTACTTAAATTTGCTTGATTTAATACAGATATGGCGGCACGGTGGCTTAGTGGTTTGGCACGTTCTCCTCTCAGCGCTAGGGATTCCCGGTTCGAATCCCCATCTGGGTGGAGTTTCCATGTTCTCCCCGTGTCCGCGTGGGTTTCCTCCGGGTTCTCCGGTTTCCTCCCACAGTCCAAAAACATGGATCAAGTCAATTGAATTCTCAAAATTGCCCCATATAGAGTGTGTCTGTGTGAGTGAGTGTGTGCCCAGCGATGGAGTGGCGCCCTGTCCTGGGTGTATCTGCCCAGCGCCCGAGACGTTCTCCCCTGGATGGGCATGGGGAACCCCACCGCGACCCTAATAGAGGATAAAGCGGAAGATAATGGATGAATGAATAATACAGATATTCTTAATTTGCAGTATTTTTAATTAAAGTGTGTGAGCGAGCGAGGTACTCATGTTGTTAAAAAAGCATTTTAAACAAAATGGTTTAACTCACAATTAAAAAGTGCGTAGCTAAAATGTTTAAATCAAAACCGTCTGTAAAACTGCGATTACAATTTTATTAATTGTTTCCACTGAACAGCTGTTGTTGGAACTTGGCCTTGCGCGTAGTTCGCAGCTTTCCTGCCGTTGTACGCGTCGGTTCTCCACAGGCGTTTGGGTTCGGCGTATCATGTTGGAAACGTGAGCTCGGCGAGCCGTGAGCCTGCAGATATTCCCACATTTGGCGCTGCGTGGTGTCAGCGGTGCGCTGAACGGCGGGGTTGCGGCTGAAAGACACGCCGTTAAACAAGGCGGCCTCGTGAAAAGCCTCCAGATGATAACGTAATCAAATCAGGCCCTCGCCCGAGCCGGGGGGACCGCGGACAGGTGTTGTTGATTTTGGATGGTACGCGCTGTAATGATGTTTACACGCCATTTCAAGTTGAATAATTAATGCCAGAGTCAGGCGAGTGTAAGCTAATCAACGGGGTTTTTTTTTCCCCCTTTAATTGGCAGCGTTGCGAGTTTTGTCATGAGAAATTGCCTCGCTCGAGCTTTTAACATCGGCCGCTCCGTCGTACCGTTGTAAACATCAGATTTTAGGCCTTTTATAGTCCACCGTGTCCAAATTACGATGACATCATTACGTGGACGAGGTTCCACGGAGCGGCTTTTAACGTTAAATTTAATGACGGCATCGTTAGAATTAATGAGTATTTAATTTGTTGTGCTAGTGGATGTCTGCTCTGCGATAGACTCGATGCTTTGGGTCTTATCCCATCAGTTTAAAGAGATTAAAAATGAGGAAATCTTTTTCTGATGTACAGAAGGATTCAAATTTTTAATTTATTATTAAATTTGTAATTAATGGTTCTGAATCCGTTATTAATTCTGTATTCAGTGTAATATATTAAATGTACAATAATTACCATCAGAACGTCTGCCATGCACCAGGCATCACTCCTGATACTGACCCTGACCGCAGAGGTCACAGGGGTCACCGTCCTCCCCGTCCCTCTGAACGGGTCTCTGCGAGCGCTGCGTGAGGGTTCCACTCGGATCGCCGCCGGCCGTTTGCGGAGACAGGTGGAGGAGATGTGAATTGTGGTTGACCCCCAGACGTCCGATCGTTTGGGCCGCGTTTTGGCCGGCTCGCCCGAAAACGAATGATCCGCTTTCCAATATGGCGGCGGCAAGTTACGTACGGCTTAAAGTTTCCATCAGCGGCCGCAAATGAGGCGTAAAATACGAGGGAGAGGGGAAACTCTGAATCACTGAGCTGAAGGTCGACCCCGTCTGCAGGACGCGCTCTCACCCAAAATCTGTTCAACTGAAATGAATAATAATTAAATTATTAACCATTATCATAAATTATCTACATATCAAATTAACGAATGAACTCTTTAATAATCAGAGTTGTTTACATTCCAGTACAGAAGATTTTAGATAATTTTTTTTTTTTTTTTTTTTACTTTTCTTTTTATCAGATAAAAAAAAGCATTCACACTAAATGCACACTGTTAATCTGCATTAAGAACATTTGTTCTTATTTACATTTACTTACATTTATTATTATTGGCTGATTGAATTAGACGCTCTTATCAGATACCTGGGGGGTGTGCTCTCACTTTATTTTATTTTTTTTATTTCTTATTTGATATAAATAACGTTTTTGCAGGTGATGAACGACATCATCGCTCTGTAATAAATAATATACGTTGTAAATACGTTATATACATTAAATCCGTTGCATTTGCAGAAATGCAGAACGTGGAACCTGCTGATTGGTTCTGATTTATAAAGTTTTACTGAGAAACAGATTGGACTTCGTATCAGACGACGTCATTCTATTTCAATCAGTCTGTAATTGATGGTCTGCTGAAAGCTGTAATGTCTGTAGTTCACATGTACGTCCTCTGTGATGGAGGTGGCACTTTAATGGCACCCTGTTCTGCCCCGTTTCCTTTGGGGTAAGTGGCATCCTGCCTTATCTTTGTGCCTGTTGGATCTGCTCGGCGGAAGCAGCCGTGATGCTCGTGCAGGCCGTCTGTCTGTCAGTCTGTCTGTCTGTCAGTCTGTCTGTCTGCTCACATTAAGAACAAACACAGCTGTGTGGCGTGGCGTGTGACGGGATAGTCCCGATCTGGGTCCTCACTGGGCGGCTCCTCAATTCAGGGGCAGGAATGTATACCGCTGTCTGCATTATTAATTAAATTAAAATACGTCACCATACACTTATTTTATTTCTATGAATTTAATTTTTTTTGTTTATTATAGCAACGTTAAAAATAACTCGAGTCTGTGTGTGTGTGTGTATATATATATATATATATACACACACACACACACACACATCATAATATATATTATATTAATTTTAATAAATTTTAGTCTGTATATAATTTTTTTATATTTATTAATCATTTAAAATATATATTTTTAGTATTTAATTAAATGAAATATATTTATTATCTATTATTGCAAAAGTTTTATGTTTCAAATTTCAAAAATTGTCTGTACCATTTTGTGTTTTGCTTTTATTATTTGAATGAATGAATTTATTATTTATTAATTTCTAAATCATGTTAAAGTTCCTCGGCCAGCTGGTCGAACTCAGCAGGAGGCCGTTTAAATGAAATTGCTCCCCAAACAAAAAATTATACGAGCAATTAGTCTTCACCCAAATTGCTGGAAACGTTGTTTAACCCCTGACACGGCGCGGAGTCATTAGGTGTCAGGGGTCAGGTGGCGGGTGAGGTGCTTTCCTCTGCCGTGGACCCTCAGCTCGGCCTCGCCGTGACGTGGCTGCAGATGTGTTTCCTAAACGCTGGTTATGCGTTGTGACAGATTTCAGTTTGCATCATGGTTTCGGCACGGCGAGGTCCATCACGTCTGTAAACAAAGTTAGCCTCAATAGAATTGTGTTTCTATAGTGTGGAGTTGTAAAGAACGCGGCGAGTCGTGAAAAATTTAACTTCCTGTTTGTATATTATGTTTTTTTTTGCTTTTTTTTTTTTTTTTTTTTGGGGGGGGGGGGGGGGGGGTTCAAGAACCAAATGTTTTTACAACATAATCATTTCCTGAAATCAGCCGACGTTCTCTACGTTCTTAATGCTTAAAAGTTCAATAAACAAACTCAATTTATAAAGAAACCTCTATTATTGATGAGCGTTCCGTAAGAGGAACCGTCCTTATGGAGAGTTGGAACCATTTTATAATTACGACGGGTCCTTTCGCACTTTTTTGTTGTGTTGATGTTTTGTAAATTCTAGATTTTTACCGCCTTCGTTTCTGAAAATTAATTAAAAAAAAATTATATGTAATATTTGACGTGGGCGGCATGGTGGCTTGGTGGTTGGCATGTTCTCCTCTCAGCGCTGGGGATTCCCGGTTCGAATCCCCATCTGGGTGGAGTTTCCATGTTCTCCCTGTGTCCGCATGGTTTTCTCCGGGTTCTCCGGTTTCCTCCCACAGTCCAAAAACGTGGATCAAGGTCAATTGAGTTCTCCAAATTGCCCCATATAGAGTGTGTGTGTGAGTTTGTGTCCAGCGATAGCTTGCCTCCCTGTGCTGGGTGTATCTGCCCAGCACCTGAAACGTTCTTCCCTGGATGGGCATGGGGAACCCCCCCCCCCCCGACCCTAATAGAGGATAAAGCAAGAGATAATGAATGGATGATATTTGACGTGATGGCGATCTCATTGGGACTCCGATTCAGACCTGCTGCTCCATGTCTTTGATCTTTTATTTCGCTTTTATTTGCATGTATATTAAATTTGAGCTCGGCGCCGTGTCGGGGGTCAGAACACCTGTCCATAGATCTAAAGTTCTCCAGATGTGGCACCTTTTGAAACCAGGAATCATTTTATTTCTTTTTTTTTTTTTTTAATTCCCGAGGAAAACCGTGCTCTGCTATGAACTTTGTTTTTAGAAGGAATTTCTTGATAATAGATCAAAGGGCCTCTGATGGCCTGCGCCGAGCGATGTGCAAGCGCTTGTTTTGCTGAAGGAATCGGCGCAGAGTGCGTGTTTCAGATATGTAAACACGTGCATGTGGCGGCCTGCAGAACGCAGAACGCAGGTGGACCGACGCGCCGCTTTGATGCCTCTGCGGAGAGGAGACGTGTCGAGCTGTCAAAACGCTGTTTGCCAAACTCGTCCTGATTCACCACCCAGAATAACTCCTGTGTGTGTGTGTGTGTGTGTGTGTGTGTGTGTTCGTGTTCCAGAGTTGAGCCGTGTTTTTGTTAAATGACTCATTTGCATTTGGTGTAGAGGCTTAAATGAAATCATGAACTTGTTAGAGGTTTTTTTTTTTTTTTTTTTTTTTTTTTTTTTTTGTGGGGTGGGGGGGTCCTGTCCAAATCAAACATGTATTAATCACACACACACACACATAAAGCAGAGCAGGCTTTCTCCCCTCTGGGCTGTAATTAGATAAAACTCTGGGGGAAAATTTGACAAGGACTGAAAACGTTTGTGGAAAATGATGCTGAAAGTAAAACATTTAATGCTTATTTTACAGGTTCAACCGGGTCATTCTGTCCAAATTTATTCCGCGCTCTGTTAAAGCAGTGCCGTGTTATAGAGGAGGGCCTGGCATTTTCAACGGATAGTAATCAATCAGAACAACAACAACAAAAAAATAAAAAAAAATCAAATCCACAAAATCATTCCAAAGTGGCTCAGCGCTTTGGATTAACTCGACATGCAAACGCCCCGCCGGCGCGGAAGCTCGACAGGAATCCGGGATATAGATTTATTTATATATAACTTATGGCTTTTTTTTTATTTTAACAAAAAAAAAAAAAAAAAAAAAAAAAAAAAAAAAAAAGCTAGAAAGTGCATCCAACACAAATCGATCGGTTCCAGTCTGATTCGGCGTCGCTTGTACTTCTTCTGATCGTGCTGGCCTCGGTTCCTGACCCGCCCTGGTCGTCGGTCCGCTAACAGTTTATGGGCGAAGGTTTCACGGCCGGGAGAACTCCGCTCCACGAGGCTTGGCTCAATAAATACGGCGGTCCGTCCGCCGCGGACGAGGCCGCACCGTTTCCACGACGAGGCCGCGGGTGTGTGAGAGGAGCAGAGAGGCTGTCCATTCGGGTTTGGAGTCATTATCTGGGTCCGTAGTCGTAACTGGGGGGCGCGGTTCCGGTGGAGTACATGTTCGCCGTGGCCGGGTTCATGTGCGGGGGGTAAGTGTGACTCCGGATGCTGGGCAGAGGGTACGGGCTTGCCCGGGTTTTCGCCCCCAGGTAGTGTTCGTAGGTGCTGGGGTATTTGTAGGGGTGATGATGGAGCGTGTCCGCAGCCTGGTGCCCGTCGATGCGCAGTTCGTGAGGGGGGCTTCGGGGTCCGGAGGTCAGGGGCACGGCGTGAAGACCGCCCGGAACTGGGAGGGCGGGGCTCAGCACTCGTGACATCAGCTGGTGAGCGGGGTCGGCGTGGATGGGCGTGCCGTTGGGGTCGCGGTCGTAATCACGTCTGCTGTCCTCTGCGGGAAAAAATAGTTGGGCTGTGAACAATGTCCGAAAACTCGAACCCAAGTTATAGTGGAGCAGATTGAGGCCTTCCCCAAACTGTTTACACAGATGCATACAGTTGCTTTAAATAAATGGCGGCATGTTTTATTTTATAATCCCGTTATAATGAATCCACATGATTGGGAGGTTGGGTTCTCTCTCCTAATCGAACCCTGAGAACCTGTTACCAAAAATATTTTAAAAGTGTGTTTTCTGCCCAACAACCTGCTTCAGTCAGGAAATGTTTTTCACTCAGAGCTGGAGGCTGTGAGGCAGAGGGATGGAGGATGTTTTTGGGCGGGTGGTGCATGTCCTCTGGGCATGCAGCTGTTCAAACCTCTGCATTCAGACCTGAGACTGGAAACCTTAAGTGTTCCTCAGGGTGGAATGCTCAGTTCAGGAGGGAAGTGTCACCACGTCCTCAGACGCCTCTGATCCGGTGCCAACAACTGCGCTGCACTGAGGGGGTGGACGGTTTCTATAGCTGCTCTGCAGTACAGCAGACGTTGTTGTTTTGCAAAGCAACTGCGCAGACAAATCGTGCAGACGCCCTGGTGGCTGTGCTGCAACGCAACTAACTGCAACTGTCTGCGACGCAGCGCGTTCGTGAAGGTGCGGTGCGCGTCCGTGTGGGTGGAGCACGTGAACTAAAAAGTGGGGTGTGCGTCCTAGACGGTGTGGGGTGGGTTCTAAAAAGTTCTAAAAGATGGAGTGTGCGTTCTAAAAGTTGGGGTGTGCGTTCAGAAGGTGGAGTGCGCGTTCTAAAAGGTGGAGTGCGCGTTCTAAAAGTTGGGGTGCGCGTTCTAAAAGGTGGAGTGCGCGTTCTAAAAGGTGGAGTGCGCGTTCTAAAAGGTGGAGCGCGCGTTCTAAAAGTTGGAGTGCGCGTTCTAAAAGTTGGGGTGCGCGTTCAGAAGGTGGAGTGTGCGTTCTAAAAGGTGGAGTGTGCGTTCTAAAAGGTGGAGTGCGCGTTCAAAAAGGTGGAGTGCGCGTTCTAAAAGGTGGAGTGCGCGTTCTAAAAGGTGGAGTGCGCATTCTAAAAGGTGGAGTGCGCATTCTAAAAGGTGGAGTGCGCGTTCTAAAAGTTGGAGTGCGCGTTCCAAAAGGTGGAGCGGAGGTGTGATGGAGGTGTGATGGAGGTGTGGTGGAGGTGTGATGGAGGTAGGGGTGTGATGGAGGTGGAGGTGTGGTGGAGGTGTGATGGAGGTGTGATGGAGATGGAGGTGTGGTGGAGGTGTGATGGAGGTGTGGTGGAGATGGAGGTGTGATGGTGGTGGAGGTGTGATGGAGGTGTGATGGAGGTGGAGGTGTGATGGAGGTGTGATGGAGGTGGAGGTGTGATGGAGGTGTGACGGAGGTGGAGGTGTGGTGGAGGAGTGATGGAGGTGTGATGGAGGTGGAGGTGTGATGGAGGTGTGGTGGAGGTGGAGGTGTGACGGAGGTGGAGGTGTGATGGAGGTGGAGGTGTGATGGAGGTGGAGGTGTGACGGAGGTGGAGGTGTGATGGAGGTGGAGGTGTGATGGAGGTGTGGTGGAGGTGGAGGTGTGGTGGAGGTGGAGGTGTGATGGAGGTGTGGTGGAGGTGTGATGGAGGTGGAGGTGGAGGTGTGACGGAGGTGGAGGTGTGATGGAGGTGGAGGTGTGTGTACCTTTGTCAGAACCGTTCTGCTGCGGCGGCGACGACATCGGGTTCCTCGTCCGAGCGAAAGCGCTGATTATTGGCAGCGAGCCCGGTCTGTGATTTCTGGGCCTGAAATGGAACGCCGACTGTTTATTTAACAGAATTCACTCCGTGAAAGCGGCATCATCATCATATCAGACTCAAAGAGCGTCGCTTCAATCTCAAGTGTTGGAACGGAAACAATAAAAAAACGCTGGAGTTGCGCTTTATAGACTTTCATCTCTGACGTTTTCATATCATTCAAAATAACACGATCATCTAACGAAGTGCGGCGCATCAAAGCTCACCAGTCTTCTGGATCACAGTCTCGAAATCCCTTCGCAAACGGATTGCTAGCGATCTTCAGTTGCGTTATCTGAAAAATAAAAACACGTGATTTTAGTTTCAAAGATCGATACAGAATTTAAAACGCATCACGATATTGACTTTTTAAAATGATTTAAATGTTTAATACATAAAGAAACAGAACTTAACCTTCTCACTGAATCGATAGTTTAAAGTAAACTTAGTTTATAGTTCAACAAACCTGTGATTTTATTTTATTTGATTATTTGATTTATTGATCCATATTTGGACTTTTGATCGTCTGCACGTGTGAGTGTTCTTTGATGATGTGCCGATAGAGCGGCTCGTTTTTAGAGTTTTGTTTGTTCTCTTTTTTGTTGCTACGTTTTTCCCACAGACTAAATATTATGATACTAACAATCCAAACGTTGGGGTTTATTTATCGCTCTGCTTTAATCATACCTCAGTCGATCTCGGATCTGTCAGTATTCGGGTTTTTTATTTTGATAATTTTGTCGTCGCTTTATTCTAAAATTGTGCGCAGAAAATAAATGAAGTTGAGGAAAAATCTTTGGTGATTTACCAAAGTGTTTATCAACATTACGTTTTAACAAAAGTATTGGGACACACCTCTCTATCGTGAGAGGTGAGTTAGGTGCAGACTGACCCACACAGAGCCCTGACCTCAACCACCTTTGGAACGATGATGGAAACTGAGGCAGATCCTCATATCCAACATCAGCAGAAACTCACAATAACCTCAAATGGGCAGCATGTCCAGCAGACCCTCCAAAATCTTAAGGAAAGTGATTTCAGCAGAGTGAACGCTTTTACAACTGCGAGATTATAATTACTGCACTTTAATCATGTTCTAAAACAATTTTTTAGTTTATATTCGTACAGTGACATATTTGTACAATTTCTCTTTTTAACTTTTTTTTTTTTTTGCATAACTATTTTGTAATTCCAATTTTTTTTACTCACTGCTGTATCGTGTGTAACGACGCATGTGACCGATAAACTTGATTGGATTTGATTTGATTTGCGATGGAAACCAACTTCCAAAAGCTGCTGTGGGTGTAGTTTTGGTGTCCCAATACTTCTGTACGGTGTACGTGTTTGTGTCGGTATGTTAATGTATATTTGTATTTGGTAGTTTAGTGTATATTTTAAGTGTATATTTGTAGTAAACCAAACTTTTTTTACGTGATCACACGGTAATTTGAATGCACCAGATGTTCCGCACGACATAATAAATAGTTCTCCCGCAGTCTTCAGTTTCTAGACTATAGATGTGAGACATTCCAGCCCGATTTCTCTAAAGAGTAGAATGTTAAAAGCGTGCTGTGGAGTGGAGGTCAAATTGATAGAAGACAGAGCAGGAAAGAAAAAAAAATGGAGAAGGAAGAAACGGAGCCGAGCTGATGAGCAGCTGCGCTCCGACATCACTGATCTGACGCTGAGAGCCAAAGCCCTTCATTCATCACCAAACGACACATCTGCGCGCGGACGTCAACGTTTTCATCCCCTCTGCATGTTCGCTTTACTGTTAATTAACCCTCTGCTTTAGCTATAACTAATATCACAGACATCATTGATAAAAAAAAAAAATAAAAAAATCGATCGTTCTCTTAAAGTTGGGTGATTAAATCACGTGGGTTTTTAAACATTCATTCATTCATTCATTCATTATCTCCCGCTTTATCCTCTATTAGGGTGTCGGGGGGGGGGGGGGTTCCCCATGCCCATCCAGGGGAGAACGTTTCGGGCGCTGGGCAGATAGACCCAGGACAGGGCGCCAATCCCTTTATAAACATTTAAATAAAATAAAAGTAGAAAAGCGTGGACGTGGACACACCGTAGATCCCTCCTCCAATTACATCCACGAAAATTTATAAGAGGTTTAAAAGGTTAATCTATAAGGTTCATCTTAAAGCATGTTCTAGAACAATCCGAATAAAATCCAATTTAATTTTCATAATTAAAAAGGTTTCAGGCGTTGGGGGATCGTTTAATGTTACGTGTGAACGACTCGGTGGTTCGTTCGGGTTAAAAAGACCAACATTTATTTACTAATCGTCCAAATTTATTTTATTTATAGATTAAGTTCAAATAAAAACTGGATCTGTCTTATTAATCGATCGATTGGACAAATAAACGATCCGATGTCTTGTTTGATTAAATTATGCCGATTTCCCCAAAACTGAAAATCACACTTTAAATCATATTAACATAAAGAATTAAAGATTAAAGTCGGTTAAAATTTTTAAATTTCTGCTCCATGTAAATGAGTTAAAAGCACTTTATCGGGTTGATGATTTATATTAATATTAAAGCATCGTGTTATTGCATTAAACTGGTTTAAAATCGAGCCACAGAAATATTTTACTTAAAGACGCGGTTCGGGATTTCAGACTAGATTTATTTACAGAACAGCGAATAAACCCGGGTTCTGCAGGTTCGGGAGAACATGCCAATCGTCCTTACCCGGTGGTTCTGATAGGCGGTGACGGCTGTAAATCTGGTTTCCTCAAAAACGAAGGTCTTGTAGTTCTCTTCTGCGTATTTCTCGCTGTCCTTGCGTGGGTCCACGTAGACCACGTGGAACCTGGGCTGGTATCTGTGCATGGAGTTCAGGATGATCTGCAAGAACATTTAAAAAGCGTTTATATCATTATGCAAATGAGCCTTTCGATCAAATCCTATTTGTTGTTTCATGTCTTCGACCAATCACAGAGCTCTCAGTTTATTGTTCTGTCGCGCCTCACCGCGGGAACTCTCGGACCACCGTATTTGTTCGGGGTTTTTTTCCCCCTAATTGCTGATAATTTAAAACAGAAACTTAAAGTCTCTAATATAATAAATTACATAACATTTTAAACCAGATTTCCGAAAAATTGGAAAACTATAAACACGATAATTTCGGTCCGTGTCTCTTTATTTCTTGGAATTCTAAAAGTTTTAAGAAGTTTTAACGAGAAAGTCCATTTTTTGTTAGACCACTGTGCAAAAATTTGTTGTTTTAATTTAGAAAAACGTTTAAAAATGAATAAATATAACTTCGTGTGTTTAAGAATTAACGGTTACAGCGCTATTAGAATTCAGAGCGAGGTTGCCAGGTTGTGTGAAACTCCGGATTAAACCTTTAAAATGGCTTTTCTCGACTCACGTGTCCATTGTCGTCCAGTAAGTTGTTGGTCAGTTTCAGTTTGTCGAAGGAAACGATCTGTTTCATCCACTGCGCTCCTTTAGCTGGAGAGTCGGGGTGGTAGTGAACCCTGCCGGGGGTCGCGGGGTCAGCCTTACCGGCCACCAGCCACGACGAGCTGTGGAAGGCATACCTGAAAAACGATGGAAACATCTCTAAAATTCCTTTATTTATTATGATTTTATTATATTAAGGTCTGTTCCAGTTCGGATGTTTTTTTTACCCCAAAGAGCTCAGTGGATCCATAGTTAGTTTTAATTCAATATATAATTAAAAAGAGAACCAATGGTATAAATGGGTAAAATATTTAGTGTTCTGTATGTTGTGCTGGAAAATAACTGAAATGAATGTAAATTATTATATTAATTTGTAATGTGTACCTGGATAAACTAAATACTATAATTATTATTATATAAAATATATGTATAACACGCCATTGATTAAATGTTTATTTTGCGAAAGCTTTATGAACACGAGATGTAGGCGAGATTTTATTTTGCTGTTAAATATAAAAAAATTTAATTGGAGAGCAAACTTCTGAACAGCCCCTCCCCACCAACATAAAATAAATAGAAATAAAATTAAAATGCTAAAATAGTGCAGTTTATAGATGAATAACTTAAAGAGTTAAACAGGACGGTGTCTTTATTGTATTATAATCTATATTATCACACGAAGTTTAAGATTAAATTTAAACCTAAACTCGTTCGTTCTCCTGACCATCAGCTTTATTTCAGTTATGCGTTGCGTCTGAATGACTTTACGGTCGGACTGTTTTTTTTTTTTTTTGTTTTTTTTTAACTTGATGATATTTATATTGGCCCTGATCAACCCAAATCAAACACTGTGCACATTTTAATGAACCTGTGTAATTTATCATGATCACTCACGTTGAGACTTACCGATATCGTTTATCGTCGACTGGAAGGAAATCCATTAAAAGCATGTAATCAGCCATCGGGTCCATCCCAAATATTTTCACTTGAAATGTAGGAAACATTCGTCTGGAAGGGAAGCGGGCAAAATGAAGGCTTTGTTAGAGCTTTAAACAGCGGGCCAGCCTTACAGACTAAACTAATAAACTAACAACTAAACACGACGCTGCGCGATGCAAAAGTTTGTCGCGTTCTGTTTCTACAAAAATCTTTTTTTAAAGGTGAAAGCTAAATGTATAACACAGCTCTTTATTACCATTTTTAAAAGTCCGAAGTAATCATCGCTAAATCAAGTTTATGTTTACAATGTTTGACATCCTGGATAATATATATTTTATTGTACATTTTTTCCTATGTCAAAATCTATGGTGGATATCAAATTAAAGAGAGAACACGGTTTGCTATTAAGACTTTATTTTCTTTGGATGTAAATTTGCCGCTGGTTTAATTAATCAGTCGTAATGAAGTGAGAGTGAGGTGTCGGGTCATCGCTCCATTAACATCAGCGTCTATTGAAAAGTCGAGTTTTGCTCAGGTGACGCTAAAGTAGCTCTGAAAGTGTTTTCTTGAGGATCTGGTGTTGGGGAGGTCTTTAGAGTGACGGATTACTCTGTACACACCGAGCCACCGAGCGACATCATCCCCTGCACTTCAAATAAAACCTCTCTTTCTCCAGCTGTGTTTTTTGGCAGATGGACGAATTTTGCTCGTAGCCAATAAATAAAATAGGCAATAATCACATCGTCCGAATCAAAGCAGCCTGGGGGAAGGATGTCGCTCGTGAGAATACATCTAATGTAGAACTCATTCTTTACGATGTTCACGGTCAAAATAAAGTTTATTACTGCAGCCGAGGGGGAAAGAGACGGAACTTTTATTATGCAATAAAAATACAACTGCAAAACAGAACGAAACGTGTCCAGTGCAGCTGACAACAGAAAGAAACCTAACGACTATTAAATGTTTTTATTACGTTAGCTCATCATAAGAAATAAATGGACAGTAAGAGTCGATACCTGCTCCATATGAATAATACGGGTTACAGGATTTGTACTTTTAAAAAGCTAAAGCAGAACATGTTTTTTTCCTAAACAGTAAATAAAGGTACCTTAGAGGGAACCGCCCCAGTTCCAGATCCTCTAAAGTTACAGGAGTCTATGAACATCAGCCAAAATATAAACGGCGTTATTATAACTAATTATTTCTGTATTATGGTACAAATCCAGAGTTAGACGTAATTGTTAAAGAAGTAAAAAAAAAGCTCATGTACGAATAAAAAATGTAAATTAAAATCTTAAAAGTACATTAGCACAAAGTTTATTATGAACAGTTCTAAGTTCCATTATTTATTCTTAACTGTCGTTAAAATTTTAAAATCATTGTTGTTAAATCAATAAAATAACTTTTTTAGTTTGTTTTTTTGGAAAATAGGGGTTATATTGATATGCGCTGTGTAGGCTGCTGTTGTTTTTTGGTTTGGTTTTGCTATGTTTTTTGTTTTTACAGTTATTAATTCATTATTTTTTTTTACACTAGTTTAATTCATTTACCATAAACGACTTAAAACGTGTTTATTATTATATTTAATTCATCTTATGTGGATTATATTCAGTTCTATTTTAAATGTATTATTTATAAATACATTGTTTTGCCTTATAATAGGTGAATATTATTTAACTTTAAAAAAACAAAACAAGGTGGTTTTCAGGAAATAAAAAAAAACTATCAAATAGAAATCTATAGAAATATGAATAAAATTAGATTAACATTTTTTTTTTCAATCGAACGGTCCATAAAGTTTTTAAATGAAAACTATATAACGTGATTAACCCTGTTTCATAATAAAAAATCATCATAATAATCATTAGGGTGCAAACTTTTCAGAGTTCAGTCCGGAATGAGCGGCTCGTTTTCTGACCGATTATTCGTGTTGATTTGTGATTGCTGTATCTTCACGTCCTGCCAAGAAGCATTTAAACACTGCAGCAGTGTGTAAGCTCTATCGGCCTCTATCGTCTCTTATCGCAGAGTAAACACGAGCACAGTTAGTTCCTCGTGTAACCCAGTGCACTAAATATTTAATGTAAGCCTCGACTATAAGCTTCTGAATAGAAACAATGTGACTGAGCAGCACGAAGCGAACAAACTCTAAACATTTTTATTAATAATATTAATATAAATATAAAAATGTGGAATGCATTAGGGTTTTAATGCAATGCCAACCTGCCGATGTCATTGCATTAAAACCCCAAAGTATTGTAATGTATTTTTATTAATTTATATTTGTTTGTTAACTCGCATTAAAACTGCACGTGCTAATTAGTGGGTCAATTTAAAAACGTGGCTTCATTCAGACCTTAAAGATTTAAATTCATGACCTTTTAATAATCATTCCCTGTCTATAAATAGTTTGATCGTATAAACGTGTTTATTCCAATTCATAATGTAAAGTCTGTCAGGTGAATAAAAGGTGTGTTATGAACATCTGAAATAAATATAATCGCACATTTAATTAGAAATTAATACCGTGTACTTACAATTAATAAAGAGTCACGTGGAATTGATCCATTTTAATGCAAATAAAAAGCTAATTTAGCATTAACATACAATTTAAATATTGATCTGTAACTTGTGTAATCGATGCAAATTGCTGGCTTTTCTTTTCATACTAACAGTTCGCCAGTAAAACGTTGTTTCGGTCTGTGCTGTAAATTAATGAACAAACTTTTTGTTTGTTTTTTTTAGTTTACTGCATAATATCATTGTTCATTTGTTAAGGCGTGTAAATGAAATTAAATTCAGCATACTGTTACAATTCAGCTTCATTTCAGTCGAGTCATCCTTTTGTTTTGCATATTTTTAATTCTCCTGACATTCTTCAGACAATGAAGTGATGGTTGCACAATTTTATTTCCTGATACAGCAGTTTGTTTTGTTGTTGCTCCGTTTAAAAATAACTCGATGACGTTTTATTATTTTTTTTAAATACTTTTATATCGCGGTTTAACAAAAACTAGACGCGTTTAGTTAAAAGAAACAGAGGATTCAGCCGCCCCACTAATTAATATTGATATGTTGATTAATTAACTCTGCAGCTTTTATAAAAGGCGATTTGAAACTCACCTCCCGGCCTTCGTGACGATCATCTCTGTCCCGAGCTGATTGAACTCGTCCCACAGCGCCTTCATTTCCAGCTGCACGCTGATGTTCGCCACTTTTGGGTTCTTCTTGACCATGGACTTATTGGGCGTCGATGAGGAAGATGAGGAAGACGAAGACGACGAGGTCGACGAGCAGCTGGTGTTGGCCGGGTCGCCCTGCGCGGCGTCGGAGCCCGAGTACGGGGGGTAACAGGCGGCCTGCGGGGCGGAGGGGCACGACTCGTAGTGGCCCTCATGCTGGCCGCTGTACGGGTCCCCGGGCGAGGGTGAGAGGTGGTGGGGGTGAGGGTGGTGCGCGTGCGGCGGGTGAGGATGAGGATGGTAGCCGCCCGGCCCGTTCAGGCTGTTCAGGCTGCTGGTCGTGAAGGCTGCAACATCGCAAAAATGGGAGAGCTGCGTCAGCCACGGGCTCGAGATGGCTGAAATCATTCCCAAAAAAAGTGTCAAACACAAAAAATATACAACAAAAACAAAAAGCAACTAAAACCCGAGAGCCGCGCTGCTTTGAAGACGGAACACCAATCGAGATCAAAGTAAAGACCGAATGTCAAAAGTCGAATATCAAAAGTTTAGTTCAGTTCTGCACAAAAAAAAACAAAAAAAAAACTCCGAACGTCACGAAAAGCGTTTAATGTTGTTGTTTTTTTTGGTGTAAATTGTGCGTAAATCTGTATTCGGTGTAAGAAAAAAAAATTTCCAAAAGATGCACAGAGTGAAATGTGCGGACCAGAGACGGAACCGAACGACAGAAAGCGCAGTTGTTTAGTAAAGTCCTCGCGCTGCAGAGCGGCTGCCTTTAAAGCGGCTGCCTCTCGCTGCCTCGCGTTTCGATCTGCGACTCCGCCGCTGCCTGTATGCTAATGCGAAGTTCAGACCTTCTTCTCTCTTATCTTCTTCCCATAGGGCCTCCCCTTCACCACACACACACACACACACTCGCTCACACACACACACACACACACACACACACACACACACACACACACACGCAGACCCACGCTTCTGTGTGCTTTTTAGATAAGGTTGTTCAGGTAAGTTCGCATTTAACTTTACACACGGGACGCTGATCCACCAGAGACGTGGATTCTCTGATTTTTAAAAGAACGGGCTTTATGGGGGGGGGGGGGGGGGGTGAATTTGGGTTAAATCATCGGCTCAATGGAATTAAAAACTGGAACCGAGGCCCAAACCAAAAACAACGATCAAAAGCGTATGGCTTCAGGCCTCAAACGTTTTATTGGCTTATTATAGTATTTATTTTAATTTATGTGTATTTGTTTTTTTTATATATATATATATATATATATATATATATATATATATATATATATATATATATATAGTGTTATTATAGTGTTTTACTGCATTGTAAATTAGTTCGGGTTTTAAACCTAAACGAGGTCTTGTGCTCCTTGTTAAAGTTTTTTTTTTTATTGCTTTTTTTTTTTTCTTTTTTACTTTCTGTCCCGTTAAATGCGTCTGCCCTCGTTAACCCTGCGTTATTGACAGGCTGCCGGGATGCTTTCTCCGTGTCATGACCCTCCCCGTCTTTTTTCCTGCCGTGCGGCCGGGTTCGGCTTTGCGGCCGCCGCCGAGCGCGTGTTAATTGCCCGTTTCGGTGGCACGTGCTCGCGTTGTGTTTGGTTGTGCGTGCTTGGGACCGTCTGCGGACGGAACCGGGACCGGGACCGGCACCGGCACCGGCACCGGGCCCTAGGTGGAGGAGTCGGTTCTCTTACCTTCCATCTCCCGGGTCACGGTGCTGTAGTGCATGGCCAAATATTCCAGCTCGACCGAAAGTCGCGTTTCCTGCTGAGGAGTCGATACTGAAAGCGCTCGCGCCGTGTGGCGCCGCGGAGCCCGATTAAAGGTGAAAGAAAAGTCCGAACTGCTTCGCTCCCGTTTGCTTTTTTTTTTGTTTTTGTTTTTTTTTTCTGGAGTCGACGGCGCGGTCGGTTCCGCCGGAGGGACGCCCCCCTCTGTCCGCGGCGGCTCGGCGCGGCGCGGCGCGGTCCTCACAGCATTGGGAACTCTGCGCGGCGGCGCGTCTTCTGCTCGACTCTTCAAACACCTCGATGAGACGGCAGAGTCGACTCACCCGACGCGATTCACCCCGCAAAGCAAAGAAAAGGCTGCTTTCTAACTTTCTGTTTTCATTGCGATCGCAGACGCGGCGTTCAGCAAAGCGGCGTTCTGCTCGGTGCGCCTGCAGCACAAACTACTGCTGCGTGTGTGTGTGTGTGTGTGTGTGTGTGTGTGTGTGTGTGTGAACCTCCACGCCTACCGTAGACAGTAAAAACAGCAGAAAAGCGAGCGTGCATGGTTGTTTTATTTGAACAGGAGCATGTCGCTGTTTGGAAATGTGAACGCTGGAGGCCAAAAGCTAAAATTATTACAACCTACAGTTTAGGATTCAGCGTTTCAACGGTTAAAAAATCACTGTAATCCGTCCAGCCCTAAAAAAAAAAAAAAAAAATTCAAAATATGTTATCCACATTTCGGAATGCATGACATCCTCTCACGTTCCGTACAGCAGACCAGATTTATTTATTTATGCATTATATATAAAACAATAAAAATTTTTTTTATTAACGCCACATTTAACATGACAATTCATCTCGTTAACCTGAAATTTGTATTTATTTATTTAAACGCTTTGCATCAGTTGAGGAGATGGTTTTAAATGGTCTGCGTTGTGGTTCGTCACTAGTTGGTGACGTCTTTCTCGTTCCCACTTAGTCATTTATTGACATTTTAATTGATTTATTGCTCTGGGTTTACGACGCTTTGTTGATTGGGTGTTTAGTGCGTGCAGCGTTTTGGGGACACGCGAGCACGTGCACGTGGATAAGCGTGGCATGTTGGGTAAATCCAGAAAAATAATAACAAAATAATTTTTTTTTTTTTGCATGTAATCCGAATTTTATGAACTTTTGTGATTGAGACTCCTTTTTGCCAAATTTGGTTGATCCAGTGGCTATTGGATATTTATTGGTTAATGGTTATTTTAGTTATTGGATGATGGTTATTGTATAGTTATTGGCTAACGGTTATTTTATTTATTGATTGATGGTTATTTTATTTATTGGATTATGTTTGTTGTATAGTCATTGGTTAATGTTTTTTTTTTATTGGTTGATGGTTATTGTATTGTTATTGGTTAATGGTTATTTTATTTATTGGTTGATGGTTATTTTTGTTTATTGGTTAACGGTTATTTTATTTATTGGATGATGGTTATTTTATATTTATTGGTTAATGGTTATTTTAGTTATTGATTGATGATTATTGTATAGTTATTGGCTAACGGTTATTTTATTTATTTGTTGATGATTATTTTATTTATTGGTTGATGGTTATTTTATTCATTGGTTGATGGTTATTTTATTGTTATCGGTTGATGGTTATTGTATTTAATGGTTAATGGTTATTGTATTTAATGGTTGATGGTTGTTGTGTATTGCTGTAATGATATTTGTTCTGTATCGTTCTCCGTCGGGATGTTTTTCTTTCTGCAGTCCTGATGAACATGGGTTCTCGAGTTCTGGAGATTAGTTTGCGGCAGAAGTGAAACGGCGCTACAGGACACGCTTCTCTTTGGCCTTGCTACTTGACCCTCTTTCTAATCCGCTCTACTGTATCGAGCTGCTTATCGCCTTATCGGCCTTCATCTTTAATTCATGGCAACTAAAAGTCGCGCTGTTTTTTGCCCCGCGCGGCTGCAGATTGTAACCGGAGCGACCCTCATCTACACCTGGTCTCAGTGGAAAGGGGCAGCGGGGCACTAATGGGATGAGACACTGTTTCCCCTCCAGATTAACACACCGCGGGGTTTATCTGGATCTCCTCCCCTCTATAAGTCTTAAATAAACCAGCGGTGCGACCTGCTGTTGTTTCAGAGGGAATGAGACGCGTTAAGATCCGACACGATTACCGACGATACGATACGATACAACTCACCCCGAGCTCTCCTCCTCTCCCCGATTATCCGCACTGCATCAGCGTTGATATTTAGGTAAAACTTTATCTAGAATGATCACATGCTACTCACTAATGATCTTTTTTTTTCTAATAGTCGTGTTTTATTGTATTGGCACATTCGGTTTGTTCTTAATGAGTCTTAGAGGTTGATAATTGTTATATTCTCTAATATTCCTTCTAATAAATAATTGTTTTTAAGTAGAGTTATATTGTAAGTGGTTCATGGGGTACATCAAATTAAAAAGTCCAATCGAGTAAATCTAAAGTCCAATCGTGTTTTTGTTGCGGAACTACAACGGAATCTATTTTGCAGTAGAATTTTAGTTTATATTAGTATAAAGTTCGTACGTGTTCCCAAATTGTTTACAGGACCTTTAGAGGGAACTGCTGCAGGTCCAGTCACAATCAAACGAACTGGTAGTTTTCAGTGTGTTAGCAGTTTGAGGTTATAGATATTGAAGTTTTAACGTCAATAATAATAATAATAATAATAATAATGATGATGATGATGATGATGACGATGTCAAAACAGTGAAATGACGGTCCAAGCTCACGTGCTGTCCCGCACCAGCTCGCGCACCGCGATTCTCTCTTCTTTATCTGATTCACTTCATCATTGCCAAGTCGGAAGCTCCTTTGTAAACACTCAGGTGATAACAGACAAAATACAGAGCGCCATTAAAACACACACACACACACACACACACACACACACACACACACACACACACACACACACACACAGACAGAAGAGAAGGCATTTAAGCGTGAAGGTGTGTAATATTGATATTATTCATCTCTGAAGGCACAGAAACCGCAGAATTCGTTTAGTAAAACAAAAGTTAGCCAATAAAAGCCACGAGACGTCACTGCGCGCTGCTCCTCTCAACATCGTCTCCTGAAAACGTGGAACTAAACAATAAAACACAACAACAAGTTCCCGGAACTGAACTCTGACATGAGACACGAGTTACAGACGTTTCTAAGAATTATCGTACGACTAAGTGCAAATCAATTTCTTTTTAAAATGCGTATTTATTTACACTATATACGTTTAGAATAGTGATTTATATGTTTATAGTTGTTGTTAAATATTCTGAGTTTCTTTATATTGAATATTTAGCGATTTTCTTAATTAATTTTATATAACTTTACATTTATTTTCTTTACCTGACGTCAAATCTCTATTGAATAATCTTTAATACTTAAATTATTAAAACTATTAATTTATTTATTCTCTAAAACCTTTAACAAAATTCAGTAGGTGAACAGGTTTATCGTTTCCTTTTGTTTCTCTATTTAAACCTGCAAAACAAAAGAAGTCCAAACATTTACTAAAGTTTCCAATCTGACTCTTTTTGTTAGACGAACAAATGAAACAGGATTTAAAAATTTAGCTCAAATACATGACATCGGAAATAATAATAAAAAATAGTCTGTTGTTCATATTCTATTTATTTTGTCGTATCAGTTTTTATTCGTTTTTCGTTATTATTATTATTATTATTATTATTATTATTATTATTATTATTATTATCATTATTATTATTATTATTATTATTATTATTATATCGCTAAAGTACTTTTGACTAATTATTTCAGAATAGATTCTGTTGGTAAGGTTTAAAAAGGGGCGGGGTTAATTGTTCAAATTCTTCATATCGTTTTGGAATAATTGTGTTGATTTTTAAAGTCCAGTTTTGTTTCTGCTGATGTTGTTGGTTTGTTTCAGATGTTTCTTTAAATATAATATTAGTTATTAATTTTATGACGATAATATAATTGATGCAAAATCATGAAGAAATCAAAACATCATTAATGAATGTTTAATAGACCAGTTAATTTTATTTTCCAAAAAAGTAACGTAATGAAAATGCAAGAAAATCAAAGTAAATCAATTACATTGAAATACATGAGATAACTTGATCAAAACTTTTTTTTTTGTTTAAATCATTTTTGTTTTAATAAAAATCAAACAGGGGTGTGTTATTCACCTTTAAAGCATTATTTATTAAATTTTATTAAAGTTAAAGCGACATTCTGAGGATCTTTAATGAGTTAAAACAGAGGGTTTTTTTAATTGTAAGATTAGTTTCTCTAAACTCACCCCAGATCTGTGGCTCATCAAAATCTTTTAATTTTAGGACATACGTGTAAAATGAAGATATCAGGAAAATGAACAGGCCGAATGTTAATTAGGGAGAGATATCAGTTAGCAGATAATAAATCACGGGGGTGTCAGAGGGGCAGGAAGGTAAATCCTGACGTCCATATATCAGTGCGGGTGAGGCGGAGGCTCTGAGACCCTGCTCCGTGTATTAAACTCTATACTATATAAATATTAGCCCATATCCCCGGAATCAGACCCTCAGGAAGCGAGCAGTTCACCGCTGACAGGGTTTACTCTATGGGAAGCCAACAGGTCCATAAATAACACAAAAAAACCCTCTGAAAGGAGTGGAACACCTTCTGACTTCACCTACAACATCTGATGCAGAAATTCATATATATATATATATATAAATATATATATATATATATATATATATATATATATATATATATATATATATATATATATATATATATATATATATATATTTATGAGTTTTTAGAAGCTTCAGAGACCTTTTAATTAAAAAGAGTAAAACGCACCAAAAATGTTATTTCAGTGTTAATAAATTAAAATGAAATAACAAATACTATGAACTTAAAAAACGAAATTGTATTGATGAATAATAATTAATAAATGATTAATCTGCAAAAAGTAGCCTACATTAAAAAAAAAACATAAATAATTTAAAATAAATCTTCATAAAAAGTTGAATGTCAATAATTAAATTTTTGTAATTTTTTCAATATTAATAAATTATTCATATAACTATAACCAACAAATTCGAGAAATGGTTTAGAAAATAGGTAATTTAAATAAGTGTTTACATCCATAATTATTTATGAATGTAAAAAAATTAAGATATTTTTGTTTTAATAATAATAATAATAATAATAATAATAATAATAATAATAATAACCCTTATTAAACATTTTGTGGCATTAAAAATACATATTTAAAAGCGTTTTTTATAACTTTACTTTTTGCATTATAACTGCTTATGAACTTATTGGCTTTCCATAGTCGCCACTTTTTAAATAAATATTGTATAATTATTGTTGTTTAATTTCACTAAATTGCTCGTTCTGATCGTAGCTAAAACATATAGTTAGTTATTATTTTATTTTTTATTATTTATAATATAAATAATATTCCCAATCATGACGTCACGCCCAAAGTTAACTTCTTCACCACTTAACAACGTTCATAAAAACCTTTAAGTTCGTTCTGAATGTGAGAAAAAACAGCTGAATTATCGAAACGTGTGAAAAATGAATGGCCTGGTGAATTTATTTGATTGGCGTGACGTCACTCAGAGGCTGTCGCTTTGAACAGAATGAGAAACACTGATTTATTATTTTTTTAATTCTCGTGTAAAGACGAGTCGCGTTTGAGCTCCACACACAAACCCACGACCCGGGGACTTTTCTCTTTCACAGAGACACAATCAGAGACACAATGAGAGCTTTTTTTGTGACTCTTCTGGGGTTTCTGCGTCTCTTTATCTGTGAGAAACGGGAAAAATGTCACAATACGCAAGGACATGGACGCGGGAAACATTTACAGTAAACACACATCCGATTTGGCTCCGAAATCATCTGTTTTCTGCTGAACTGAACATTTTGTTCGTTTTAATTTGGGCTCTTCGAGTTCCGACACAATGAGTCTGAGCACAATAAGTGTGAACATGCTTTATTCTCCATCTTTCCATCAACACATCCACCCCGAACCGAGCACACTGCGATCTGTGCAATAAAAAAACTCCACACTGCTCGAGTCTGAAGGTCAGAGGGTTTTTAGGGCGTTAGTTTCACAAACTTTAATTTATATACAAAAAAGATAAAAGAATATTAAATCAGAGTTTCTATTCTAATTTGTTGTGATGGATGAAATGAAATGGATTTATTCATAATTAAATCAAAGTTTATTATTAATTCCCGTTTAGTTCAAAGAATGAAACAATCTCTGAATGAAGAACGTTTTAAAATTCAAAGAGGTGGATGATAGGAAATGGTTTTGGTTAATTAAGCACTTTTTGGATTCTTTATTTGTGTTATTATCAGGTCAGTGATTTGAACAGGTCAGTAATATCAGGTCTGTAAGAGGAATCGTTTTAGATGAATGTTGATTTTTTTTGTTCTATTATTTTACCAGGAAAAGTTTAAATCTGATGAAATCGAATCTCAGGTCGTGATGGAAGGGAGATCGTTGTGAAAAAAGGAAAGAAAGTCAGACAGTAAATAAACTTCATGTCCCATAATTCCATGTAATCTTCATGTCCGTGCCTGATAGTGAAGGGAAAAGGAAGGAGATGGAGGTTTGATATGGACTCCTGGATGGAGATGAGGGTCACCTCGTGTTTGTTTATTTGGGCTGAGGGACGTTTTCTCTCCACATGTCTCCCCTGACTCAACAAACAGAGCGGGGACAGCCACCATCTGGAGCCATCAGCCGGGTCCTCCCCCAAAACAGGGCCACCAAATGCCAGAACATCAGCAGAACATCTTAAATCCCCAAAACACTAACGCGACGTTTCAGCTTCTGAATCATACAGAATGCAAAAGTTATTTCGTTACCAGCAGCTCAGCAAAAAGAAAATTATATCTTTATTTTCCGATAATTTTTTTATTTTAGGGCATGTTTTGGCTAATAGTTTATTATTATTATTATTATTATTATTATTATTATTATTATTATTATTATTATTATTATTATTATTAGGCTATTGTCTTTAACGAGGTAATTAAAAATGCATTTATAGTATTATTATTCATTTTTGTCATTATAATTGCTATTTTAAAAGCTTCAATGTATTTGACACATATTTATTAAATGTGTGAATATTAATAATCTGTTAAAAGAACCTTAAATAAAATGCATACAAGTAGTAATTATTATTTTTTAATAATAAAGAGAAAGACTCTGCTAATAATAATAACAATTATAATTAAATAATAATAATAATAATAATAATAATAATAATAATAATAATAATAATAATATGTTTGCTGAACTGAGCATATATTTAGTATTATTTTTAATAATTTAAAATTCGTTTGTTTAAATTTTATTTAATTCTATATAAAGATAATTTTTAAGATCTTTTTTTTGTTGTTGTACTTTTCGTCCTCCACAAACCTCGAGGATCCTGGTCTAAGTTGATCCTCTGTGGCAGCTGTAACAGCTTCCGCCCTTAAACGAAAGCTTTCCACAGGATTTTGGAGTGTGTCTCAGGGGTTGGTGGATGAGGTTTAGATCAGGCTTCTTTTGCGGGTCATTAAAGTTCCAGAAGTCGACCCGAATCAGAGCTTAAAGATCGTTAGTGTGATTAGTTTGTTGAGACTGAAGCGTCATTAAGGTCGTTCTCGTTTGAGCTCAGAACTTTATTGATGCTTAGACTTTGAGTTCTGTTGATGTTTCTTTGCTTTGAGAAACGCGACGTTCAGCAAATTCCAGGCGTGAAGGTCCAGATGGTCGAGGAGGACTCGTCTCGTCAAGAGAAACGTCTCGGGGAGGAAGGTGGAATGTCCCGAAAAACCCACAGATGAGGACAGATCTGCTTTCAGAGAGAAAAAGCAGGAGTGAAAGTCACCTCTGTTCTGCGCTCGGCTTTGTTTTAAAACGGCGCAGAAGCTTTTAGCTTTTGAAACGTATCCTCTTCCTATCAGAGCAGAAGCCCCGGGCCCGTCATCACCTGGGCCTCCGCCGCCCGCCCATTGGTCCGGCTCTGAATAGCTGGAATTCCCTTCGTGGAAAACGTGCAGAGAGGGCCGCACTGATCTCCCAAATTAATTAAGGCCTTTCTCTGACCGAGAGGGACGCCCGCTCCGCGTTACCGCCGAGGCCGGGCCGAGGTTATAAATCTGTCACTGCCGGCTTTCTTCTCCTGGATTGAGGTGCAGGAGTCGGAACGGCTTCAGTTCAGATTCCGTCCTCGTGTCCTCCGGGTCTCGCGACCACACACCTGAAAAATGTCCTCAACATATCATTAGCATATCATTAACATAACGTTGACATAGCAGTTCTTCTTTAATAATCCAGGTTTGTGTATCAGTAGTTAGTTCTCTCAGATTATCATCTCATTATGTTCCGCTTTATCCTCTATTAGGGTCGGGGGTGGGGGTGGGGGGGGGGGGGGTTCCCCATGTCCATCCAGGGGAGAACGTTTTGGGCGCTGGGCAGATACACCCAGGACAGGACGCCAATCTATCGCTGGGCACACACTCACTCACACAGACACAGGCAATTTGGAGAACTCAATTGACCTTGATCCATGTTTTTTGGACTGTGGGAGGAACCCGGAGAAAACCCAAGCGGACACGGGGAGAACATGGAAATTCCACCCAGATGGGGATTCGAACCTGGAATCTCCACTGAGAGGAGAACATGCTAAACATGATGCCACCATGCCGCCCAAAACCTACAACCAATAAGATTCATTAAAAATAAAAGACTTGACTTCAGCTGAAGAGATGTTCACTTTTCGTTTTTTGTTAATGTTAAATGAACGAGTGGTTCTGTGAGTTGAGAAAGGCCACGCCCCTCACATTAGGGTGTAGGGTGGCCGCAGTGTGCCGCCTGCTCTGGGTTTTTCCATAATGAAGGGAAGCCGTTAAGTTTTCTAAATATCTAAATATCTCAGCAATACTCTGTACTATCCCGTCAATACCTCATGAATATGTAATGAATATCACAAATATCCATAGATATTACATCATCCAATTATCTCATGAGATATAACAATCCCACCCACTGTCACCCCACTAAGACCCCACTGCCACCTCAATGACTCCTCACCAAGACCCCACCAAGACCCCACTGACACCCCAATAACTCCTCACTGAGACCCCACTAAGACCCCACTGACACCCCAATAACGCCTCACTGAGACCCCACTAAGATCCCAATGACACCCCACTGCCACCCCAAAGACTCCTCACCAAGACCTCACTGAAACCCCACTGAATCCCCACTGACACCCTACTAACTCCCCACTGACACCCCACTGCCACCTCAATGACTCCTCACCAAGACCCCACTCAGACCCCACTGACACCCCAATAACTCCTCACTGACACCCCACTAAGATCCCAATGACACCCCACTGCCACCCCAAAGACTCCTCACCAAGACCTAACTGAAACCCCACTGAATCCCCACTAAATTCTCACTGACACCCTATTGGATCCCCACTTACACCCCAGTGACACCCCACTAACTTCCAACTGATACTAATACCCCGCTGAGACCCCCACTCACACCCCACTGACTTCAGTGATGTCCCACCAACTATTCCACAAACATCCACCCAACCTCAAAGAGGTTCCATCCAACAGCTCCCAAAAATTGGCAGAACCACCCCCACCCCCCACCATAACCCCGCCCCCCTCACTCCGTCACGTCTGTGCTCAGTGAATGACTGAATGATTGTCTTTATGAATGAATGAGTGGAT
>JAFMOC010000447.1:267500-272500 GCA_019802505.1 Corydoras sp. C115
AATTAAAACACGGCGACGCCCTTCAATGATCAACGTCACGACGGTAACGACGTGCATAGTCACATGATTCTGCAACAGTTTAGGGAAGCACATTTCCTGCACGAGGATGACGTGCGTTTTGCACGACACTTGCTTCGATGGTTCTTCAACGATGGTTTAAACGACTAAAAAAAAAAAAAAACAATAAAATTGAAAAATTTTATTTACATTTGCGTTCAGTCGACCGGCGCGAGCGCGGACCCACGTTGGTAACGTCAGGGGACCTGGGATTTGAACCCACAGCCTTCCGATTGACGCTGAGCTGTAAGAAAATTAAAAGCTAGGTTAATATTTAATTGGCTCGGATTTACGAATTCCCGACGACCTGACGAGCCGATGTGCAGCTGATCCGCTATTGGCCAACGGGTTGATGATGCTCGCAGGTGGTTCGTCATCGGGTCGCACTTCGTCTTGACGGGCGACCGCGCCATACGGGTTCCATCGTGAGTGGCGGCGCCCGCGGCTAACCACCAGTTATCAAGTGAGTCAGTACCCCCCCCCCAAAAAAAAAAAAAAAAAAAAAAAACACCCGATGGAGGTGTTGCTCAAGTGGCCTTTGTTCGGCAGCTGTGGCGGGCGTCTCTGGCGGGCGTCTCTGGCGGGCGTCTCAGGCGGGCGTCGGTACATGCCCCCCCCGCCGGAGCGCGTGTGTTGGAACACGCGGAGCGCCCCGGATTCGTTTCAGGTGCGCGAGGATTTACGGCGCTCTTCCCGTCACGCAGAGGCAGACTTGGCAGCGGGACGCGTGTTGCCGCCGTGCCAAAGCCAATAAAAAGCGCCGGCGAAGTGCGCGGTCGGCCCGCCCGCCCCATCCGCGCCGCTGGCCGGGCGCCACATACCCGCCGGGTCGAGCGTCCCCGCAGCGGCGGGCGGGCCGCGTCATCACCGCCACGACGGGACAATGGCACGGATAATCCCGACTAACACCCCGGCCTTAAAACCGCCGCGTAAGCGTTATTTCACCACCGTTCTCTGTAAACGCCGTTCTGTGGCTCGCCGCCGTTCTGCGTTACCCCCGGGGGGGGCTGTCGGGGGGGGGGGGGGGGGGGGGGTGTCTGGTCTTCGATTGCACCCGGCATTGATTTTGGGAAGCTTAACGTTTTGGGGCGTCCTCGTCCCCGCTGCCGAGACGTTGCAGGTGTGACGCGGTGAGTCCGGGCGGCGTCCTCGGAATCGGCGTTCTGGTGGAGGAGCGTCGTGTCTTTGATCTGCCTCCAAGAAAAGTAAATCGAGTTTAGCATGTTCTTCCTCTCAGCACTGGGTCGATCCAGGGTTAGGGTTATGTGGAATGTGGGTGTGGGTGGGTGTTTGCATGTCCTCCATGTGTCTGCATGGCTTTCCTCCGGGTTCTCCGGTTTCCCCCGCAGTCCAAACATATGAATTCAAGGTGAAGTGAATGCTCTAAATTTCCCATTTAGAGTGTGTGTGTCTGTGTGAGAGGAGTAAGCGGACGATAATGAGATGAGAGTGAATCGTTCCAGGGGAGAACGTTTCGGGCGCTGGGCAGATACACCCAGAACAGGGGGGCAATCTATCACTGGACACACACTCACTCACACACACACTCTATATGGGGCAATTTGGAGAATTCAAATGACCTTGATCAATGTCTTTTGGACTGTGGGAGGAAACCGGAGAACCCGGAGGAAACTCACGCGGACACGGGGAGGACATGGAAACTGCACCCAGATTGGGATTCGAACCGGGAATCCCCCAGCGCTGAGAGGAGAACATGCTAAACCACTAAGCCACCGTACATAAAAGGATTTGCCGTTTGTTCCTGTGTATTTTCGGGGTGTGATGCTCACAATCGCAGTTCTAATTCATCCTAAAGACGGTCGGCCGGTTACCTTTGTCCCTACCGTCGCTTCGTGAGCTGTGCGTTCGTGCTGGAACCGTGAACGAGGCCTTCCCCAAACTGTTTTCACTAAAGCACACTGTAGTCACCCCCCCCTCCCCCTAGCTGGTTGATTAAACCCCGCCCCCTCAGACCGAGGCGTCCGAATATTGTTTTTTTTTTTTTTACGGTTCTGCGAGAGGCTCTGCGAGAGGCGTGCGCCCGCTCTGAGGGGGTTTGGAACCGGAGTCGTGTTTAATGAGAGGAGCTGAGACGTCTCGGCTGAGGTGCGCTTCGGGGTTCTGATTCGTACCAGGAGCGCGGGCCTTTATATTTGTTTGAGGAATGCGCGCCGCCTCCTCCACGCCGAGGTCAACCGGTGCGACCACTCCGGGGCCCGGACACGGATTTTAGGGCTTGTCCCGTCACAACAGAGCAGCGTTTGCACTTTTGCAGGTTCTCCCATCCTCATTCCCGCGTCTCCCGCCGCCGACCAGACGACACCCCGGTTCTCCGTGATTCTTGTCTCCTCGTGAGGGCGATCACATGACCTCGCCGCCTCATCCCGAGACGCCGCCGCCGCCGTCGCCGCCGCCACGGCGAGGTCATGTGATGGCGGCAGCTGACGGACATTTGTAATAAATTCCTCGTGTCCTGACAACGCCGAGGGTGGGATTTTCCGCGGGCTTAGCCGGAGTGCCGCCCCCCCCCCCCCCCCCCCGTCTCATGAGTTTAGCATTACAGCGCGGCTGGACCGCGGCCCAGGACGCCGCTCCAGAACCCGCCCGCACGCCGCCCATCTGTCCTGCATTGGGGACGGCGGTCCGCCGCGCGTCGCAGTTCGTTTTCACGTTTATTTAACGCGCGGCGGCCTGGGCGTGCGCCGCCTCGCCGCCGCGGCGTTCCGTCAGACCTCACCGCCGTCACACGTGTCTGCAGGTCCACAAAACCCCAAACGCGACGTTTACTGACGTCCATCGACTAAAACAACGAGCTGACGTCCAAACGCCGGCGCGCTGTGTGTCGCCACCTGCGGAGGGCGTGGCAGAAAGCGGCGGGGGTGGGGGTGGGGGTGGTGGAGGTGGGGGGGGGTGGTGGGTGCATTCTTGACGGCTGGCCGTGTGCCATCGCATTCCCTCGCTTGTGGTTTGTTTATTCAGCGTTTTGTGTCGTAAATGTTCGTATGGAGCTCCTACACGCCGCAGAGGAACCAATGAGAAGACACGGAGGAACCAATGAGAAGGCGTGGAGGAACCAATGAGAAGGCACGGAGGAACCAATGAGAAGGTGCGGAGGAACCAATGAGAAGGCGTGCGGAGGAACCAATGAGAAGGCGTGGAGGAACCAATGAGAAGGCGTGGAGGAACCAATGAGAAGACACGGAGGAACCAATGAGAAGGCGTGGAGGAACCAATGAGAAGGCGCGGAGGAACCAATGAGAAGGCACGGAGGAACCAATGAGAAGGTGCGGAGGAACCAATGAGAAGGCATGGAGGAACCAATGAGAAGGTGCGGAGGAACCAATGAGAAGGTGCGGAGGAACCAATGAGAAGGCGTGGAGAAACCAATGAGAAGGCGTGGAGGAACCAATGAGAAGGCATGGAGGAACCAATCAGAAGGTGCGGAGGAACCAATGAGAAGGTGCGGAGGAACCAATGAGAAGGTGCGGAGGAACCAATGAGAAGGCGTGGAGGAACCAATGAGAAGGCGTGGAGGAACCAATGAGAAGGTGTGGAGGAACCAATGAGAAGGCATGGAGGAACCAATGAGAAGGCGGGAGGAACCAATGAGAAGGCGTGGAGGAACCAATGAGAAGGCGCGGAGGAACCAATGAGAAGGCGCGGAGGAACCAATGAGAAGGTGCGGAGGAACCAATGAGAAGGCGCGAAGGAACCAATGAGAAGGCACGGAGAAACCAATGAGAAGGCGCGGAGGAACCAATGAGAAGGTGCGGAGGATCCAATGAGAAGGCGCGAGGAACCAATGAGAAGGCACGGAGGAACCAATGAGAAGGCACAGAGGAACCAATGAGAAGGCACGGAGGAACCAATGAGAAGGTGCGGAGGAACCAATGAGAAGGCGCGAAGGAACCAATGAGAAGGTGCGGAGGAACCAATGAGAAGGCGCGAAGGAACCAATGAGAAGGCACGGAGGAACCAATGAGAAGGCACGGAGGAACCAATGAGAAGGCACGGAGGAACCAATGAGAAGGCACGGAGGAACCAATGAGAAGGCACTGAGGAACCAATGAGAAGGCACAGAGGAACCAATGAGAAGGCACGGAGGAACCAATGAGAAGGCACGGAGGAACCAATGAGAAGGCTTGGAGGAACCAATGAGAAGGCGTGGAGGAACCAATGAGAAGGCGCGGAGGAACCAATGAGAAGGCGTGGAGAAACCAATGAGAAGGCGTGGAGGAACCAATGAGAAGGTGCGGAGGAAACCAATGAGAAGGCATGGAGGAACCAATGAAAAGGCGTGGAGGAACCAATGAGAAGGCGTGGAGGAACCAATGGGGGCCGGTGGTCATCACCGTCGGGGGGGCGGTGTGGGTTCTACAGGAAGCTGTCAGAGGGGCAGAGCGTCTTCATGTTAAAGGTCCTGACCTTCAGGGTTCTCCAACTTGACCTTACACTGCCATCTGGGTTCCATCACAGACACCCAGTCCAGCTGCTTCTGTGTGTGTGTGTGTGTGTGTGTGAGTGTGTGTGAGTGTGTGTGAGTGTGTGTGTGTGTGTGTGTGTGTGTGTGTGTGTGTGTGTGTGTGTGTGTGTGTGTGTGTTGGAGTTGCCACTAGGGCGGCACGGTGGCATGGAGTTTTGCATGTTCTCCTCTCTGCGTCGGGGATCCAGGTTCAAATCTCAATCTGGGTGGAGTTTGCATGTTCTCCCCGTGTCCATGTGAGTCTCCTCCAGCTTCTCTGATTTCCACCCACAGTCCAAAAAAATATGGATTCAAGGTGAACTGAATGCTCTAAATTGCCCCTTTCATTTCCTGTGTGATGAGCCACGTCGTGCCGTCACCCGGCCGGGGTTCAGGTGGTCGATCGGCTGAGCCGCGTCATGCCGTCACCTGGCCGGGGTTCAGGTGGTCGATCGGGCGGGTCATGCCGTCACCCGGCCGG
>JAFMOC010000447.1:277500-285000 GCA_019802505.1 Corydoras sp. C115
ATAGCGGGCGTTGAACGCCCCACGGGAAATCCCGGCGCACTCGAACGCAGCACGGGCGTTTACCGGCGTGGCTGGGTTTTTCCGTATGATCGATGACATCATCGATCGGCCGGTGCGGTGGACGCAGCCGTCGCGGGGCGATGAGAGCGGCCGCGGTGCGGGCGGGGCGAGGAGAGAGGAGCGCACCCTGGAGGACTCGCCCCGCCACTGCGGCCGAGCAAGGAATCATAAATCACGACTCTGTAAACAATTGTGACGTGCAGTCTGATCTCAACCTGTGATTAGAGTCGACCTGCAGGACTGAAACATGAGTCACACTGCGCGTGTGTGTGTGTGTGTGTGTGTGTGTGTGTGTGTGTGTGTGTGCGCGTGCGTGTGTGTGTGTGTGCGTGCGGTAATGTCAACCATAGATAAAAAAACAAGTCAATTTTTCATTTATTCATTACTTTTTATATAATCCTCTATTAGGGTCGCGCGGGGGGGGGGGGTGTTCCCCATGTCCATCCAGGGGAGAACGTTTCGGGCGCTGGGCAGATACACCCAGGACAGGACGCCAATCTATCGCTGGACACACACTCACTCACACACACACACACACTCTATATGGGGCAATTTGGAGAACTCAATTGACCTTGATCCATGTTTTTGGACTGTGGGAGGAAATCGGAGAACCCGGAGGAAACCCGCGCGGACACGACATGGAAACTCCACCCAGATTGGGATTCGAACCTGGAATCCCCCAGCGCCGAGAAGAGAACATGCTAAACCACCAAGCCACATATTCATTCTATTGGTTCCATTGATGTTCTTCTTTATTAAGTCCATCCATCCATTATCTTCCGCTTTGTCCTCTATTAGGGTCGTGGCGGGGGGGGGGAGGGGTTCCCCATGCCCATCCACATCCCATCTGCGCTGGGCAGATACGCCCAGGACAGGACGCTCGACACACACTCACTCACACAGACACACTCTATATGGGGCAATTTGGAGAACTTAATTGACCTTGATCCATGTTTTTGGACTGTGGGAGGAAACCAGAGAACCCGGAGGAAACCCACACGGACACGGGGAGAACATGGAAACTCCACCCAGATGGGGACTTGAACCAGGAATCCCCAGCACTGAGAGGAGAACATGCTAAACCACTAAGCCAGCGTGCCTTCCTTTATTAAGTTCTAAGTCAAAATCAAAATGTTAAGATCTCACTGACCTTTGACCCCAATCCCATATAACGCACAGCAGCGTTATGCTCGGACCGGCCACTAGAGGTCCTCAATCCCGTCCTCAATCCCGTCCTCAATCCCGTCCTCAATCCCGTCCTCAATCCCGTCCTCAATCCCGTTGTCCCTGCCGATCAGAGTTACCTGGTTAATTAATGAACTGTGAGGAACGTTTCGAGAACGTGACCTGGATCGTGCTTTGACCTGAACCTCGCCGAGTGCCGGGATAGGCCTGAGCGGCCGTTGTTCTAACCAGCGTTCTGGACGTGTTCCTCAAACCTCCAGCCGCCTCGCGCCGTGTTATCAGGACTCTCAGTGCAGGATGGAGGACGTTGAGCGGCGGGGCACCGATGAGCGCCGCATCACGCCGTTATTAATCGCGCCGGTCGTGATCCAGGAACCCAGCGTCCATTAATCACGCCGTCTCTGTGTTTGGGGGGGGCGGGTTCTCTTTGGGTTCTCTTTGTTGTCTCCGTCCTGCCTTATCTCTGTAATCCCTGCTCATCCTCTTCCTGTCCTCCCTCCCTCCTGAAGACAGACGAGGTGAGGCTCCTCAAGGGGCCACGCTCACACTTGTGGAACGCAGGTGGAACCGAGTCTCATGGTGGTTCTGGATCTCCTGTACTGGGAGTCTCATGGTGGTTCTGGATCTCCTGTACTGGGAGTCTCATGGTGGTTCTGGATCTCCTGTACTGGGACACACTGGGTCACAGTCTCATGGTGGTTCTGGATCTCCTGTACTGGGAGTCTCATGGTGGTTCTGGATCTCCTGTCCGGACCTTCGGTCTTCAAACTGTGGAGGCTTCAAAGGTCTGACCTCAACCCCGTTTATGACCTTGTGGGATGAAACAGAACAGCGATTATGAGCCAGACCCTCTCACCCAACATCAGTGTCTGACCTCAGATGAGCTCCTTTGGATGAAAGGCCAGATGTTTCCACAGACACGCTCCAAAACTCCATCCAAAAAACGTCTAGAACGTCTTTCCAGAAGACTGAAAGCTGTTGAGGATCAATGAAGGTCTGGGGTGTTCTGTTCCCAATTACGGTGGCTTAGTGTTTAACATGTTCTCCTCTCAGCGCTGGGGATTCCCGGTTCGAATCCCAGTCTGGGTGGAGTTTCCATGTTCTCGCCGTGGGTTTTCTCCGGGTTCTCCAGTTTCCTCCCACAGTCCAAAAACATGGATCAAGGTCTATTGAGTTCTTCAAATTGCCCCATATAGATTGTGTCTGTGTGAGTAAGTGTGTGTCCAGTGATAGATTGGTCCTGTCCTCAACGTTCTCCCCTGGATGGGCATGGGGAACCCCCCATGACCCAAGTAGGGGATTAAGCAGAAGATAATGGATGGATGGATGGACCTCTTGACGTTGCTTTATTTGTAGCAGGTGGTTGCTCGTGTGTTGAGGACAGAGAAGCTACAGAAGGTCCGTTGGAGAGGAGCAGGTTGGAGGTTAAAGTCCTTTGACCTTCAGACGTCCACCCCTGAGCCCCACACCACGTTCTAAAGTTCTAAATACCTCTTGAAATGGATTCGCTGTGGATGAGGACGTCTGCCAAGCGGCCGAACGAAATGTAAACCCCGCTGTCCATCTCTCTGCAGGTCTCGATCTCCCCGTCGTCCCGTCCTCCGTCCAGCTGCCGGGTGCTAATGAGCGGAGGCTTCTCCATCCCGCACCCCTCACTCATCGCCCCGGCCCCCAGATCACAGCCCGTCCCGCCCCGTTCCCACTGACCTGACGCTCGGCAGCTGCTCCCGGATCTCCAGAGATCCCGAAAGAAGACCTCCAGCCAAAACTGGACCCTCCGTTCACCCAAACATCTCCCTCCGTTTCCTCGCCGGGGTTCCGCCGTCGGACGGAATACCATTCCTGGCGAATGATACGGGATGGGTATCGGCTATCGCCGCACGCCGGGGTCAGGACGCTGTCGGGGGGGTTTGGTCCAGGTGGAGATCCTCAAGGATGCTTGTTTTGCATTTCACCAACAGGTGGCTCCTGTTCCCAGCTGCCGCGGGGCCCCAAAGAACCCGTCTGGGTCACGGGGACGTGGCATGTTCTTAAAAATCAAAGGGAAGCGATTAAATCGACTCGTCCGACCCGATGGACACGGCTTCCGCGGAACCCCAGCACCGAGCTGAATTCAACCAGGGTTGTTCTCTAAGAACACCGGGCAGAAGAGTGTAGGGTTCCACCCCTAAGTGTGAAGACAAGGGTGCTTCTTGTGGACATTTTAGGGTCAGGGAATTGGTTAGTCCAAAGGTGGTCCATCTCACGATACAAAGATGTGTTTCCAGCTTCTGTAGCATCTGTGCTTGATGTAACGCCAGGGAAGGAAAGAACTCATGACTGGGTCGCACCGCTGGGAGTGATGGGACAAGATGTCCACCCGTCCCTCCCGACCCCACCCCCGAGGGTACCATCAGGTTTTCTCTCTGAGGGTTCCATCATCTGGGTCTAAAGCAGCGATGTTCCGGTTGTTGGGCTGAACTCTTTAACTCGTTGCGCCCCCCCCGTCTCTCAGGCCTCGGGCGTGTGTGCTCGTCCTTTCAGGTTTCAGTTATTTAAAGATTAAAACTTAAACGCGTTGGGATGGTGCGCCCCGCCGGCCTGATGACGAACGCCGTCCGCATTGTCCTCGTCATAAAAGCGAATAAACTGGAAGCGCTCGATAAAGGCGACGTGTCTGCGTCGCGTTCCGTCCGGCTACATTATTCATGACGCTTTAATCCGAACGATCTTTAGTCCGCGTTTAGGTTCCGGGCCCCGGCGCGTGGGGCGAGCATCGGGGGGCGATCACGGGAGCGGCGTGTTGTGCACCTGTTCACCGCGCAACAAAGGCGGCAACTGAAATACGCGGGAACGCGAGCGCCTGCGAGTTACAGCGCTGTAAAGAAAACACCTGCGGGGCTGTTTGGGTTCAGCCTCGAGCGACGCGCTGCGTTTCATACTATAAAAATTTTTATTTATTTATAAAATATACAAACGTGCCGTTAGCCTCAAACTCTGACACCGTCCTAAGACTTAATTCGGTAAAATTGACCAGCACAGAGCCGATGTTACACCTCTGTGGAATGAATTAGAACCCTGACTGTGAGGCTTTTTTTACATTTATTAATGTTTTTTTTTTTTTTTTTGAGTTCCTTACGGGCGGCATGGTGGCTTAGTGGTTTAGCATGTTCTCCTCTCAGCGCTGGGGATTCCTGGTTTGAATCCCCATCTGGGTGGAGTTTGCATGTTCTCCCCGTGTCCACGTGGGTTTCCTCCGGGTTCCTCCCACAGTCCAAAAACATGGATCAAGGTCAATTGAGTTCTCCAAATTGCCCCATATAGAGTGTCTGTGTGTGTGAGTGTGTGCCCAGTGATAGATTGCCCCCCTGTCCTGGGTGTATCTGCCAGCGCCCGAAACGTTCTCCCCTGGATGGGCATGGGGAGTGGAAGATAATGGACACTGCGTTAGAAATTAAGAGTTAGAGAGTTAAAAACATTTCAACTTTTTTAAGTATAATAGTACCGATTAGTTTATCGCCATAATATCGTCACGTCAGGACCGCATAACACCCGGATTAATGCGCCGCCCGCTGGTGAACTGCTAATGAACCGATCAATCGATTTTTAAAATAATTTTAAAATACATTACAGCGTTTTTACGTTTTAAAATCTTATAAAACTACAACATTTTATTGCTCGTAGTTTAATTCCGCGTTTGATGCTCAGCTGAACTTTACACATCAAACAAACCGAACATCTGAACCGAAACAGCGCGTATGATTCACCAAAAAGAATCACTTGAAGTAAATGACTCATTAGCGAGCGAGAAAAAAAAAAACCCGAAATACCGACGTGTTTACACGAAAATCGTCTCCAAAAACGAAAGTGAAATCGAATTGTTCGTCGTCTTTGTGCTTCGTAAAAAAATATTTTACATAATTCAAAGAAACAGCGACAATTCAAACGTTTCACGGACTACATTCTGTCGCGGATGTACGGATTATAGTCGAACATCGTTTGGAATAAAACTTTAACTCAGTTATTTAACGAATATATTTTTTATTATGTTGCAATAAAGCAATAAATTTAATTAATTAAAGGTAATTAAGGTGATCTATTCTGTTTACTGTACTTTACACACAGAGGAATTAGTTTTACACGTTTAATCCATGTGTGCAGTGACACACACACACACACACACACACATTACACGTTTAATCCATGTGTGCAGTGACACACACACACACACACACACACACACTCAGTGAAGTGAGCACATGTGCCCGGCGCGGTGGGCAGCCTTGTATGGGGGGCAATTGAGGTTAGGTGCCTTGCTCAAGGGCACTTCAGCCGCAGTTCTTGATGGGAGCGGGAATCGAACCGGGGACCTTCAGGTTGAAACGTTTGGTGGTGTGTGTCAGTGTGATTATATCTGCACACTGCGCCCCTTTGTGATAGAATAACAGTAACAGAACTTTAATTTCCATCTGTCCATTATCTTCCGCTTTATCCTCTATTAGGGTCGCGCGTGCGCGTGCGCGTGCGCGTGCGCGTGTGTGTGTGTGTGTGTGTGTGTGTGTGGGGGGGTATTATTTATAATTTATAATCAATACATGACATGATGATCGGGTGAGTGATGGGTTTGCTTCCTCTGTTAATTAAACCATAATAATAATAATAATAATAATAAATAAATGGGAGTGGTAGCTCAGTGTTCAGGGTGTTGGGTTATTAATCTGAAGGTTGGAGGTTCAAATCCCAGGTCCCCTGAAGTTACCAGTGTGGGTCCTTGAGCGAGACCCTTAACCCTCATGGCTCCAGGGATGTTGAGATGAACCCTGTGCTCACCTTGTAAGTCACTTTGGATAAAAGCGTCCAATAAATGACCAAATGGAAATGTAATAATAATAATAATAATAAAAATAAAAAATAAACAGAGCCAAAGCCCAAATAACAGATATCAAGTCGTTCCTTGAGGACTAACTCCGCCTCGTTTCCTCCTCGTTCTTATCTGGCCTCGTATCTTGCGTCTCATCCCTCACCTGTTGATAAAAGACGTCCTCACTGGAAACCTGACTCCTGTCATCACCTGTCTGAGGCTTGTGCCGCTCCGCTCTGACGTGATGAAGATATTTATAGAGCTCTCTCAATTCTCTCTCTCTCTTTCTCTCTCTCTCTCTGTCTCTCTGTCTCTTCTGTCCTTGCTGTTTGCGGTACCTCCTTCACCCCGCTCTCAGTCACCCTCGACTTCCTCTCACACTTTAAAATGTGACGAAATGATGAGAGCAGTTGGTTCCCGGGAACAATGGTGTGGATGGAGGAGTGCGGTGGACGTCGTCCTCCACCTGTCTGTTTATTCTCCACCGTGCATTTGTCTCCCGAGGACACCCAAGAAAATACCTTCGGGAAATTTGGGTTTATTGGTTGGGACTCAGTGGTTTAGCACGTTCGCCTCTCAGCGCTGGGGATTCCCGGTTCGAATCCCAATCTGGGTGGGGTTTCCATGTGCTCCCTGTGTCCGCGTGGGTGTCCTCCGGGTTCTCCGGTTTCCTCCCACAGTCCAAAAACATGGTTCAAGTCAATTGAGTTCTCCAAATTTCCCCATATAGAGTGTGTGTGTGTGTGTGTGTGTGAGAGTGTGTGTCCAGTGATAGATTGCCCCCCTGTCCTGGCTGTATCTGCCCAGCGCCCGAAACGTTCTCCCCTGGATGGGCATGGGGAACCCCCCCCGCCCCCTGCGACCCTAATATAGGATAAAGCGAAGGTTAAGATAATGATAATGAATGGGCGGGACCCGTCTGGATGTCCGTCCCATGAATCTGAGGTGTGTGCAAACTTTCGGTCTGGGAAGCTGGCAGCTCGGGAACCTCCCCATGCCACATTCTGCCCCCGGGCTGACAGATGGTGTAAGAAGACGAATGACGTGGTGTTGCCGTGTGAGGTTCCAAACGCGAGCTGTGATTAATACGAGGATCATGTTGCCAGTTTGGGTTGTAACTCGTCTCCGTTCTCTCGTCCAGAGCCTGGGGGGTCCCCAACTCGCTCGGGGGGGTGAAACTGACAGAACTGAAGAATGGCCCTGCTGCAGACCACCATCATTTACACGCCTTTCGGTTTTCGATTCGTGTCTCACCTGCAGGATCTCACTCCCGTCCCCCCCGTCCCCCCCCCGTCCCCCCGGGACGCGTCTCATCCTTTTTTTTATCTTTCCTCCCCTGCGACGGGGAGGAAGTCGCCGTCGGCGGAGGGACGGGAAGAGCGAGACCCGGGGCCTGCTTTGTTTTGTCTGGCGTT
>JAFMOC010000447.1:287500-302500 GCA_019802505.1 Corydoras sp. C115
TCAGGGTTCTAGAATATGGCTGTTCCACAGGTGCTCTTCCTAATGCCAACCCACCCCCCCCCCAAAAAAAGCAAAAAAAAAAAAAAGCTCACCACCTGTTACATGGATTAAACCCCCCCCCCACCCCCCCCCCCCCATACCCCAGGGATTTACAGTAGACAAAACTCCTCCACATGTTGATGGTTCTTCACTTTCTTCACTGTAGCTCTGGAAGCGAGCGGGTTCTGAGACGGTCCTGCAGGTTTGTAGTTCTGCGGTTGCTTTCTGTAGTCCAGTTAGTGCACTTTGGTATGTTCTCTGATGATCAGGATCATCGTGGTGGATGGTGCTTTCGTACTGCAGTAACACTGACGTGATCATGATGGTGATGATGATGATGATGATGGTGGTGCAGCACACACATGCGCACACACACACACACACACACACACACACACGCGAGCGTTTGCTGCAGTATGGGGTCTCAGATCCATTCGGTCCTGCAGCTCTCTGCTGGGCTCTCAGCTGTCCCTCGCCTCACTCTGAGATAACGTAATGAAGAGTGATGAGGGGGCATTGAGGAACCGCGTCCACCCCGCAGAGACGTCGCCGAGGGCATCGCCTTCCAGACCCGCTCGTCTGAAGGTCGCGTCTTTATCTGACTCTCCCAGCTCGCGCTTTATCAGCAACTTAAAAGCTCCTGATGGTCCGAACTGTCAGGAGGAGGCGGACGTGACCTCCACAGAACGTCCACAGGAACGTCAGCGGGAGCATCCAAAGGAATGTCCATGGGAACTTCCACAAAACATCCACGGGAATGTCACCAGGAGTGTCCACAGAAGTGTCCACTGGAGCATGGACAGGAGTGTGCTCAGGAGCGTCCACAGAAGTGTCCACTGGAGCATGGACAGGAGTATGCACAGGAACATCCCCAGGAGTGTCCACAGGAGCATCCACAGAAGTGTTCACTGGAGCATGCAGAGGAACGTCCCTGGGAGTGTCCACAGAAGTGTCCACAGGAGTTGTCCACAGAAGTGTTCACAGGAATGTCCCCGGGAGCGTCCACCACCCGGTGCACAGTGGGGTTTTCATAGATCTGGGTTCAGACTCTAGCGTGTGTATGGTACGTTGTTGGCAGGAGACCGTACGGCGTTTTGAGGTCCCGGCGTAAGTGGTTGTTGTTTAATCTGATGGTTCGGTGTGCGATGCGGATTGAGTCCGAGTCTGAGACGTTATCTCGCCGTTATTAATGACTTTCTCTTTCTCTGCTATCGGCTCTTCTCCGAACGTCAGCGCTATCAGCGGCGTCTGCGCTTCGTCTCCCGGGCGGGTGGGGGGGCTTGAGGGGCGCTGGACGGGCACTTTTGGGAATCGGACGGATGCGCGGTGCCGTTTGTGGAATCAAAAGCAGGTGTGCGAGCCGAGTCTCAGAATGGAGGTCCGGGTGGCGTGAGACGGTCCAGTGGGCGTGCGCGATGCTGCGGTATGACTAACGCAGGCGAGAGCCAGCGACAAAGCGAGATCACGCTGCTCTTTGAAGTGCACCATGGGAACGCCAGCGAGGACGATGAGTGGACCGAGACGAGGCGAGACGACCAGCGGGCGGAGAGCGTCCAGCTCCACCTTAATCACTCGGGTTCCAACAAGTTCTGCCCTAATTAATTACAGACTTTAATTTCAAAAATTGTCCTATTGGGGTTTAACCAGAGGAACTGCACCAAGGTTCCAACTCAGTCCTATCCCGTCACAGTTCCTCGCAGTGGCCCGCGCTCTCATTTTCCGAAACTCAAGAGCTTCTGGGTTATTTCTAGGTCATCTGTGTGGTGTTTGCATGTTCTCCCGATGTCCGTGTTGGCTTTGTAACGATGAGGTCATTGACGTCTTGATGAATTTACAAATACAGCAAGCGGGTGAGCGGGGCCTGGTGTTCCACCGTGTTCCACCATGTGGAAGGTTTTATTTAACGTTCCGTGCGCCGTAACTGTGTACAGAAGTTAATCTGCGTCCCGTAAACAGGACGGGACGGTACCGGCGGGTTCCCTCTGCGCGAGCCCATTCTCTCGACTCCCTCTGAAAGCTTCGCCGGCCGTCCCCTTCGCCGCCGGCGGGGAACTCGTCCTTTCAGACGGGGATCCGTCGCCGTAATCCGGCCTGACAGCGGAATCTGATTTTTTAAGACGCCTCTCGCTGAGGCGGCCCCGCCCTTCTGTAAGTAACGGGAGCTTACGCATAATCTTCCGTTTGTTCGGCCTTTCGTCACCTCCATCCAGCTGCAGATAAAAGACGTAGGAGTTTGGCAGGTTCTCAGACTTCGGTTCCATCTCCTCTTTTAGGATTCTATTAATGCCGTAGCTGGCTCCGCCCCCCTCACCTACCCACGTACGTGCTGCTGCTACATGTACCTGCTTTTTACAGCGTTAAGTAGCTGCTTTCCCATCCACTCACGCTGTAATCTCCAGCTGAACCAGGTGGACGGATGCCAGCGACGTATTTACGCGCGATGAGACCCGTGATTAGTACCGGGACTCTAGAACCCGCAGTCAGGAACCAATGATGAGCAGGAAATCGGTACAGGTGTTTAAACCGCAAAGTCAAAACGCTTCCTTCAGGACTGGTTTATTATTTTATTTGTTCGTTTTATTGACTATTCACCTGCGCTCTACCAACTGGTGGTTCCAAAGTTGGGTAGAAGACGGATAATCTGGAGGTTGGCCCCGTCTCCTGGGTTCTAGTAAGAGGGACAATCGATACAGTTGTGCTATTTTCATTGTGGGAACCGTTCGGGGAAGACCCTTTAGGTTCCGAGCGTAAAATAATAAATAAAAGGTTTTGCGTTTTGAGTCCGAATCGTTTGGAGGGAGTTGCTTTAGCAGGAAACGAGCGCCTCGTTCCTCCTAGTAATTAGGAGACGCGCAGAGAGCTGCACTTAGCGTAACCATCACCTGCCGCGGACGCCGCCGGTGGTCTCCGTTCGGCGCCTTCAGGTGTTCGAACCTCCTCGGGCCTCCCGCCGTGAGTCGGGTCTCTAGGCTGCCGTCGCCTCCTTCCAACTTCCTCGCGCGTCCACTGCGCCACCATGAGAACCCGGGGAGGAGGTGGGGGGGGGCATTGTTTCGGTTGTGAACATGTTCTCGCTGCAGGTGCTCGTTCTCACTCGCCCGCCGTGAGGGGACACTGTCAGGACGCTGCTGGAGCGTTAGAACACCGACGTCTTACAACCCATAACACACGCTCAGAGACAGAGAGGACAGGTCATACAGTTCCAAACCCAGATCATTTGTCAGTCTGTCTGTCTCTCTGCTTGTCTCTCAATCTCCCTTACGGTCTGTCCCTCCCTCCGTCTGTCTCTCTCTCTCTCTGACTGTCTCTCTCTCAATTCAATTCAATTTGCTTTATTGACATGACAAAGGGTGGCTTAGTGGTTTGGCATGTTCTCCTCTCAGCGCTGGAGATTCCCGGTTCGAATCCCCATCTGGGTGGAGTTTCCATGTTCTCCCCGTGTCTGCGTGGGTTTCCTCCGGGTTCTCCGGATTCCTCCCACAGTCCAAAAAAACATGGATCAAGGTCAATTGAGTTCTCCATATTGCCCCATATAGAGTGTGAGTGAGTGTGTACCCAGCAATGGATTGACGTCCTGTCCTGGGTGTATCTGCCCAGCGCCCGAAACGTTCCTCCCATGGGGAACCCCCATCCCCCGGGCCCCTAATATAGGATAAAGCGGAAGATAATGGATGTGTGTGTGTGTGTGTGTGTGTGTGTATGTATATATATATATATATATATATATATATATATATATATATATATATATATATATATATATATATATATATATATATATATATATATATATATATATATATATATATATTTCTCTCTCTCTCTCTCTCTCTCGTTCTATCAGTCACCTGATGCAGAACCTCCTCCTGTAGAAGCGTGGTGTGAGATGTTGTCATGTTTTCCAGCTCTGCTTTAATCTCTTTCTTCTTTCAGAACATTAAACATCAACTCAGATCCTGCTGCTACAAACCACACACCAGCTGTGTGTGTGTGTGTGTGTGTGTGTGTGTGTGTGTGTGTGTGTGTGTGTGTCTCTCTCTCTCTCTCTTGCGCTCTCTCTCTCTCTCTCTCTCTCTCTCTCTAAATTGATTCAGTAAGCCCCATCAGTCACTCTATTGAAAACTCATAAAGCAGCATGTTCTATCATCACCCCGGTGCGTGTCTGCTGGCGGGAACCCGGTGTGTGTGTGTGTGTGTGTGTGTGTGTAGGTACTATACATGTCAGAATTTGTATGTAGGGTATTTTTTTTTATCGTAGCAAGACATTTTGGAGAAGTGTGTGCCTCCAACTTTGTGCTTCGTCTTTGTGTTTGTACATTTAAACCCACAAAGACGAAGGGAGAACATGCAAACTTGGTCTTTGGCATGTCCGCTTATGAAACCCAGCTCTCCCATACTTTTGTACATATAGTGTGTGTGTGTGTGTGTGTGTGTGTGATGTAAAGAGAGAGGGAGTATCTAACATTACAACACGGCTTAGAACTGTCAGCTTCCTGTCACGGAGAGCAAGTACGGCTCACGGAGCTGAGAGGGATTAGAACGCGGGAGTGAGAAGCTCTTAGTGCGGCAGAATAAAAGGTAAATACATCGGGGGACAGAAAACCGGTTCCAGATGAGACATCAGTCAGTAATGACGTCTAAACGAATCCATCAGGACTCCGACTCTGAAGCGCCGCAGACCCCCGAACTGCAGGTTCATGTCGATTCAGGACGCGCTGCTGGTCCAAAGCCAAAAAGATTGTGGAGGACGTCAGTCATCCCGACAACAAGCTCTTCACTCGTTTTCGGCGTTTTCGTCTCCTGAAGGCAAACACAGAGAGGAGGAGGAGGAGCTTCTTCCCAAACGGCGATTCGGACCCTGAACCAGGACTAAACGGACACAATCCCACCCCCGACACCTTCATAACGTTCATAACTAAAGCAACCTGTGACCCTGCACTGCAGTACTTGCACATAACCCACTTTGTTTCTAATTTTAACTTATAAAACCATTTTAGTTCATATCTGTTATCTGTCCATAATTATACAGTTCTCTAATTTTTTATAATTATAATTATAATTTGCACAGTGGCGTCACGCTGGCTTAGTGGTTTAGCATGTTCTCCTCTCAGCGCTAGGGATTCCCAGTTCGAATCCCCATCTGGGTGGAGTTTCCATGTTCTCCCCGTGTCCGCGTGGGTTTCCTCTGGGTTCTCCGGTTTCCTCCCACAGTCCAAAAACATGGATCAAGTCAATTGAATTCTCCAAATTGCCCCATATGGAGTGTGTGTGTGTGTGTGTGTGTGTGTGCTGTGTGTGTGCGCAGAGATGGATTGGCGTCCTGTCCTGGGTGTATCTGCCCAGCGCGCCAGAAACGTTCTCCACTGGATGGGCATGGGGAGCATGGGGGTGGTGCAGGTGTGTATTGTGTTGGTTCCAGTGGATCAAATAAATATCCATTCATTATCTTCCGCTTTATTCTCTATTAGGGTCGCGGGGGGGGGGTCTCCTTGTCCATCCAGGGGAGAACGTCTCGGGCGCTGGGCAGATACACCCAGGACAGGGGGGCAATTTATCACTAGGCACACACTCACTCACACAGACACACTCTATATGGGGCAATTTGGAGAACTCAATTGACGTTGATCCATGTTTTTTGGACTGTAGGAGGAAACCGGAGAACCTGGAGGAAGCCCACACGGACACGGGGAGGACATGCAAACCCCACACAGATCGGGTGACCGGCATACAGTGCATCACATGGAGCCGGGATAGGATGTAGGCTTGGACTTACAACAAAGAGTCACATGTTCCGTCAAGAAAGGTCTGATCTTCCTGATGTTCTTTAGACAGAACCTGAAGTTTTGGTCACTTGATCAGAGTTTAAGATGGGTCCCCGTTGAGGTTCTTGATGGTTCCTTCCTCGTGATCGTGTCGTTGTCTTCGTGCGTGCGCTTTACGATTCGGGTTCCTGTTCTCCTTTTATCTGATGATGAGCGCAGATCCGGCCGTCGTCGTCTGCGAGCGCGTCCGAGGCTTTAGAACAACACCCCCATGCAGGTTGTCAGGCCGCTAATGAAGTCAAAAGCGCCCGTATGTCATCACCTCGGCGTCTGCGGGCAGCGTGGGACCGTACGGAACCGTGCTCGTACCTGCCGCCGCCGTGTCATCGCCCGCCGGTAGAACACGCCGGTTAAACCCAGAACATGCATTAGTCCTAATTCCACCCTGATTCCTTTTGAAAAGGCGGAAACCATTAAAGGCGCCGGGCTCTCCGTGCTACGTCCCAGTTCTGGAGGGCCGGGCCGTGAGGTCACGCATGGGAACCTGCCAGCGCAGAACCCGGATTACGGCGCGCAGGAGGACCTCCAATTACTCTAGGTGGGACGAGGGATTAAAGGGAGGCTGGCAGTCTGTGGCCCGTCACGCGACCGGGCTCGGCGGCGGCGGTTTGGATGAAGGTGTGGACGTGTGGACGAGTTGAGCCCACTGCTGCTGACGCTGTGGATTTCAGTTTGGAGTGGAACTTCTAGAACAAGTGATCCATTAATGGGACGATGGGGAAGGATTATAGTTCCTGCTGGAATGAGAACCAGGCCTGGTTCCTGGTTATGGAAGTTTTTGAAGCGCTGTCGGGGTATCATGGTTCTTTTAGGGAAACAAAGTGTGCAATTCCCAGAAAACCTTCCCTGGAAACAGGGGTAGTTCCACAAATAAGTACCAGAACTGTTTGAAACGTTCCATCACAGGATTCATCGGCCCATGGGGGTAACTAAGGCCAAACATCACCAATTGGTGGTAACTAAGGCAAAACATTGGTCCAGAACATGTCTAAAACCCCCCCAACAAACTCCCAAACAAGGAGTTTGGCTCCTATAGCAGGTCAAGTTGGAGGTAGGGGGTGGTTCTACCCCTGCCTCAGTAGGAGGTCCTGATCTAAATGTACGTCCTGTTCTATAGTCCACTGTGTCTTGGTTAGTTCAGGATTGACACCTTGGCTACCCCTTGGTAGCACCTTGGGGATCATCTGCCTCACCCTGAATCGCTCCTCCACCCCGACCCCTCGCGAGGCATGCGCCGGCCTTCTTTACATTACATCTGCTTTTTCCAAACAGTCGGGGTTCCTATCTTTAGTATCGTGCGTCACCCGTACTGTACCGTAACCCGAAGCCCTCGGACGACGTGGATTCGAAGACGCGCTGGAAAGCTGCAATCCATCAAAACCCAAGTACGACGGTCGCCACGCTCTTTTTTTTTTTTTTTTTTTTTTTTTTTTTTTTTTGCGTCCTAAACAGGATGTTATGATTTGAGGCCCGGCGCCGGTTGCGCCGTGTATCCCGAGTCCTATTTCAGAGGCGCGAGATCACACGCAGGAACCTCAGCGTAGGCCTCGCTCGGCGCGGCGTGATGGATTGGATCGATACCGCTTCGGTTAACCCCCCGGCGATTCGTCATCATCATTTGGGCGCGCAGGCCTTTGAAGCCGGCCTTGTCAGTTCTTAAGCCCGGCGGGATGGGACGAGGGCGCTCAGCGGGTCGGTCCCCCGAGCCGGGCCTCGCGGCAGAGGATCAGCCTTTTATCGCTCGTCCCGCCGCTCCGTTCAGCCAGTTGCTTCTCTGCTGAGATCCATCATCCCTCTGGTTAGCCGCAGAAAAGCTGTCCGGGCCGAGGCTTAGCGCCGGGCAGAGGGCGAGATGGATGGCCGCGGTACGGATCTGGTACTGATAGACTGAAGGAGGAATGAGGAGGCAGAAAAACGTTAATGTGGTAACGGCAGACGGGGGATGAGCCGGGAGGAATTACCGCGGGATCGGGAGGAAGCCAGAATAAGAAAATATGACGCAAAGTAGGGAAAAGGGCACGTGGTCCTGCCAAAATCGCAGAGGCCCGAGCGCCAAGGGGCGCGTCAGGAGTGCCGGGGCACGTCCGTGAGCAGAGAGCGGCGGGCCACGCCTCCCGGATGGATCTAAATGCTCCCCATCGATGCGACGTTGCGGCGAGTCCAGCTGGAAAATTAAAGCGGCGCGTCAAAACATTGTGTCTCCGGGGCGACGGGCTACGGCCAGCAGGAGGAGGCGGTGTTATTGCCCAGATTTGGTTTCAGTCCCTCACAGGTGCAGAGAGGGATGCCAGGCAATGCATCTGCGCCCGGACGTCAAACGTCTTCGTGGCGTTTGGATGGAGGTCAAGAGGGATTCCAAAGCCTCTTAATGGGTCCGGGACGGCCGGCGGTGGAGGGGTCACGCTGCGGGGTATGTGGAGAGAGGGTCGTTAGCAGACGTATCCATTTCCCGCCGTTAAACAAGCGACCGTTGCTCTTTGAGCGTACAGAGGCTCTTTGGTCTTTGGATTGTAGCGTTTTTTCCCCAATTTCAATTAATCTAGGTATGTTCGGGGAGTCGGGTGGGCGTGGTCGGTCACCGGTCACTAGCTCTGAAACCTGTAGTTGGGGCATCCCAAGGGACACATCCAGACAAATACCGTCCCGTTGCTTCCCGACAGTGGCATCTCCATGCTACGCCACATGCCATGGAGGTTCTGTACGAACCCATGACGGTGGGTGGCATTGGCGGATGGCGTGTCGTCCGCAGGGACGGATCACTCCACCCACATGTAGAGGACAGATTAAGATGTCTATCAGAAGCGGTTTTAATTAATGTTTACCAACAGCACCACCCATGCTCCCTAAACTGGGTCACTATAGAAGAACCTGGGCGGGTGTTCCAGGAAAAGGGTCGCCTTTGTGTTTCCATGATTCCCGGCCCTCCAGCTTCAACGCTTCCCTCAATTAAAAACGTCCACAGACGCCAACGGCTAAACGCAGCGCCGCTTCCTGCCTTTAAGTCCTCAATAAACATTCCTGGTTGGCTTCTCGGCGGGCGCTGTCACGGAGCCTCGTCTGTCAGTGCGCTCATTCGCCCCAATTTGTATCCCACCCACACGATCGCACCCGCTCCTGTCCCGTCAAGCCTGCGGCAGTGACAGGTATTCCCCTTTAGCCATGTTCCCCGTGTTAGCTCCCGCTAACGCTAATGACTCATCAGCTCACTCTGCATGTACTGTCCCCGAGCCACCCGAGAGACGGGACGGGGGGACGGGGTCTTTAGAGGCTTCAATACGTTCACACGTCACATGACGTTCTGGATTTCAGTCGGAGGATCCAGGTATTTTGCAATACCCCGTGCGTTTCCTGCCCCGCCCTCCCACCCCCCCGGCCACGCCCCCTCCGACGGTGAGGAAGTATCTCCAGTGGCTTACATTGCTCAGAACCAGACATACAACACAACCCTACAATAGATAAAAGCAGGAATTTGTTGCCGTGGGGCGAGTTGTAAGCCCCCCATCCCCCCCCCCCCCCCCCCGCCCCGTCCGTCAGGTGCACCGGAGTCAACAGTAACGTACGGAGGAACAAAGCGCACGGAACCGGAACGTGGAACAGGAACGTAGGGACCGCTGTCCAAGACCGTCTTCTGCTCGGCTTCCAGCAAGACGTCCATAAGTTTTGGTTGGTTGAGGAAACTTCTGATAGGCCCCGACCTCTGACCCCCGCAACACTCCGGAGACTAATTGGAGCACTGACCTTTTGGTTTACTGCCGGTTCCTATTAATGCCATAGCCGTGGGTTCTCCCTCCGAAGTTCTCCGAAGTTCTGCGGGCGTCTCCCAGACTCTCGCCCCAACATTTCGACCCTAAACCTGGGTACCAGGTTCCCCCCACTCTCGTCAATATCCAAGAGCTCACGGATGCTCGTGATTGGTTCCTTCCGCCGCGCTTCATGGAAAAGTGCCCACAGTAACCGACGGCAACGAAACGCTTGATCACAATTCGCACGTTCACACCGAATGCACGGGTTCTCCTGATGTTCCTCGTTTGCTCGCTCACCTGAAGGTGGCCGTGGTTTATTTCTTGCGAAGTTTTTCCGAGTCTCTACCGCCGTCATGCTTCACTCCTACATCAACGAACGTAAACGTCGTGATCGACCCCGCACGCCACGTGTTACTATTTACACTATTTACTCTGTTTACTTTATACTTTATTTATTTATATTCCATCTTTAAGGCCTTCGATTTCATTTTCACGTTTTTTTATACGGAGAAGGTGGAACGGTGGGTGGGGCTTGCGCAGCTCGGTTCCTTGCAACGGCGTGATGGATGAATGTGGAAATCTAATGGCAGGGTAGAAAGACGGGGCAGGTTGTAGGAAGGCCCGGGGGCTGTAATCTGATCAGGGGTGGCTGGGCGCCTCGGGGTGTTCTGGACATGTGATTGCAAGGTTCCAGGTATGCAGCGTTCTCGGGCAAACGCAGAAGGTTCTCTCAGAGCGTCTTTAAAGGTCCTATAAAGGGCTCGAAATATCGCCCCGATAAGGAGGATGCAGGAACCCGAGTTCTGGGTCTTAAAGTGTTGGGCGAGAGGTCCTGTCTCAGAATCTCTGTTCCAGTTCATCCCACAGGTGTTGGTTGAGGACTGAGATCTTTGGTGAAACAGTCAGGTTCCTCCACGCTGAGTTCAGATGTTTTAATGGAAATTATTTGTGAATTTGTTGGTGTTCTCAGTCTGATTGATGGTGCTCTCAGTCTGGTTGATGGTGCCCTCAGTCTGGTTGATGGTGTTCTCAGTCTGGTTGATGGTGTTCTCAGTGTGGTTGATGGTGCTCTCAGTCTGGTTGATGGTGCTCTCAGTCTGGTTGATGGTGCTCTCAGTGTGGTTGATGGTGCTCTCAGTCTGGTTCATGGTGCTCTCAGTCTGGTTGATGGTGTTCTCAGTGTGGTTGATGGTGCTCTGTGTGGTTGATGGTGTTCTCAGTCTGGTTGATGGTGCTCTCAGTCTGGTTGATGGTGTTCTCAGTGTGGTTGATGGTGCTCTGTGTGGTTGATGGTGTTCTCAGTGTGGTTGATGGTGTTCTCAGTCTGGTTGAGGGTGCTCTCAGTCTGGTTGATGGTGCTCTCAGTCTGGTTGATGGTGCTCTCAGTCTGGTTGATGGTGCTCTCAGTCTGGTTGATGGCGTTCTCAGTCTGGTTGATGGCGTTCTCAGTGTGGTTGATGGCGCTCTCAGTCTGGTTGAGGGTGCTCTCAGTCTGGTTGAGGGTGCTCTCAGTCTGGTTGATGGCGCGGTGGTGGAGTTCCCATGCGCACCACCACTTTAGTGAATTCCCCCGTCGTGCCTCATGAACGCAGGACGGGAAACCGAGTCGTCACGGCGGCTTCCTGAGCGTCTGAACCCACCTCGTAAACGCCGCCGTCGGCCCTTTATGATTTCCACAGCCGGAGAGAACCCCACAGACATCCTCCACCAGGGCGGCGGCGGAGCACCGCGGCTCACCGAGCTTCCCTTTCTCTCCTAAAGACTCACGGTTCCTCTGAGGTTCTGCGTTCGAGGTTCCTTGGAATCCAAGTCTCATAACGACGGCCACACCGCGAACCCCTCTGTTAAAGAGGCTCAGAGTCGAGTTTCCAATTCATCATTCACTGTGGCTTAGTGGTTTGGCATGTTCTCCTCTCAGCACTGGCGATTCCCAGTTCGAATCCCAATCTGGGTGGTTTGCAGTTTCCATGTTCTCCCCGTGTCTGTGTGGGTTTCCTCCGGGTTCTCCCGTTTCCTCCTACAGTCCAAAAACATGGATTCAAGGTAAATAAAATGCTCCAAATTGCCCCATATAGAGTGTGTGTGTCCAGTGTCCCACTCTGTGCTGGGTTTACCTGCCCAGTGCCTGAAACGTTCTCCCCTCTTGACCCTAGTAGTAGTAAATTGAATGTGCTAAATTGCCCCATTATAGAGTGTGTATTGCCCCCCCATAGAGGATTAAGCGGAAGTTAACAACTGTTCTAGGGTTGTTACGAGAACCATCACTTCAGACCCTGTAAGATGGTTCCTATAAGTGGTTACAGGCAGAGCAGGAACTTTTTAAGGTACCGAACTCTGCCCCACTCCCCCCCCCCCCCATGTTCAGGAGTGGATGTTGCGCAGCGCCCCCATGTTTGTGGTCTTTGTACAGATGTGTTTACAGTCTGTGGGTTACAGAGTGCTGAGTCACATTCATACCCTCCTCCTCCTCCTCCCGTCAGCCATGGACGTGCAGAGACAGGCGTGGAACCCTCAGGCCCTGTGAGACAGTGGTGCCACCTGTTGGACGTCGGAAAAGCCAGCAAACCGCAGTCTGGATCCGAACCCGGCTGATCTCCCGTCACACGGGGTTGAATCGCAGGATTATTAGGGTGGGGTGGGGGGGGGAACATTCTGAGGCGTTTTGTTGGGCTGCCAGTCAAACGGCGGGACGGGCGGCCTCGCGCGGCTTGTGGTCGCGGCCCGCTGACGGCTAACCCCCGGCCCCGGCTTTGTTCGGCGGGTTTTTGTTTTTTTTTCTTTTTTTTTTTTTTTTTTGCCATTTAAAGTTAAAAAAAAAAAAGAAAAGAAAACGCTACATTCGTCGGCCTGCGACACCTGCGCGAGTCGGCTCAGTCGCCGTAACCGCGGCAGCCGCGCCCCATTGTCCTCCCGTTCGGATTCTTTGTGAACTAATCGCACGAATCGGGCGGCAAATAGAGCGCGGCAGCTGGCGTGTGCCACCGGGGCAAACAGGCCGCGAGCGGACAATGCGAGGGCCGGGCCGCCGCACGGGGAACAAAGGAGGACCTGGTGTTTTGATGAGTATGCGGTAAAAGCCCGGTGTTGATACACTGTATCCGCCAAACAACGATTCACCTGCCGGCGTCCATCAGCGCCGCCGCCGCGCTCGCGGTGTGTCATCACTTGCCACTTTGGCGGCCCAGACCTCAGGTGCGGAGAGCGGCCGCCCGCCGGACACCCCCCCCCCCCGCCCCGCGCCCGCCCTCGCGGCTCATTGATGTGGCCGCTCGCTTGATTTGCGGTAAACAACTGGCACAAAACCCCAGGCAGCTTTAACTGTAGCCGGCTTTCAGAGCCGAGCAAACATCGGCGGACGGGATCCGGGGGCGGCGTCCTCGCCGGGGCCTTGTCCTCGCTGACAGGTTCTGTTTGTGAGGTCTTGTGAGGGGTGTGATGAACAGGAACACCTCTGAACCCGCACGAAGAATCACAGAGCGCTGGGGTCGTCATCCCGCCACCGATCTGAAATCCATCCATCCATTAGCTTCCGCTTTATCCTCTATTAGGGTCGCGAGGGGGGGGGGGGGGGGGGTTCCCCATGCCCATCCAGGGGAGAACGTTTCGGGCGCTGGGCAGATACACCCAGGACAGGACGCCAATCTATCACTGGGAACACACTCACTCACACACACACACAAACTCGATATGGGGCAATTTGGAGAACTCAATTGACCTTGATCCATGTTTTTGGATTGTGGGAGGAACCCGGAGGAAACCCACGCGGACACGGGAAGGACATGGAAACTCCACCCAGATGGGGATTCGAACCGGGAATCCCTAGTGCTCAGAGGAGAACATGCCAAACCACTAAGCCACCGCCTGATCTGAAATCAGATTCTAAAAAAGCATCGCGGCTTCGGTTCCAACGTTTACTGTTTAATAACGTTCTAAATGTTAAAATATGACCCAACGACCCTCACGGGACGCCTCTGAGCGCTCTGATGTACGTTTAGTGTTTTATTGGTTGGGTTGCGGGGGGTGGGGGGGATCTGGTGGGGGGATGGTTCCCCATGCCCATCCAGGGCAGAATGTTTTGGGCGCTGGGCAGATCTATCTATCTATTTATCTATCACTGGGCGCAAACATACTCTATATGGGGCAACTTAGAGCATTCAATTCACCTTGAATCCATGTTTTTTGGACTCTGGGAGGAAACCGGAGACCCCATAGGAAACCCACACAGACACGGGGAGAACATGCAAACTCCACCCAGAGATTGGGATTTGAACCTGCGATCCCCAGCATCTGAGAGGAGAACATGCCAAACCACTAAGCCAGCGTGCCGTACAATAGAAAAAACTGTTAAAGAATTTAAATTGTGAATAGTACGTTTTTTTAAATTAAAGTTTAATTAAAGTTTAGACATGAGTTTTGATTGGTTGTCAATTAAATTAATTATATAAATAATTGATTAAATTAATTGAGAAACTTAAAATAAGGAATCTCGTTTCTGTAAAAACGTTCGTAACGTCTGTAATTATAAATCTAATCTCTGAAATGTAATTAAGATTTTTAAAAAGCGTCGCTGAGATCAGAAGGTCGTTTGGGTCACGGAGACAAAAACCAGCGTTTGTCCTGCGCTGGAAGTCCGGTCCGGCGGAGATGACAGACGCCGGCCCCTGATTGGCCGGTTCCTGCTCGGATGGGGTCGGCTGTCAACGGGTCCCAATTAGACCAATCAGAGAGGAAGGAAGTGGCTCGGAGAGGACACTTTGTTAGAGGCTCTGTTTGCCCCGAAAACAAAACACAATCGTCCCCGTCCGTGGGCCGCCGCTGGCCCCGCGCCGCCGAGGCGAATGGGGACTCCGACCTCTTTGTGCGCGCCGGTCCGATGAGACCGGAGAGCCATTGTTTCGCCCTTTTTTTTAATGTGGCCGATGAAATAAATGTGGTGGCGCATTGTGTCGGCGAACCGAGGGCCACATCCTGCGCTAAACGTGTCATCGCTGTCCATTCAGGTGGCCGACTGATCCGCGCGTTCTCAGAGCTTTACTCTCGCGTTCTTATTTTAATACGAGGTCGAACTCTGCGGCTGTGGGTGGTTGATCATGACGTCTGAGCTTTGGAACTTCGGGAGCGCAGATCGTACAGTTCTGTTTCTCTACGTACTCGGGTTATTAGGGTGGTGGATGACGGCTCTCACAGGGTGGTGGTGCTCACCTGGACCCCAAAAACCTTTTGGGATGAACTAGAAAAGGTAGAACGCAACGTTCATTTGTACGTTAAAAAGTTGGGATGGTTTTGTTTGTTGGCGTGAATAAGACCTTCTCGCACCGCGACCTTCTCGCCCGAGTTGCTGTTGACGCGGCGTTCCCTCCACGCGGGCCCATTTCCCACCGGCCTCTGCTTCTGTT
>JAFMOC010000447.1:307500-310000 GCA_019802505.1 Corydoras sp. C115
ACGCAGTTTTGGGTGTAAAGGTGAGGGGTGGCGTTTTTGGGGGGGGGGGGGGGGGGGTTGTTGGTGTAATGCATCGGAGTCCCAATACCTCTCTCTCTCTCTCTGTGTGTGTGTGTGTGTGTGTGTGTGTGATAATGGAACATGAGCAGAACGACCCTCAGGAGAAGGTGGTGCTTCAGGCGTGTTGTACACTGTGTACACTCCACCCGCACACCACCAACCCCCCCCCCAGAACCCCCCCCCCCCCCCCGGTGTGTGTATCAGATTCGGTGTTCCACGGTTACACAAAACACCGCAGCGGTCATTAATCGTACCTCCACCTGGGGGGGAAATATCAGCACCACACACACACACACACACACACACACACACACTCATACAAACACTCATAAAAACACACACACACACACACACTCACACACTCATACATCACCCCCGCCAGGTGTACACGCCGCGGCGTAGCGGCCCCGTCAGTGGGGGCAGACCGCAGGCCCGTCGGCGGCTTTGTGTCCAACACGCGTTTAGGAACAACATCCATTCATAATCAGCGCGGCATTGTGGGTAAATACGCCGATGTCAGCGGGGGGGGGGTGGAGGGGGGGGGCAATCGCAGGTCATCCATCAACGGACGCCAATTAGTGACGCGCTGGCCGGGACGCGGCGTCCACCGCGCTGAGGGTCGGACGCTCATCATCCGCCCCGTGGTTCCTGGTTCCTGCTTCGGTTCCTGCACCACGAACTCATTTCATTTCATAGGAACTGTTCGGGTTCTACTGCCAGTCCCCATCTGGGTGGAGTCTCCATGTCCTCCCCGTGTCCGCCTGGGTTTCCTCCGGGTTCTCCGGTTTCCTCCCACAGTCCAAAGACATGGATTCAAGGTGAATTGGCTGCTCCGACTTGCCCCTGCCTAAATTGCCCCCTGGCACGGTGGTGTATGAAATGTGGTGGGGATCCAGGTTCCACTCCAAATCCGGGTGGAGTTTGCATGTTCTCCCCATATGCACGTGGGTTTCATCTCACGGTCCAAAAACATGGATTCAAGGTGAATTGTCGGCTTTAAGTTGCTCCTTCCTAAATTGCCCCCGGCACAGTGATGTAGTGCTTAGCATGTTCTCCCCCAGGTTCGAATCCCAATCTGGGTGGAGTTTGCATGTCCTCCTCGTGTCCGCATGGGTTTCCTTCGGGTTCTCCGGTTTCCTCCCACAGTCCAAAGACATGGATTCAAGGTGAATTGTCTGCTCCGACTTGCCCCTGTCTAAATTGCCCCCTGGCACGGTGGTGTATGAAACGAGGTGGGGACCCAGGTTCGAATCCCAATCCGGGTGGAGTTTGCATGTTCTCCTGCGTGTTTCCTCTGGGTTCTCCGGTTTCCTCCCACAGTCCAGAAACATGGATTCAAGGTAAATTGAATGCCCCATATAGACCCATATAAAGTGTTTTTGTGTGAGAGTGTGTCCAGTGATAGATTGTCCCCTGTCCTGGGTGTATCTGCCCAGCGCCCGAAACGTTCTCCCCTGGATGGGCATGGGGAACCCCCCCCGCCCTTTCCCCCACCCCACTAGGAACCTCTGTGGAACGCAGCCTGGTGCCAACCACCGCGCCACAGCACGTGTTTTTTAATATTGTGGTTCTTTATTTTTCGAACCCTCGCCTTCCCTCCGTGTTTGTCGTAGAAGCGAGATGAAAGCGGCGGCGGCGGCGTCTCGGGGTCCGTAACGTGGCGTGGAAACGCGTTTGGGAACGAGAAGGGAAGTGCGGAAGGGTCCTGACGTTCCCGCCGCTGGAACGCTGGGCGCCGTTTCTCCGTCTGTTTAGCTCAATCAGGAGGCTCCTTTCCTGTGCAGGACGAAAGGACGAATGGGAATGCTGACCTGGAGCCCCCCGCCCCCCCCCCACGCCTTCCTGCCTGTGCGAGCTGATGCGGGGGGGGGGGGGGGGATTAATTACACATGAAAGCGTGTTTGATCAGAGAGAGAGAGTCGGGCGTGCGAGGGCGAGCGATGACGGAGCCGGTTCTGGATGAGTGGACCTGCCGTCCACCGAATTCGACTCGACGTCCAGAACCCCGCGGACGACGGGCCGACCCTGTACGTTACCCGGCGGCGGCGGTCGGCGTTTGATGAATGACCGTCGCCGTGACGACGGGGCCCGTGTTTGGGCCTGTGTTCGGAAACGAGGCCGGAACGTTCTGCGTGACGCATCCGTCATTTAAATGCTGTTTTAATTAAATGCTGTTTTAATTAAATGCGACTCGCAGCAGAGGTTTTGGTGACCGCAGTGACCGCAGTGACCGCAGTGACCGCAGTGACCGCGCCGAGGTTCCTAGATTTTAAGGATTTGAATTAATTGAATTTATTTCTTTAAACCAAACACCACCAGCAGGGGGGCGTCACTGCAGCACTGAGAATCATCCACCACCCTGATGAGACCGGCTCTGTGGGGGGGGTGGGGGTGGGGTGGGGGCGGGTCCTGATGATCAGAGAGCAGATGGACTACAGAA
>JAFMOC010000447.1:317500-330000 GCA_019802505.1 Corydoras sp. C115
GGAGTTCTCCAAATTGGCGTCCTGTCCTGGGTGTATCTGCCCGAAACGTTCTCCCCTGGATGGACAGATACACCCAGGACAGGACGCCAATCCATCACTGGGCACACACTCACTCACACACACACACTCTATATGGGGCAATTTGGAGAACTCAATTGACTTGATCCATGTTTTTGGACTGTGGGAGGAAACCGGAGAACCCGGAGGAAACCCACGCAGACACGGGGAGAACATGGAAACTCCACCCAGATGGGGATTCGAACCGGGAATCCCCAGCGCTGAGAGGAGAACATGCTAAACCACTAAGCCACCGTGCCGCCTTGTGATAATTTATTCGTGTAAGTGGGACGTCCGAGTGGCCGTCCGGTTCCGCAGATCAAATTTATGGAAACTGCGAATGCAACTGCGCTTCAGAGAACCGCAATGCTTTTTCCATTAAAGGGGACGGGCCCCCATCAGCGAGGACAGGGGCGAGCGAGAGACCGAGAGAGAGAGAGAGAGAGACAGAGAGAGAGAGAGAGAGAGAGAGAGAGACAGAGAGAGAGAGACAGAGACAGAGAGAGAGAGAGAGAGAGACAGAGAGAGAGAGACAGAGACAGAGAGAGAGACAGAGAGAGAGAGAGAGAGAGAGAAGAAGAGAGAGAGAGACAGGAGACAGAGGGACAGAGACAGCCTCGGGGAGAGAGAGAGAGAGACAGAGAGAGAGAGAGAGAGAGAGAGAGAGAGACAGAGAGAGAGAGACAGAGAGAGAGAGAGAGAGAGAGAGAGAGGAATGAGGGAAGTAATTAGAGAGGAAATGGAGACGGTGTGTAATTCCCCTCCTGCAGGTTTATTGATCGCAGACGAGCGGAACGTTGTTTCATTAGCGCCCCTCGTCTGCAGACTGCACACAGTGAGACGGCGTCCTCCACCGGAGAACATCAGGACGTCAGAACCTCGTTAATCCACCTGCAGAGTCGCGCCGCTTTGTGCGTGCAGTTTGTTCTAGACCCCAATCTGTCCGCCGTGCAGACAATGCTGAGGAAGTGAGCGACTGCGTATCAATACAGGGCGGGGCCCTTGTTTCGTGGGGGGGGTGGGGGGATGGGGGGGGGGGGGGGGGGGATCCATCCATCCATCAGGATGATTGGACAGATGAGGGTCATTGATCTGATGGGGAGGACATGTCCCCTCTTCTCGCTCAGTCAGATTCGGGTGAACACAAACAGCCGGACAATGACGGATCGGCGCCGGGACGAGGGCCGGGGGGACGGCGGTCCGGGGACGGGGAACCGAGCCTGGACGCGGGTCGACGGGATCCCCGGCGCAGCGCGGTCCGCCCGGCGGGGTCCCTCGCTCGGTGTCTGGCCCCGCGGAGCGGATCGGGTTCCCGCTGCGCAGCGGTCAGCGCTTTTCTGATTGACTGCAAGTCGTGAGATAAAGATCAGGAGGTCAGCGCAGGTATGGAGCGCGCGGACAATGCTCGGCCCGGGGGCCGGGGGCCGTCAACCCATCCATCAGCGCAGGCACAAAGGGCCCCGGCAGCCCGGGAGAGCGCCACTTCGGCAGGCGCAGGTCGGGCCCCTGACGGGCCTGAGTGGCTCTCGAGGAGCCCGATGACGTCTCTCAATCAAAAACACGGAGCTCCTTCCAGATCCTGAGTCCTGCCGCTGCAGGGGGGGGCGGGGCGGGGGGTTGTTTTTTTTTAACGGACGAACTTATTGCTGCTTAACTCGATCAGACGACAACAAACAAAGAGAGAACAACAAGAACGTTCCGCACGTCTCCGCCGACTACACACCATTCACCCGGAGGAACCACGAAGAACCGCCGTCCCCGTCCTGGACCTTTATTTTGTATTTAAACATTAAATAATCACCGACACGGAACGTCAGCGGCATCAGAATAACGAAGACACGCCCACTTTACACGTTTACGATGTTCAATAAACACTAACAATTTAAAGTTATAATATCATCGTTACAAACATTCGTTATCTTCTGCTTTATTAGGGGCGATTAGGGTCGCGGGAGGGGGGGGGGGGGGTTCCCCATGCCCATCCAGGGAAGAACATTTCGGGCGCTGGGCAGATACACCCAGGACAGGACGCCTATCTATCGCTGGACACTCACTCACACAGACACACTCTATATGGGGCAGTTTGGAGAACTCAATTGCCCTTGATCCATGTTTTTTGGACTGTGGTAGGAAACCCACGCGGACATGGGGAGAACATGCAACCACCACCCAGATGGGGATTCGAACTTGGAATCCCCAGCGCTGAGAGGAGAACATGCCAAACCACTAAGCCAGCGTGCCGCCTCGTTACAAACAATTTTATAAAATTATATAAAAATATTTTTAAAAATAGCTGTAAAGCTAAAGGTGCGTTATTGTTTTTTTTGGGGGGGTGATTTTTATTTACACTTTGTCATTTTGGATCGTTCTGTTTTTATAAACTTTTATTTCAAACTGAATATTTTAATGAACAGAAATAAAAAGCGGCACTCAGGTGATTTATTTGTGTTCGTTTCGTTGAGAATCTGCGTCATCGGTCTTTTTTATGATTTAAAGGCAGGTGCAATTCTACTAATCTATCAGCAGATGGCGCTAGATATCAATGTTGTACTTGTCGGTTTTTAATGACATCTGGTGGTGAAACTGAGTTATTACAGATTTCACACTTTACGTCCATAGTTTATCATGAATACACACACACTCACACACACACACACACACACACACACACACACACACACACACACACCTGTATATTTAATGTTGTAATAAATGTTGTTCATGTCGCGCTTCAGATGTTTAGGAAGGACACAAACTAAATTTTATTAAAAATGTTAAACGCCAGTAACCCTGACACTGCTGTGTAATGCATAGAACGTGGCGAACGAGTCGGAGTGTGTTTCAAAACCTAGAGCGAAGGTCAGAGGGGCCAGATCCGGGGATCGTCCTTTAGATCAGGCAGCCAATCAGAGAGGAGAAGGAGGAGTCACATGATTCACTCGAGTTCCGAATCAGTTGTAGAGGCCTGATGGTGCATGCTGGGAGACCGGCATACAGAGCGTTACGGTAATGGAGCCGGGATAGGATGAAGGCTTGGACACACACACACACACACACACACGGCTGACTGATTCGATGGCGTGTGGATGGGTGGAGGATGGGCGGAGTTCTGTCGTTCCGCCGCTTGACGTCTCTCTGTCATCGTCGTCGGTTCCGTCTGGAGACGCCGACCTCACCGCCGCTTTGAGAACCCCCCCCCCCCCTCCTCCCTCTCTTTGGTAAACCGGATCCACCTGTGGAGTGATGCCTCCTTCTACCTGCCTCGCCTCGTCCTCATGCCACGCCCCCCGCAGCCTCCACATCCACCCGTCTCTCGTCGGCGTCTCGGTTCCGCTCGGGCTGGGTTACAAACCCCCCCCCCCCCTCCCCCCCCCCCCCAGATTGATCCACACTCCCCGTAAAACGTCCCACAAAAAAAATGTTGTAGGAACTGTCCACTGAGGGACCAATCAGAGCACACCTCCACCTAACTGCCAAACATGTTCGGACCAATCAGCGTGCTTTTAATTTGGGGGGGGGGGGGGTGGGGAGTGTGTGTGTGTGTGTGTGTGTGTGTGGGGGGGGGGGGGGGGGGGGGGGGTCGACGCCTCCCGCCGTTCTCCGTGTGGAGACGCTTTAACTTTTGGACGGAGGACGCAGATTAAAGCGGGCGCCGAGAATCCCCCGACCGACGGCGAGGTGAATCGGAACCTCGAACCTCTCGCGCTGGGAGCACACTCACACTCGTGCGCTCCTTCGTTTGGACGTCTCGTTTTACAAACAGACGTTCTAATGGGACGGCCCGTCTCGATCCGTGAGGTTCTCCGTCCTTCAGCACCACGGTGAGGTTGCCCCACCAGGCGACATTCATCACTAGAACGTGGCTTGGTGTTTGGCATGTTCTCCTCTCAGCGCTGGGTGGAGTTTCCACGTTCTTTCCATGTCCGCGTGGGTTTCCTCCGGGTTCTCCGGTTTCCTCCCACGGGTCAAAAACATAGATTCGAGGTTAATTGAATGCTCCAAATTGCCCCATATAACAAGGGTTAAGAGCCTTGCTCAAGGACCCACATTGGTACCCTCAGTAAACCTGGGATTTGAACCCCCAACCTTCAGATTGAGAACCCCACACCCCTCACAGAGCCACCACACCCCCTGAAGGGCAGGTGGATTGTCGTCCAGCAGCACTGCTGCGTCTGATCCACTCGAACCCGGTCCGCGTCGTGGCTCCGTCTCCCAACACGTTTTCAGTTTCTCTAACATTCACTGCCATCTAGTGACCAAATCACAGAATGCAGTTTATAAATACAAATGGGGAAACTATAATGTTGTGAAGTCACAGCAGGGCGGCACGGTGGCATGTTCTCCTCTCAGAGCGTCCAGGTTTGAATCCAGATCTGGGTGGAGTTTGCATGTTCTCCACCGTGTCCGTGTGGGTTTCCACTGGGTTCTCCGGTTTCTCCCCCCCCTCCCGCGACCCTAGTAGAAAAAGTGTATTTAAAGTCGGGCAGGTGGATTGTCGTCCAGCAGCACTGCTGCGTCTGATCCACTCGAACCCGGTCCGCGTCGTGGCTCCGTCTTCTCCACGGTTCTTTATTAAACGTACATGTCAGACATCCCAGAATGCCGTGTTCCGCCGAGAAGCCTGTGATCTCTCTAACGGTCAGACCGAAGACGCCGGCCGTTCCTCGCACGTTCTCCGACAGCAGACATGTCCAATACGGAACCATCAGGAACTAATGATACGTGATGCGTCGGGTTCCAAAGGTTTCAGCGTCTTTCATCATGGCCGGCCGGGGGGGTATGTGGGAGCGGGGGGGTATGTGTGGGGGGGGGGGGGGGGGGGGCGCTCATTGATTTCTCATTATGAATGATTTATTTCGGGAGCTCCGGTTCTCCGATCTCAGGACGCACTCCGTCTCTGCTGCTCACTCAGGTGCGTGAGCGTTCTCGGCTCCGTCGTAAATCACGCTGGGTTCCGTAGTTTGTTTGTTTCCTTTGGGGGGGGTGGGGTGGGGGGGGCAGATGGACGGGGTGGATGGGGGGGGGGGGGTGGAGGTCCACTCCGGGTGCGGAATGATTTATAGTTTTTCCAAAAGGCTTTTCCAAAACAGTCATGTGACTGAGCGCTGTTCTGGATTTTTGCCCCATATATAGAGTGTGTGTATGCCCAGTGATATTCCCCCCCCCCCCCTCCCGTTCTGGGTGTATCTGCCCAGCGCCCGAAACGTTCTCCCCTGGATGGGCATGGGGAACCCCCCGCCCCCATGACCCTAATAGAGGATTAATAATGGATGGATGAAAAAAATAATTTAAAGTAAGTGGCTTGCTGGCTTAGTGCTTGGAATTCCAGGTTCTCCCCATGTCCGTGTGGGTTTCCTCCGGGTTCTCCGGTTTCCGCCCGCCGCTGAGGTTCGTTTAAATCCGACGTTGGAACGACTTTCTACAAACTTCTGGAGTTTTCGTTGAACTGGTGCGCAGCGTGTTCTGCGTCTGTCTGTTTTATTATAATTTCATTTTCTTTCTGAACTCCGGAGATAAAGTCCAGGGAAAGATCAGAAACGCCGGTCTGTTGCCGGCTGTTCTAACCCGTAACGCAGACGCGCAGCGGAACGCGCAGGCCGGCGCTCTGATAAGGCTGCGGCGCAGCGGGAGCGGTGGGCCCGGATCTGTTGCCGTGGAAACAAAGCGGCGGGCCGGCCCGCTGAGCGGCGTGTTGTTTTATTTATTTGCGTTAACGAAACCCATCTGGAAACACCTGATAATCACGTCTATCAATTTTGCGACGGGCCGACCAATTAGCCGCCGCCTCCGCGCCACGCGGCCCGCTTCCTCCGCCGCTAACGAGGCAGCTGGAAGTCGTTTCCCGCCGCGACGGCGCGCAATAAAGGAACGGGATCCGCGCGGCGTTCTGACAGACGGCCTCGACGTGAACCAACAGATCCACCGACTCGCCGCTTTCACAGGATTTGTATGTAAACATTATCCGTTAAACGATTCTCATTAAGCGGTGCAAATTGTGCTGATTAAGACCTCCATCCGTCAGCGGGGAACGCAGAACCCGCCGAACGCAGAACCCGCTGAACCGTAAACATCTGAGAGTTAAAGCGGCTTTTTAATCGCCGTGTAAAAAATTTGCAACTTAATAAATTAAATTGGGTCTGCGTTTGATTCGTGGCCGCCGCGCCGCCGCACGTACGCGACTTTCACTGCCAGCTGGTCAGCGTGGAATTCAACCTGTTCTCCATTTCATCACTCTCACTGGACCTCCGGGTTTGGCGAGGATCCGGCGTGGTCAGACTTTTGGTCGTCTCTCTGGACTCCATCCATCCGTTATCTTTATCCTATATTAGGGTCGCGGGGGGTGGGGTTCCCCCATGTCCATCCAGAGGAGAACGTTACAACGTTACAGATCCTCCTCTATATATGGGGCAATTTGGAGCATTCAATTCACCTTGATCCATGTTGTTGGACTGTGGGAGGAAATTCATTCATTCATTCATTCATCATCTTCAGCTTTATCCTCTATTAGGGTCGCGGGGGGGGGGGGGGGGGGTGTTCCCTCATGCCATCCAGGGGAGAACGTTTTGGGCGCTGGGCAGGACGCCAATCTATCGCTGGACACACACACACTCACACACACACGCTCTATATGGGGCATTTTGGAGCATTCAATTCACCTTGATCCATGTTGTTGGACTGTGGGAGGAAATTCATTTATCCATTATCTTCCGCTTTATCCTCTATTAGGGACATGGGGGGGGGGGGGGGGGTTCCCCTCATGCCCCTCCAGGGGAGAACGTTTCGGGCGTTGGGCAGATACACCCAGGACAGGACGCTAATCTATCGGTGGACACACACTTACTCACACAAACACTCTCCATTGGAGCATTCAATTGGCCTTGAATCCATGTTTTTGGACTGTGGGAGGAAACCGATGCCCTTTATTCTGGAGCCACAGAGCAGGTGGTGGATTATTAAGGTGGTGGATCTTAACCCTCGTTGCTCCAGGGGGCGCTGTCTCAACTTTGGATAGATGTAAATGTGACGGTGGACGATCCTCAGTGCTGCAGTGACGCCGGCGTGGTGGTGGTGGTGGTGGTGTCGCCTCCGACTCACTGTGCGCACCTCCGCCTCGCTGCGCCACCTTGTGGATGTAGAATCGTCCTCCCGTCCTCCTCCGTCACGCCGTGTGGTCGTCCTCCTGTCCTCCTCCGTCACGGCGTGTGGTCGTCCTCCTGTCCTCCTGTCCTCCTCCGTCACGGCGTGTGGTCGTCCCCCTGTCCTCCTCCGTCACGGCGTGTGGTCGTCCCCCTGTCCTCCTCCGTCACGGCGTGTGGTCGTCCTCCTGTCCTCCTCCGTCACGGCGTGTGGTCGTCCCCCTGTCCTCCTCCGTCACGCCGTGTGGTCGTCCTCCTGTCCTCCTCCGTCACGGCGTGTGGTCGTCCCCCTGTCCTCCTCCGTCACGGCGTGTGGTCGTCCTCCCGTCCTCCTCCGTCACGGCGTGTGGTCGTCCCCCTGTCCTCCTCCGTCACGGCGTGTGGTCGTCCTCCCGTCCTCCTCCGTCACGGCGTGTGGTCGTCCTCCTGTCCTCCTGTCCTCCTCCGTCACGGCGTGTGGTCGTCCTCCTGTCCTCCTCCGTCACGGCGTGTGGTTGTCCTCCTGTCCTCCTGTCCTCCTCCGTCACGGCGTGTGGTCGTCCTCCCGTCCTCCTCCGTCACGGCGTGTGGTCGTCCCCCTGTCCTCCTCCGTCACGGCGTGTGGTCGTCCTCCTGTCCTCCTGTCCTCCTCTGTCACGGCGTGTGGTCGTCCTCCTGTCCTCCTGTCCTCCTCTGTCACGGCGTGTGGTCGTCCTCCTGTCCTCCTGTCCTCCTCTGTCACGGCGTGTGGTCGTCCTCCTGTCCTCCTCCGTCACGTCACGTCATCGTGGCAGAAGCCATGAATTAAGAAGCTGAACTCGTTATCGATGACGAGTTCGTCCGTCTGGATTAAAGGCGTTAATTATGTTTGCACATCCAGCTCGGGGCTCTGCGGGGTTCTCCGGGGTTCTCCGTTGGCCCCGCGCCACGCTGCTGCAACAACAACGCGCCTGATTACCAAACTATAAATCACTTAAACGTCACGGACGCTTTCCTTCAGCGGGTTCTCTGCTCCGAGGTTCCGCTGAATAACAACAGAGTGGAATTCACGCCACTGGCAACCTTCATATGTACAAATAAGGAATTGTATTTATTTATTTACAACAGGCGGCACGGTGGCTTAGTGCTTTAGCATGTTCTCCTCTCAGCACTAGGGATTCCCGGTTCGGATCCCCATCTGGGTGGAGTTTCCATGTCCTCCCCGTGTCCGCGTGGGTTTCCTCCGGGTTCTCCGGTTTCCTCCCACAGTCCAAAAACATGGATCAAGGTCAACTGAGTTCTACAAATTGCCCCATATAGAGTGTGTCTGTGTGAGTGAGTGTGTGTCCAGCGATGGATTGGCGTCCTGTCCTGGGTGTATCTGCCCAGCGCCCGAGACGTTCTCCCTTGAATGGGGATGGGGAACCCCACCGCGACCCTAATGGATGAATGAATGGATTTTAAGGTTTTCTGTAAAATAAAGTGGAAAGTTTTTTAAATGTCTTTATAAACGCGGACGTCGAGAATCGCGGAAATGATTCGGTTCAGTTGATCGAAGAATCGATTCACTAAGTTGAATCGTTCTTACTGAATATTCTGTTCTATATTCCGTTAATGAAATGCAGGGATTAAGGGAGGCTTAGTGGTTGGCATGTTCTCCTCTCAGCGCTGGGCATTTGGGTTCGAATCACCATCTGGGTGGAGTTTGCATGTTCTCCCCGTGTCCGTGTGGGGTTCCTCTGGTTTCTAAATTGCCCCATATAGTGTGTGTGTGTGTGTGTGAGTGAGTGTGTGCCCGCTGATAGATCGGCGCCCTGAAACGTTCTCCGCCGGTTGGGCATGGAGAACACCCCCCCCGGAACCCTATTAGAGGATAAAGTGAGAGCTGATGAATGAATGTCTTTGTCCCTTCGGTCCTCGTTTACCTTAAAACGTGAATTAAACCTTTAAACCTCAGCCGGATGGATCAGCTGTGATGGGGCATCCATCATGGTTCTAACTGAAACTAACTGAACGAGACGTTCTTGACCTGGACGTGTTGTCCCGCCGTCCCTCCTCTGATGGACCGTGCTGTGTTCCGGGTGCTGGACGGTGATTGTAAGCGTTGATGGAGCTTCCTGGGCTGGAGCTCCATCTGGTCCGGTTCCCTCCGCGTGCCGTAGCCGCTCCATTCATAAAGGAGAGGAACCCGCGGGGGGGTTCTCCAGCCATCTGCGGTCCTGCTGTGAACCCTCCGTATGCCCGGCGGTGCTAACGCGGCTCCCGACAGACGTTTGGTCAGCCCTGAGGTCAGAGCCGGTGGAGAAGCTCCGGCGTACGTGTCCGAGGCGTATGCGAGGCGTCAGTTCAGCTTTATTTTAATGTGCGTTTTAATTGACCGAGGTAATTATTTATTTTGACCTTCAGGCCCGCTCTCGGCGTCTGAAGAGGGTCCTCTCCTCTAGAGGGAGTACTTGTCTCGAGGGGCTTTGGAGATTAAACTCGGGCTGAATCAGTGATTCTCACTTATTTTCTGTTAAAATAATTTTCTTCCCCCCCGGAAGAAGAAAACATTTTGCGCCCCCCCCCCCCACACACACACACGCACAGATCAGAAATACAGATCAACTGAGAACAAACAAACTAAAAAAACAAAGTTAATAAACTGATTCTAACAGAGACGAATGAAATCCGCATTTAAACGAGAAACGATTTTGAACCGAATGGCATTTAATACTGAAAAACTAAATGAAATAAAATCAATTAATAATAATCAATTCAAATTCATCAGCAACGTTCATTCAGGAACAAAATTTATTAAGACCTTAACCTACAAAACTAAAATATTAACACTTATATTATATTATATTATATTATTATATTATATTAAGACTTTAACCTACAAAACTAAAATGAATACGGCAATGTGCTGATATTGTATTCATTCATTCATTACCTTCAGCTTTATCCTCTATTAGGGTCGTGGGGGGGGGGGTTTCCCCATGCCCATCCAGGGGAGAACGTTTCGGGCGCTGGGCAGATACACCCAGGACAGGACGCCAATCCATCACTGGGCACACACACACACACACACACACACACACACACACACTCTATATGGGGCAATTTGGAGAATTCAATTGACTTGATCCATGTTTTTGGACTGTGGGAGGAAACCGGAGAACCCGGAGGAAACCCACGCGGACACGGGGAGAACATGGAAACTCCACCCAGATGGGGATTCGAACCGGGAATCCACAGTGCTGAGAGGAGAACATGCCAAACCACTAAGCCACCATGCCGTCCTGTTTTTTGGGGTGTAATGTCTTTAATTGATCAGATTAAGACACAGAGGACACACCGCTCTTTCTTCGTCTCCACCTCAGTTACAGTGAAGACAGGCGTTACATACACTTCGTTATGTTTCCTCGTTTTAACTTTCGGTTGTCTTTTGTTTGTCTCATTATCGTCTCTCTCCTCCGTCTGTTAAATATTTGTCCATGTCGTCTCTCGAGGATTTGTTCAGTTCACTTAATATTACCTGTTCTGTGATATCTTGTTATGCCCCCCCCCCCCCCCCGGCACCGCACTGTGCCCCCCCAGGGGGACGCGTCCCACTATTTGAGGAGGACTGGGCTAAATGATCTTCAGAGCGTCTCCTCGGTACTTTGTCCCTTTCGGCTGGGCTCCTCAGAACACGCCGATCTCATTCCGCTCCCCGCGGTTCCTCTCCCGGGTTCCCCTCCCATTCCTCCACCACCTCACTTTTATTTTAAGCCTCTCTCTCTTCTCCCCCGTCTCCGTCCTCCTCGGCGGCGTTCGCACAGTGAGTGACGTGGAATTAAACGACTAAAGAGAAACGCTTTCCTCTCAGAGAGACGAAGAGCAATTTGTAGCAACGGGAAGCTCCGCGATTACCCATGATGCAAAGCACAACGGGTGGATTTTTATTATTCGACGTTCAGCAAGTGCGCACTCCGCATCGAACGCGCCGAGTCGACCACAGCGCTGCAACACACACCGACACGCCACCAGCTCAGCCACACGGCGGCGCCGCGCAGCATCCACCACCCTAATAACACCTGACCGGTGAGGGACGGCGTGCGGGCGGAGGAACTACAGAGCGCAAGTCCAGAGTTTGATATGGATCAATATGGATTTCAAACGTCATCCACCTGAAAACACAAATGCCCCAATCGCAAAATATTATAACTCATTATTGGGGGGGGGTGGAGGGGTTGGTAGTGGTTCCCCATGTCCATCCAGGGGAGAACGTTTCGGGCGCCGGGCAGATACACCCAGGACAGGGGGGCAATCCATTGCTGGACACATACTCACACACACAGACACACTTTATATGGGGCAATTTGGAGCATTCGATTCACCTTGAGCCATGTTTTTGGACTGTGGGAGGAAACCGGAGAACTGGAGGAAACCCACACGGACACGGGGAGAACATGGAAACTCCACCCAGTTTGGGATTCGAACCGGGAATCCCTAGAGCTGAGAGGAGAACATGCCAAACACTAAGGCACCGTGCCGCCCTCCCACTATATTTAAATGTTGTAAATCTTTATTGTTTATTAAAAAGTTCCTCAGAACCGTAATGAATCTGTAGGGTTTCGTTACTGGGTGCAGTTTCCGATCCGTCCACAAGATGGCGACGTGCTGTTAGGATGTGGGTCCTCAGCAGGTGGTCGCTCCGCCGCCGCAGGACGTTTGGAACTCTGAGGTTCTGATGAGGTCTGGTGGAGGTTCCGGCTGCTCTCGGTTGTTTACGCTGATCTCAGAGCAGGAGGAGGACGAGGACGCTGCTCCACGGGATGGAGGACCATCAGGAGACGGAGAACAGATTCCCTCCGTATGTCGAGGTGTGAACGTTCCGTTCCTCCAAACATGAGTCACTCAGGACTGCAGATCTCAGAGCTTCAGTCACTGCACAGGGTTCCAGATCTCAGGGTTCCAGCTCTCAGGGTTTCAGATCTCAGGGTTCCAGATATCAGGGTTCCAGATATCAGGGTTCCAGTTCACAGGGTTCCAGATCTCAGTGGTTCAGTTCCAGCACTCAGGGTTCCAGCACTCAGCACTCAGGGTTCCAGATATCAGGGTTCCAGCTCACAGGGTTCCAGCACTCAGGGTTCCAGCACTCAGGGTTCCAGCACTCAGGGTTCCAGCTCAGGGTTCCAGATCTCAGGGTTCCAGCACTCAGGGTTCCAGCTCAGGGTTCCAGATATCAGGGTTCCAGATATCAGGGTTCCAGTTCACAGGGTTCCAGATCTTAGTGGTTCAGTTACAGCACAGGGTTCCAGCTCTCAGGGTTCCAGATATCAGGGTTCCAGTTCACAGGGCTCCAGATATCAGGGTTCCAGA
>JAFMOC010000447.1:332500-350000 GCA_019802505.1 Corydoras sp. C115
GTTTTAAGTCTCGGGTTCCAGAGTCCTGGGGTTCTGTTCTGTAGACCGCTGCGCCGCAGTGGAACCTCTGAACCGTTGTGCGATCAGCGGCGTCTGTAAACGGGCAGCGCGGGGTGACGGAACCCTCAGAGAACCGGGAGAAGGAACGCGGAAGGTGGAGGAGGAGAGCAGGATGAAAGCCGGCTGCTGTTCGTCAGACGCTGCGCTAATTATGGATTTCTTAATTAGTGCATCCCGTTGCTGTCTGGCTTTGGAAGTCTGCCTCACTCGCTCGCTCCCTCTCTCACTCCCTCTCTCACTCCCTCGCTCGCTCGCTCGCTCGCTCGCTCTTCGGTTCTGACAGCTGATAAAGCACACGGTGCATCAGAACCGTCGTTTCTGACTTCCCAAACACAGGCTTCTCCTCGTTAGGCGGCGTCTCCTCGTTAGGCGGCGTCTGTACCTATCGAAGGTTCTAATTAACAGAGTTCTTTAATCGTGATGGCCCTCGTGTCGGTCGAGAACCTTCCTGCCAAAAATAGGAGAAAGAATAATACGAGTCTCGCAGCTTCAGGCTTTTTATTAAAAGATCGAAGGTTCGAACCAAAGCGCTGCCAAGATTGTTACCCCCCCCACACCCCCCACCCCCCCGGGCCCTCAGGCAACGCGGAGCCACCCGCCAGGAAGAACTCGAGAACCGAAGCTGGAGCGGAGACTGGATCTCGACTGCTGCCTCAGTGAACTCAGCCTCGGTCTAAAGAAACGGACGTTAGGACCCTCGAGCGGAAGGTTGTTCCAGAGAATCTGCCGTGTTCCAGGACGGAACTGGAGGTCAGAGCTGGTCATGGTTCCAAAGTACCGACCTCAAAGTCGCCTCATAATTCAGTTCTGAGAGTCTAGCTCCTCCAAAGAAAGAGGATACCGGAATAGTTCTTCCTGAATGGAGCCTCTAAGGTACATCATGAAGAACCAATCCTAAAGTGTCCTAAAGAAACGGACGTTTGGACCTTTGTTTGGAGGGTGTGAGGTTGTGACCCGATGGTTCCAAGGTATCCATTGTGTTCCAGGACGGAACTGGAGGCCAGAACTGCTCATGGTTCCAAAGTACCGACCTCAAAGTCGCCTCCTAATTCAGTTCTGAGAGTCTAGTTCCTCCAAACAAAGAGGATACCATCTTAGATGTTCTAAGAACTATGAAAAAGTTCCTCCTGAATGGAGCCTCTAAGGTACATCGTGTAGAACCAGTCCAAAGTGTCCTAAAGAAACGGACGTTTGGACCTCCGGGTGGACAGTGTAGGGTCTCAGAAGACCCAGACCCCCAATATCGGCCCTTTCTGGACCCCGGGTGCGTTCTGATCTTTGGAATGAATTAGAACAGAGATTGGTCCTTCGGCAGCGACGTGGAGGAACGGAGGGGGGGGGCGGATCTGAGGCGTGGGTAAGGTGACCGACGCCCCCCGCTGGAGGTTTGCTCGCAGGTCCGTGTGCAGGTGCGTAAAGAGAGGCGGGAGGCGGAGCATGCGGAGCGTGCAGAGAGGACCAAACCCTGACAGGACGTAGACGCTTTGTTCTACGCAGAACCTTCCCCCCGAAGTGACCGGGGTGGGGGTCATTTTCGGCGGCGTCAGAATCAGAACCCTGGCTGTGTGCGGTTTCCCGATAAGCCACTCAGCCCCCCCGAGAGTCCCGAGAGGGTTCCGCCGGGGGCGGGGGGGTAAGCTCCGGCGGAACGCCGCCACGGCGCGGAGAACCACACGAAACGTGATGTGTATTCAGTACGTCTGTCCGTCTGCTGTCCAATCGCAGTGTGTGTGTGTGTGTGTGTGTGTGTGTGTGTATGTGTGTGTGTGTGTGAGTGTGAGAGACGGACAGCTCTCTCCACCGCGGGAATTACACCTCCATCCAATCAGATCAGCACAACGGACACATGTCAGGACCGCTGGAATTCAATCTCCTCTGTTTACAGAAGCGCCGCTCGAGTACAGTGAGAGAGTGAGCGAGGGCGAGCGAGAGAGAGAGAGAGCGCGAGAGAGAGAGAGCAGAATCAAAATGAAGCTGCGAGACTGAGCGAGTGTGTGATCCTCACATCATGACATGCTGCAGGAATGAATGAGCGCGAGAGCGAGTGAGAGAGAGAGCGAGCGAGAGAGAGAGAGAGAGAGAGTGAGAGTGAGAGAGCGAGCGAGAGAGAGAGAGAGAGCAAGCGAGAGAGTGTGAGTGAGAGAGCGAGAGAGAGAGAGCAAGCGAGAGAGAGAGTGTGAGAGAGAGAGTGTGAGAGAGAGAGAGAGAGAGTGAGCGAGAGCGAGCGAACGAGAGAGAGTGAGAGAGCGAGAGAGAGCGAGAGAGAGTGAGAGAGCGAGAGAGAGAGAGAGAGAGAGAGAGAGCAAGCGAGAGAGAGAGAGTGTGAGTGAGAGAGAGAGAGTGAGAGAGAGAGAGTGAGAGAGAGAGCAAGCGAGAGAGAGAGTGTGTGAGAGAGAGCGAGAGAGAGAGAGTGTGAGAGAGACAGAGAGAGAGAGTGAGCGAGAGCGAGCGAACGAGAGAGAGAGAGAGTGAGAGCGAGTGAGTGAGAGAGTGAGCGAGAGACCGAGAGAGAGAGAGAGGGCGAGTGAGAGAGTGAGTGAGAGAGAGCGAGTGAGAGAGTGAGTGAGAGAGAGCGAGAGAGTGAGAGACAGTCCCTGAACAGACTGGGTGTTGAGTTAATCAGCAGTCTCAGTGATGGATTCATTAAATGGTTGTTTATTGGTGTTCACCGTCTGAACCCTCTGAGACGAGGCGTCGCAAACGGCCGCTAAACGCCAAAAACGCCGCCGCCGCCGTCACCTCTTAGGTCACTGTGGGTCACTGCGCAGATCACCTTCATCCATCCATTATCTTCCGCTTGTCCGGGGTTCAGGTCGCGGGGGCAGCGACCGAAGTTGGGAGACCCGGACCTCCCTCGCCCCAGCCACCTCCACCAGCTCGACCGGGGTGACCCCGAGGCGTTCTCAGAGCAGCTGAGAGATATAACCCCTCCAGCGTGACCTGGGTCGTCCCCGGGGTCTCCTCCCAGCTGGACTTGCCTGGAACACCTCCCTAGGAAGGCGCCCAGGAGGCATCCTGACCAGATGCCCCAACCACCTCAACTGGCTCCTTTGGATGTGGAGGAGTAGCGGCTCCACTCCGAGTCTCTCCCGGATGACCGAGCTTCTCACCCCGTCTCTAAGGGAGACCCCGGACACCCTGCGGAGAGAACCCATTTCAGCCGCTTGTATTTGCGATCTTGTTCTTTCGGTCGTTACCCAAAGCTCATGACCGTAGGTGAGGGTCGGAACGTAGATTGACCGGTAAATCCAGAGCCTTGCCTTGTGGTTCAGCTCCTTCTTTACCACAACAGACCGGTATAGGGTCCGCATCACTGCTGACCCCGCCCCCATCCGCCTGTCAATCTCACGCTCCATCGTACCATCACTCGTGAACCCGAGAACCATAAACTCCTCCCACTAGAGGCAAGATCTGACCCCTGACCCAGAGAGGACTCTCTACCCTTTTCCGACTCACCTGATACGTCAAATCATATGTCCATACTGTAGGTCCCTCTATAGGTCACCTCGTAGGTCACTGTAGGTCCCTCTGTAGGTCACCTCATAGGTCACTATAGGTCCCTCTGTCGGTCACCTCGTAGGTCACTGTAGGTCCCTCTGTAGGTCACCTCATAGGTCACTATAGGTCCCTCTGTCAGTCACCTCGTAGGTCACTATAGGTCCCTCTATAGGTCACCTCGTAAGTCACTGTAGGTCCCTCTGTCGGTCACCTCGTAAGTCACTGTAGGTCCCTCTGTCGGTCACCTCGTAAGTCACTGTAGGTCCCTCTGTAGGTCACCTCATAGGTCACTATAGGTCCCTCTATAGGTCACCTCGTAAGTCACTGTAGGTCCCTCTGTAGGTCACCTCATAGGTCACTATAGGTCCCTCTGTCGGTCACCTCGTAAGTCACTGTAGGTCCCTCTGTAGGTCACCTCATAGGTCACTATAGGTCCCTCTGTTGGTCACCTCGTCAAAAAACTGAGAGAACACCAAACCAAGAACCTGAGATCCCACTGATCTGAGGCTTGACCAATCAAACACCGCTGCCAGAAGAGAGGAACAGGAAACAGGATGTGATGTTTTCGGGAGGATGTGGAGGTGGGGGGGGGGTGGATGTTCCAGTTTCTGGAGCACGTCATTGTTCATGACCATGACATCAGCGCTTTGTGGCCCTGACCTCACAGGAAACGGTGCAGCTGTTAGTGCTGAGTGTCCTCGAGGTGACGGGAGAGGCTCAGGGTGAGAGAGTAGCGAGCGGCGGGCGGGTGGGCGGGTGGGTGGAGGGAACGCCGGGGGTCTTTATTTCTTCCTCATTTCCATTCGGAGGCCGAGGGCGCGTTCATTCCACAACGTGCTCTTTGTTGGAGAACGATCAACCGCTCAGCCATCGGCCTTCAGATTCAACCCTGATGAGCCCAGGGAATACCATTAGAGAGAGTGAGTGTGTGAGTGTGTGTGTGTGTGAGAGAGTGTGAGTGTGTGTGAGAGAGTGTGTGTGAGAGAGAGTGTGTGTGTGTGTGTGGTCCATCAAAAAGCTAAGAGCTCTTCTGTCGGCTGAACAACGCGCTGCAAACAGGATGCACATCTGCAGTCTTCAGGTTTGCGGTTAGTCAGGATTTAGGGTTAAGGTTAGTCAGGATTAGGGTTGAGGTTAGTCAGGATTAGGGTTAAGGTTCTTCAGGTTTAGAGTTGAGGTAAATCAGGATTAGGGTTAAGGTTGGTGAGGTTTAGGTTTAGTATTATTTAGGATTAGTATAAAGGTTAGTCAGGCTTAGGTTTAGGGTTATTCAGGATGAGGATTAAGGTTCTTCAGGTTTAGTTAAGGTTAGTCAGGATTAGGGTAAAGGTTAATCAGGATTAGGGTTACGGTTAGTCATGATTAGGATTGAGGTTAGTCAGGATTATGATTAAGGTTGGTGAGGTTTAGGTTGAGGGTTATTCAGGATTAGGATTAAGGTTCTTCAGGTTTAGTTAAATTTTGTCAGGCTTAGGGTTAAGGTTAGTCAGGATTAGGGTTATGGTTAGTCAGGATTAGAGTTGAGGTTAGTCAGGATTAGAGTTGAGGTTAGTCAGGTTTAGGATTAAGGTTAGTCAGGATTAGGGTTAAGGTTAGTCAGGATTAGAGTTGAGGTTAGTCAGGATTAGGATTAAGGTTAGTCAGGATTAGGATTAAGGTTAGTCAGGATTAGAGTTGAGGTTAGTCAGGATTAGAGTTGAGGTTAGTCAGGATTAGGATTGAGGTTAGTCAGGATTAGGATTACTGTATAATTAAGATGCCGCAGGGTTGAGTTTGTTGTCGGGATTAAAGTTTGGAGCGCGTCGCGTTCTCCTGAAGCTCCTCGCTGAGGTTCCGTGGTACGTTCTCCGTGTCAGGCGGCGCAGAGCGGGAAACGCGGACGCGCTCCCGTACGCACGGCGGGAGGTTCCAGATTAACCCGCTTACGCTGCAGCGCTGTTCAGATAAGTACGACGGAACAAAAGGTTGTGTGGAGCGTCCTCGCAGCAGCGCCCTCGTGAGGCGTTTAGGTTCTCGACCGCGGCGATGATGAGGACGATCCGCCGGCGTGATTAGCATGCGCCTCTTGTTCACGCACTCCCGTGTGACGGCACGGCGGCGGAGCGCTCCGCGGTGGAGGTTCTCCCGGCGGCGCTTTTATCTCGCCGCGCGCGTTTGTAGACAATGTCGGCGTGATTGAGGTCGCTGGAGTCATGTGACCACGAGGACCGCATCAGCGGCATTATCCTCTGAATCGTCGTCCTCGCCCGCTCCGCGCGCTGATTAGCGGTTAGCGCGGCGCAGCTGGGAAAAAATAAATAATAAACTCGCGCGGATTTAACGGCCAACGACGGGGCGGCGGGCGAGCGGGTCATGTGACTCCTGTGTTTTAAATGGTATGTTGGAATTCACGAAGAACGTCAGGTCCCTCAGTGTTCAGCTCTCGGGTCTGTAGTGACGCTGTCAGTGTGGGTGGGTGTGTGGGGGTGTGGTTGTGTGGTTGTGTGGGTGTGTGTGTGTGGGTGTGTGTGTGTGGGTTTGGATGTGTGTGTGTGGGTTTGGGTGTCTGTGGGTGGGTTTGGGTGTCTGTGTGTGGGTGGGTGTGTGTGGGTGTGTGGGTGTGGTTGTGTGGGTGTGTGTGTGTGGGTGTGGTTGTGTGGGTGTGTGTTTGTGGGTTTGGATGTGTGTGTGTGGGTTTGGGTGTCTGTGGTTGGGTGTGTGTGGGTGTGTGTGTGGGTGTGGGTGGGTTTGGGTGTCTGTGTGGTGGGTGTGTGTGGGTGGGTGGGTGTGGGTGGGTGTGGGTGGGTGTGTGTGTGGGTGTGTGTGTGTGTGTGGGTGTGTGTGGGTGGTGGATCAGACACAGCAGTGCTGCTGGAGTTGCACACCACCTCCACCCACCACCAGGTCGGCGTCACTGCCGAACCGAGAGCTGAACACTGAAGGATCCACAGTGACACCGTCCTGATGATGATGATGATGATGATGATGGTGATGTGTGATGTGTGTGTGTGTGTGTGTGTGTGTGTGTGTGTGGGTGGTGGATCAGACCTAGCAGTGCTGCTGGAGTTACACACCACCTCCACCACCCACCACCATCATCATCATCATCATCACTGCAGAACCTAGACCTGAATGTTGAGGGATCTGCAATGACGCTGACCTGGTGGTGGGTGGGTGTGTGTGTGTGTGTGTGTGTGTGTGGGTGGGTGGTGGATCAGACGCAGCAGTGCTGCTGGAGGCGCATACCTCCACCTTCCGGCTCCACCACGCAGACGTAGAATCAGAGACAGAAGGTCGTCTGTCGCCGCAGTTTGTTGTTATGGGAATACTGAAGGGGAGAACCTACCAAAGCGAGGGTCTGTTGCCAGCCGGCGCTTTATAAGAACCGCGCCGCGTGTTGAAGCAATTACAGGCTGCAAACGAACAGACGGATTATCATAACGAGGTGAAAACGAGGTGAAGGTTTCAAATGCGAACAGCGGGGAACCGCCGTGACCCCCGCGCTCGGCGAGGCCATTAGTCCTCCTGCTTTTTGTTGCGCGTGTGTGTGTGTGGGTGTGTGTGTGTGTGTGTGTGTGTGTGTGTGTGTGTGTGCGTGGTAGTGTGTGTGTGTGTGTGTGGGAGTATGTTTGAATCGGAGAAGACGGGTAATTAAAGCCTACGCCTGTCTTCGTTGGTCTCAGCGTCCGGCGCCGCTCTCGCGCCCGCGGAGCCTCGTTATGATCCGTGAGGGCGGGGCCTGAACAGCGGGGCGTTTTCCGTTCGCAGAGAGAAACCCGGGGCGCCTCCGCCGGCGTGCACACACAAACCAGGCTGTTCTCTCGCACGTCTCCGTCCGGAGCCCACGCACCGCCCGCCGACTCGCCCTCCCGATCCCTCCCGGATCCCGGCGCGCTCTCGTAGAACTCAGAGAAACGGGTGCACGGCGGCGGGCGGGCGGCGGCACCGAAGGAAAGCTCGCGGCGCTCCGGGGACTCGTTAGAGATTCTTCCCTCATTTTTCATTCATGTCGAAATCGCGAGGCGTTGCCTTCGAACCCGTCTTCAGGGTTCAGGGTTGCAGGCGTGTGGGTCATGACCACGCCCCAGAGGGTCGCCCAGCCAATCAGATTTTGAGGGAGGATTTTGGGTGTCGCGATGTAAACTCTGTATTCACGCCTTTTTTTCCCGTATTTAAGTGTTTTTTTTTTTTTTTATTTAAACTTTTTTGTTCTGTATTTAGGTGTTTTTTTTTTATTTTTTTTTAATTTTTTTTTATTTTCCGTATTAAACAGTTTTTTGCGTATTTAAGGTTTTTTTTAAATGTATTTTTGTTTTTTTCTCATATTTACACGTTGTTTTTGTTTTTAAGCCTTTTCTTCCTTATTTATTTATTTTTTTTCACATTTAAATGTTTTTTATTCATATTTACGTTTTTTTTTTTTTATTTATATAATTGAAGTGTTTTTCCGTATCTATGCATTTTTTTTGCGTATTTAAGCTGTTTTTTTTTTTAATGTATTGTGTTTTTTTTTTTCTTTTATGCATTTTTTTCAAATTCATGCATTTTTTGTATTTAAGTATTTTTTTCTGTATTTTCGCGTTTCTTTCCATATTTACAGTTTTTTTTTTTTTTTTTCTTAAGCGTTTTTTCATAGTTACGTTCTTTTCCATATTTAAGCGGCACGGTAAACTCCGCCCGGCTGTATGTAGTCATGTGACTCATTAGCATCTATTAAATAATTTTAAAAGCTCAGAGAAAGGCCGGGCGCATGGCGGCGGCGGCGCCTCACTTCGGGGACTCGTTAGATATTCTACTGCCGTTCTCCGCCTGCGAGTCTCGAGCTTTGATGGCTGCACTTAGCGGTGAATTCGGGACAGACGGACGGGAAGGAGGACCGAGGGACGGGAGGCGGGCGCCGGAGGAGCCGGAGGAGCCGGGACAACGGGAGGAGCCCGGGCCACGGAACGCCTGAGGGCCGAAAGATGCGCAGAGATGGATGGAAGGAGATGAAGGGTTGCGAATCTGAGAGGTAGCGGGGGGGGGGGGAGGGGGGGGAGGTTGAGGAGGAGGGGGGGGGGAGGTTGAGGAGGGAGGGGGGGAGGTTGAGGAGGAGGGGGGGGGGGGGGGGGGGAGGAGGAGGAGGAGGGGGCTGGGTGGCTGGTTGCCGTCGGTGGGATTTGAATAAGAGTTTCTGATCTTCTCTGGCTCGACTTCGCGAGAGGAATATCTCCTCCAGAACATGACAGAGGAGAACCGCGAGAGTGCCAAAAGTCTGGAGGACAAATGAGAGAGCGAGCGAGCGAGAGAGAGAGAGCGAGTGCGAGAGTACAGCAAATTAGTTTCGAGTAACCTGGAATGGTACACTGGATTACCAAAAGTATGGACTCCCATGTGATCTTCAGTGACGTTCAGAGGGTTCTAGACGATGTGGGGTTCACCCTTTGCAGCTAGAACATCTTCAGCTCTTCTGGGAAGGCCGTCCACGAGGTCCCGGGGTGTGTTGATGGGAATTTTGGGACGTTCTTCCAGAAGCGATGTTGGGCCGACAAGACCTGGCTCTCAGTCGGCGCTCTAATTCATCCCAAAGACGTTCTATGGGGTCACGGTCAGGATTCTGACCTTATGTCCTTATAGACCTGGCTTTGTGTTCTGGTGCACCGTCCCGTTGAAGAGGACGGGTCAGGCTCCAAACGGTTCCTCCGACGATGGGAGCGTGGAACTGTCCAAAATGTTTTGGTGTCTTTCACTGGAACTAAGAGGTACTACGCCCAGTTCCTGAAAAAACAACCCCCCACCATAACACCCCCCCCCCCCCACCAAACTGTACACAATGCAGTCAGATGAGTACGGTTCTCCTGGAACCGCCAAACCCAGACTCGTCCATCGGGTCTCCAGATGGAGAAGCGCGATCCGTCACTCAGGAGAACGCTCTACAGTCCAACGTTCTAGAGTCCAGTGACAGCGTGCTTTACACCGTCCCATGAAGTTCTCTCTCTGCGCTCGGTTCTCGAGCTCATCTGAAGGACGTTGGCGACCTCTTGGCACTACGACCCCGTTCCATCAGCTTCCGTGTTCTACCACTTGGTGGCCGAGTTGCCGTCGTTGTCAAACCCGTCCATGTTCTCATACTCGACGGTGGAACGTTCCGGAGCGAGGACTGGATCTGTTGCCCAGGTGACGTTCTATTACGGTTCCACCCTGGAACTCGCAGAGCTCCTGAGAGAGAACCGTTCTTCTACAAATGTTTGTAGAAACAGTCTGCTGGATTTTACACACCTGGGACCATTGAAGGAATCGGAACAGCGATTCTGATCATTTGGAGGGGTCAGCACATACTTTTGGGTGATGTAGGGTATATTCAGATGTTTTAAAGGGCAGTTCCGGGTGGAGGGGTCAGTGGTTGTTCAAATGTGAGTGAGCCGACCTTCAGACCTTCAGGTTCAGTTCCTCTTCTCGCCAATGACGTCATTACCTGGAATAACCTGCAGCTGGGTTCTCAGAAGGTTCTTCTGTAAACGCAGTGCCTTCTGCACGTCTTTGTAGAAAATGTGAATGGGTTCTCGCGAGGCGGCGCGAGAGCGGCGCGGGATATCGGATTAAAGTGGAGCCACGCTCCGTGAGAATGGAAGTGGGTTCTGGTTGAAAGCCAAGTGCATTCAGCTAATTTGATGATGGGAGCGGAGATGGAGGAACCCCTGGAAGATGGAACGTCCGGATCCTCCGCGGACGGCGCGACGCTAATTGCTTGATGGCGGTTATTACGGACCGACATCAGAAATCTCGGCAGAAGATGCAGCGCAATTCAAAACACTAAATAGAGCGTAGATTCATTATTTCTACTTTAGTCGCAGCGCCAGAGCCGCGAGAGGGAACATGGCGAGGGTCCTCGCTTACGGCCTGCCATCTTTATATCCAACGCCGGTTGCTAGGAGACCTGTGTGTGTGTGTATGTGTGTGTGTGTGTGTGTGTGTGTGTGTGTTATAAGGCAGTGTGTGTGTTTCGAGGCACTCCAACTCGTTCATGTTGAAATCGCGAGGCGTCGCCTTCAGACCCGTTTTCATCGTAACGTCGTTAAGGCTCACGTCAGCGCCGCGGTAACCCCGGGTTCCGAGTTGTAGGCGTGTGGGTCATGACCACGCCCCAGAGGGTCGCCCAGCCAATCAGATTTTTGGGGGTGATTTTGGGTGTCGTTGCGTTTTATTCCACCTCGCGATGTGAACTCTGTATTTACGCATTTTTTTGTGTTTAAACGTTTTTGTTCATAATTAAGTTACGTTTTTTTTCTGTATTTTTGCGTTTATTCCCCATATATAGGCATTTCTTTTGTATTTAAAACGTTTTTTTTTTCGGATTTATTTTCGTTCGTATTTACGTGCTTTTTCTGTATTTTTGCATTTGCTTTCCATGTTTACGCGTTTTTTTTTTTTTTTTTTTTTTTTTTTTTTTAAGCGTTTATCCGTATTTACGTGTTTTTTTTCTGTATTTAAACATTTTTGTTCGTATTTAAGTGTTTTTTCCGTATTTTTGCATGTTTACGTGTTTTTTTTTTATTTAAGTGTTTTTCCATATTTACGCATTTTTTGTGTATTTTTCGCAGTTTTTTTTTTTTTTTTTTTTTTTTAAGTGATTTTTCCGTAGTTATTTAAGCGGTGCGCTAAACTTGGCTCAACTGTATGTAGTCAGTCATGTGATTCATTAGCATAATTTACATAATGATTAGTAAATCATTCCTCCTCTCCTCACTATAGTTCGCTCCGTTGATTCCTATCCCGTCATTTTCATCTTTTCTCATCATGAGACGAATTCTCTCTCTCTCTCTCTCTCTCTCTCTCTCTCTCTCTCTCTAACAATAGCTCAAATCATCATCTGATTCTGAGGAGACGATCATGTCCTCATTGTCTCCCCGATTGTCTGATCTCCAGTGGACGTCTGCTCGGTCACTTTAAACAGAGACGTTACGTCAGGTGGAGCACTGGTTTCCTGTTTCCATTTACTGTGTTTGTGAGGTTGGGCACCGATGATGATGATGATGATGATGATGATGATAATGAGGAGGCGGAGCCGGCTCATAACCTCCATATCCACACTGAACGCATGGAACCCATAGATTACAACCTCCATCAGACATGGAGGTTCAGACCGAGGATCGCAGTTTGGCATGTTCTCTTGGTCTGTGTGTGTGTTATGAATTGGAACGTAGGAATCCCATGTAGACATGGGGAGAATATGCCAAACTCCACAAAGAAAATCCAGGCATGTCCTAAGACCTTAACAGAGGCCCCTTCTGGTGTGTGAGCGCTGACCGCTGTGCCGCATGCTGCCGGGTCGCCGTTATTAATACATAATGTAATCATTTAGTTCATTTTTATTCCTTGTTCTCGGTGCGTTTATCAGATATTTGTTGAGTGGAGGTGTGTGTGTGTGTGTGTGTGTGTGTGTGTGTGTGGCGGCCTAAGGGGAGCGCTTACAGAGTGGGGTGAAGTAGCGTGATAAATTAGGGCCGAGTTGGATGGGCGCAGCAGCAGTTCATCTTCCTCAGCTGACCTTGAGCTTATGAGTAATAATAAAGTACAGCGCAGTCACTCCTGAAATTGGTTCGCTCAATAACACACACACACACACACTCTCACACACACACTCTCACACACACTCTCACACACACACACACACACACACACACACACTCGCGTTGCGATTCCTCGCCTCCGTCTAATTCAGACGATTACAATCTCAACAAAAAATCAATTCCAGCATCTCGGCAGCGTTTTTATTAACGGGCGGCTCGGCGGGTGGAGGAGCTCGGCGTTTAGCCGCCGCTTTTGTTACTGTAATTAGCGAGGGAAGAGTGATGGATGCTCTGCGCTGCACTCTCACAAACCCTCCATACATCATCCACCCGCGGGTTTTAATAAGAGAGATCCAGGTACGGCCGTGCGAGGGCATCCGAGAGAGAAATGATCGGCCCTGTGGGTGGAGGTGTGGGTGTGAGGAGCGGGGTGTGGGTGGAGGTCAGGACTGTGAGCATGCCCTGCTTTAGGGCTCAGGTGGAGGTGGAGGTGAAGGTGGAGGTGTGGGGGTGGCTTGGCTTCCTGGGTTCCGCCGGTGGGGTTCTGGGTGTTTGGGGGTTTGGCATGGCTTGGATGGAGGTGGGGGTGTGGGTGGAGGTGTGGGCGTGGCTCGACTTCCTGGGTTCTGCCGGTCGGGTTCTGGGTGTTTGGGGGTGTGGCATTGCTTGGGTGTGGGTGGAGGTGTTGGTGAAGGTGGAGGTCAGGACTGTGAACATGCCCTGGTTTAGGGCTCAGGTGGAGGTGTGGGTGTGGGTGGAGGTGTGGGGGTGGCTCGGCTTCCTGGGTTCCGCCTGTGGGGTTCTGGGTGTTTGGCATGGCTTGGATGGAGGTGTGGGTGGAGGTGTGGGCGTGGGTCGGGCTCCTGGGTTCCGCCGGGCGGGTTCTAACAGCGGGACTCTGTGTCGGGGGGTGTGGCATGGCTTGGGTGGAGGTTGGGGTGTGGGTGGAGGCGTGGGCGTGGGTCGGGCTCCTGGGTTCTAACGGCGGGACTCTGTGTTGGGGGGGGGGGGGGGTGTGGCAGCACTAACCTAGTTTTTGGCGCGGCGTGTTCCTCTCGCGTTCCGGAAAACTCCCCGAAATAAAAGTGCGAGCTCAGCACGCGCACATCTTTCATCTCCAGACGTGATGTTCAGAGGGTGGGGGGGGGGGGGTGGAGCGGGTGGATGTGGGGAGGTGGAGCGGGTGGATGTGGGGGGGGTGGAGCGGGTGGATGTGGGGGGGGGGGGTCAGACTGTGTTTTGGGTGGTTTACTGTGAGCTGGTATTTTTAGCGCCGGTTCCGAGGCCCCGTGTTAACGCTGAGCCGCTGCTCGTGTTAATGACCTCACGCCGGAATCAAAGCCACGGCGCCGGCCTCATCTGCGTTCTAGTTGCCGTTCTCGTCTGCGTTCTCGTTGGCGTTGTCATTGCCGTTCTCGTCGCCATTCTCATCTGCGTTCTCGTTGCCGTTCTCGTTGGTGTTCTCTTCCGCGTTCTCGTCGGCGTTCTCGTTGGTGTTTTCTTCCGCGTTCTCGTCTACGTTCTCGTCGGCGTTCTCGTCGGCGTTCTCGTTGCCTTTCTTGTTGCCGTTCTCATCTGCGTTCTCGTTGGCGTTGTCATTGGCATTCTTGTCTGCGTTCTCGTTGCCATTCTCATCTGCGTTCTCGTTGCCGTTCTCGTTGGTGTTCTCTTCCGCGTTCTCGTCTGCGTTCTCGCCGGCGTTCTCGTTGGTGTTCTCTTCCGCGTTCTCGTCTGCATTCTCGTCAGTGTTCTCGTCGGCGTTCTCGTTGGCGTTCTCGTTGCCTTTCTTGTTGCCGTTCTCATCTGCGTTCTCATTGGCGTTCTCGTCTGCGTTCTCGTTGCCGTTCTCATCTGCGTTCTCGTTGCTGTTCTCGTCGGCGTTCTCGTTGGTGTTCTCTTCCGCATTCTCATCTGCGTTCTCGTCTATGTTCTCGTGTACGTTCTCGTGTACGTTCTCGTCAGCGTTCTCGTTTGCGTTCTCGTTGGTGGTCTCATTGGTGTTTTTGTTGTGTGTTCTCGTCAGCGTTCTCGTCGGCGTTCTCGTCAGCGTTCTCGCGGTGTCTCCAGCGTGATGTTACGTCGTCTCTTATCTGAGACAGACCGAGATCGTTTGTGTGTCTGGTGTGTGGTTCTGAAAGGGGTGTGTTCATGTCAGGACGGGACGTGTGTGTGTGTGTGTGTGTGTGTGTGTGTGTATTCTGAGTGTGTGTGTGTGTGTGTGTGTGTTCTGAGAGTGTGCAGGGTGAACATAAAGATGTACAGAGAGTTAGGTGGAGGATCAAGCGATGGTGGCGGTGCGGCTCCGACGTCAGGGCGGAGGTTCCCCGGAGGTCGGAGTGAAGCACTTCAGTCTGAAATGTAAGAGCGAGGTCGGGGTATTACGGCACGTCCCTAACGAGCTTCGTTAATAAGCCGATTAGGGTTCAGACGTAACGAAGCTGCTAATCTGCCGTCTGTCTGCCTTCATTCATCAGCGCTTTAATTAGAGCCGACGTTCTCCACGGCCACGCCAAAGCCGAGAACCTTTATCGGGATGAGGAACCTTTCAGCGTTAGGCGTGTGTGTGTGTGTGTGTGTGTGTGTGTGTGTGTGTGTGTGAGTGTGAGTGTGTGTGTGAGTGAGTGTGTGAGTGTGTGTGTGAGTGAGTGTGTGTGTGTCTGTGTGTGTGTGGTGTGTTGTGAGTGTTGTGTGTGTGTGCTCCTGAGTGGTGGTGTGAGCGTGTGCTTTCTTCACCTCAAGTTGATGTCCGCTGACTGCAGCCTTGTAAGAGCCAGAATAAAGGAGGAGGTTTAAAGTGCAGGAGGAATACAGATGAGAATGGCGGGTGGAGGTGGGGGGGGGGGTGGAGGTGGGGGGGTGGAGGTGGGGGGGGGTGGAGATGAGGGGGGGGTGGATGGAGGGAAAAACGGAGCAGATGAGCGAGAGAGACTTAATCAGCGGGTTTGATTGGATGGATTCGGAACGGGGTCTGATGATGATGTAAATTCCTCAGAGATGAAAAACATCGTCATAAAACTGACGGGTGGAGAGACGGGTGGAGAGACGGGTGGAGAGATGGGTGGAGAGACAGGTGGAGCTCGTAAGCGGGCGGAGGGAGGTGAGTGGAAGGACAGGGGCAGAGATGTGAACGGGGAGGAGGAGGTTGAGACCGGCGAGAATCGGAAGGTGGAGGTGAGAGTTGGGAGATGGAGGAGGGAGAGGCTGTGAAGATGGAGAGGTTATGAGACGGATGGATGGAAAGAAAAAACAGGTGGAGGTTGAGGAGGTTGGTGTATGGAGGAGGAGGAGGTGGAGGAAGGGATGGATGACGGGACAGGAGCTTAAATAGATGGATGGATGGAATGATGGAAGCTCAGTTGGCTGGATGGATGGAGTTTTGGAGAGATGGATGTTGGATCTAGGATGGATGGATGAAAGTTTGGAGTTTTGAATAGATTGATGGATGTTGGATGGACGGATGGACGGATGGATGGCTGTTCAGTTGGAGTTTTGGAGAGATTGATGGATGGATGTTGGATGGATGTTGGATGGATGGATGAAAGTTTGAAGTTTTGGATGGATTGGATGGATGGATGTTGGATGGTTGGTCGGTTGGAGTGTGGATGTAGAATGGATGGGTGTAGAATGGATGAAACTTTGGAGTTTTGGATAGATTGAAGGAGGGATGGATGTTGGATGGATGTAGAGTAGATGGTCAGTTGGATGGATGGATGGATGTTGGATGGATGGATGGATGTAGAGTAAATGGTCGGTTGGATGTTGGATGGATGGATGTTGGATGGATGGATGTTGGATGGATGTAGAGTAGATGGTCAGTTGGATGGATGGATGTTGGATGGATGGATGTTGGATGGATGTAGAGTAGATGGTTGGTTGGATGTTGGATGGATGGATGTAGAATAGATGGATGGAGTTTTGGATAAATGTATGTATGGATGTTTGGAGGTGGAGTGGATGGATGTTGGATGGATGTTTGGATGGAGTTTCAGAGGTATGAGGTGCAGATGGAGTGGGTTCCACTTGCAGAACGTGTTCCTCAGACGCAGAGGAACCGACTCCCTAAAATATTCATGCTATAAATATTTCATTTGCGTCTAATAAAAGCTTTCTCTTCATTAACACCACACTGCTGCCTCCACCCACTCCACCTCCTCCATCCCCTCCACCCCCTCCACCCCTCCATCCCCTCCACCCCCTCCACCTCCTCCACCCCCTCCACCTCCTCCACCCCCTCCACTTCCTCCACCCCTCCAACTCCTCCACCCCCTCCATCTCCTCCACCCCCTCCATCTCCTCCACCCCCTCCATCTCCTCCACCCCCTCCACCTCCTCCACCCCCTCCATCTCCTCCACCCCCTCCAACCGCTCCAACTCCTCCATCCCCTCCATCCCCTCCACCCCCTCCATCTCCTCCACCTCCTCCACCTCCTCCAACCGCTCCAACTCCTCCATCCCCTCCACCCCCTCCAACCGCTCCAACTCCTCCATCCCCTCCACCCCCTCCATCTCCTCCACCTCCTCCAACCGCTCCAACTCCTCCATCCCCTCCACCCCCTCCACCCCCTCCAACCGCTCCAACTCCTCCATCCCCTCCATCCCCTCCACCCCCTCTATCTCCTCCACCCCCTCCACCTCCTCCACCTCCATAATTTAATAATGCGTAAATAATTCTTCGGTTAGTTCTCTTTGGTATGTTCTCCAGTGCTCTGCGGTGTACCGTGTGAGTGATGTGATGTGCCGGTGCGGCGGGGAACCGAACACTCTGTCCGTATTTGGTGGTCGATGGTCGTTCCGCGTTCCGCGCGGAGGCTTTTCCCGCCGCGCCGCTAATGGCAGCTCGACGTGGGCTGCCAATCGATGACATCATAGCTCCATAATTGCAGATTATTGATGGAGGCGCTGCGTGTGGATGGAGGACCCCCCGCTCGGGGCTTTGGGACGGGTTCCGGCACAGAAGGTGCTCCTGAGGTCGGCCGCGGCGTGGCGTTGGGGAACCCGGGGCCCCGCCCCTGAGTGTTGGAAATCCACTCAGAACGTTCTCCGGCGCCACCAATGGTTCCACCACATAACATCTCCTCATCGGCACGCCACACGGGGTTAACGGAACCGGCAACGGCGGCGGCAGCGTTGCCGGGGGTTACCGTGGACGTGCTTCAGCGGGGACGTCATGCACACGGACTGAGTGGGTTCCGCGGGTTCCGTCAGTGATGCGGTGCCGCTGTCCATGGTGCCACCTCCACCCGGTTCCCCGCTTCTCAATCCAAATGTCCTCAAGGTCTGTAGCAGTCCTCAATGTCCTCCTGAGACGAGGCTTCATTTGGACCCGTGTTCTTCATTTGGACCCGTGTTCCGTGTTCTCCAGGTGGTGGACTCATAAACGTCAGCATTGAGCAGATGGATGGAGGTGTATGTGT